>OY755240.1:46147888-46747888 GCA_963576725.1 Azorinus chamasolen | reverse complement strand
ATGAATTACGATAATGATGAAATACTGTGTTTCCCATTTTAGGGGTGTTTTAGGTTTTTGTTTCAACAAAGATGCTGCTGGGCAAACCTTTGTTCACTTTAAACAAGTGTCACGTATCATCAACAAGAAACTACTGACACTGATGCCAAACCGATCTTGCACAAAAGCCTACATGAATATGCATGGATTGAATGGTTGATACAGTGTATTTGTGACAATTCGAAAACGAAAGCATATTTTGAATCTTTGAAGATGAATGGATATATACAATAATATTTCAATGTTGTTTATGTTGATTATCACAACTTTATTGATATAATTCTGAGCAACAGATAAAGGTGCGTACTCAAATATTAAAATCGTTATTTTCCACCAAACCCTATGTTATGACCACTCTTTACTCTTTAGAATCGTTTCTTCGAGACTATTCAAAAGAGTGTGGTTACAACGTATGGTTTGGTGGAGAAATAAAGTAGTTATTCTTAAAATGGTTTAATGGTTTACGCATTTGATCTGGACCTCTGTAAAATAATAATAATACTAACGCATGTTTTGTGAACGTTAAAAATGTAATAAGCCTGTGCACTAAAAGTAAATTGCTGTAAATTATTACAGATATTACCTGCGTGTCGGCATATGTTTTAACCCTTACAACGCAACACAGGCCAAGCTTATGGTGAACATTTAGTGAGTTTAGGGAGAAAGGTGTAACATGACAAATTGTGCCGACCCTGTATTGAAGTCACTACATAACATATTTAATTCTGTATTTTCTAAAAAAAATACAATACAATTGTAGTTCGAAGTTTCAGTAATGAAACACTGAGAACTTTTCGACGGTGGCTGCTTAATCCGGGGTGAAAGTCCTGCAGGAAGCTCATCTGTCTTAAAGCCCGATAATTATACAGTGTACTTGTTTTTAGTGTTCGTTTTGTTTAGGTTTTACTTTATTAATGCTGAAACATACCCTAATTATACCTTTAGCCTGCTATGGGCGGATGAGTGAATACCTATGCAAGTAACTCGGCGTCTCATCAGGATCCAAACTGTTTGACACCCTGATTTGCATTTTGATAGAGAAACTCATTATAGCTTGAATTCTATAAATGTAGTAGGTGCAACATTCTGTGAAAATATTGGCCCAGCAGGCTAAAGGTTAAAGAGACATATAAGGTGCCGAAACCTATGAGGAGATGGAACGAGCACAATATTACATACACAATATGCCCCAAAGTTGTAGACGACACGAATACGCCTCAACTATTTTATGAGAGTACATGTATGCCCATTATCTAATTCATATAGCGTCAAATAAACGTTATATGAATGCGAGTTGACACACTAGTACATGAACGTTATGAGTGTGAAATAGTATATCAAAACTAGATGATTGCATAGAATATTCCCTTATGAGAGCTTTTGTAGATAGAAAAATGGTTCATTAAGGACCGGAGGGCTTCCATAGTTTCAAGTAATTTATATATTCCGCACGATTTTGAAATATATTAGAGGTTTTAAAAACACTATGGTTGTACTGTTTTATGTATAGACCGCAGGCGACGAAACACTGTACGTGACTTTAAACCACGTAAAGTTTGAATTTGAATTTGATATACCCAAAATCAGATAAACGTATGTAAAATTGAGTGTTGGGTCTAATGAACTAGACACTGAAAGAGAACGAAATCAAAATAACTCCGGACATAATAGAGTTTGCAAGATATGTAATAAGACAGTTGTAGAAGACGAGTACCATCTCTTACTCTGTTGCATCTATTACTTTAATGTTCTGCGTACATATAATACTAATAAATATCACACGAGACCTACATTGCATAATGGATACTCAATATCGTCAACAAAAGTGAACAATCATAAAGTCCGTGGCAACATACTTGTGTCACTCATTCAAGACTAAAAACAACAATTCACAGCACAGAATAGTGATAAATACCACCGTCTTTTGAGAATACTTATCTATATGTCAATATGCACAATTTAAATGTTAACCCCTCGTGGTAAGTGCGTCTTGGATGTTTTTTTGCAAAGATCGTGGACTCATCAGAGTCCAATCTGGTTGACTCTCGGTCAATAGTTTCTCAAAAGATTGAACGTATTGAATGCCAGTGAAACGTTCAACAGAACAGAGATTAAGCAGGCATTAATTTTCTGCATAAAAAGGAATACTGTGGTGTAACTATAATGTGACTTACAATGGATTGTAACTCTATAGATATAGCGATAGTCGATCGAATGCCAAATTGATATTACAAAGTACATGTATTTTTTATTTGTACAAGTGAATGTTGCATATGTGTGCGTAATATAATGTTCAAGAATCCACGTGACGAATGTCACTCATTATGATTCTTCAACATGTTTGTTCCAGACTATCGTGACGTTTTGTATTAGTATATCTAAACATATATTTTCAATCTGTGTATTGATAAAGCATACGTTTGTCCGTGTGAATAAAACGCATACGTATTGTGAAAACACTATGCTATATAAATATTATGATTATGTGTTTATCTGGCGTATGTAAAGCTGTAGGAAGATTTTATCTTGTGAAATCGAGTATACGAAGAGACACGTATATGTCACAACATGAAGATACATTTATGAAACTATGTAAGTTAAGTGTTTATGTACATATATTGGATATAATCTACTGTAAATGCTTGTAATATATGTATATTTTGTTATGAGTTAATAACCTAAACTCTTTATCCAACGCACATACATTCTTAAGCCTTTTCAAGCAGAGTAAACACAGACCCCGTTTTATCAGGGTCTTCTCCGTTTGCTTATGAAATAATACAGTTTCAGCCATGGTCAAATACCCTTAGTTCATACGCCATTGTAGAAGGAATTAATTTAATTAATAATTCTAAAGTCATTATTACTTGCATGAAGGAAATGCTTAAAACAATACCTACTATATCAATGTCATATTATTTGTGAAATGTGTTCAAAAGAGGATTTCCCCGTTAACTGTTTATATTCGATTACTCGTGTAAGAAATGATGACATCATAAATGATAATTAGATTAACCTTTACAATGGCATACGAACGCAGGACCTTTTGGCTCAATCAGAAACTATAAAATCAGATCTATATTATAACAATAGCAAACCCTGATCAGGAGGATCCTTTGTTTGCACTGGCGTGAAGAAGCGTTTATATGAAAGAAACGGTGAAGAAGTGCTGCGTCTGAGCTATTTAAGCCTTGCATGCCATGTTTCAGACTGAGTTTAATGATTAATCCTATTGAGATTAAATTAAAACAATAATTACTAGGATGCAGGCTTTTGAACAAACTCTTTATATCCAGTCTCGTATGAAATAGATATACAAACCTTGTTATTATGCACGTGCATCCTAGTATTAAGACACAAACAGACGTGTTTACTACTAGATGCTTTTTGGAGAAAATAATAATTCAATCAATCAACCATTTACCTTCTAGAGAAGCCTTTTAGCTTGAGTCTGAGATTATTCTCAAGCATCTGATTGGTCAGATTCTGAGCTTGCTGGAGAACAATATCAGACTCAGACTCAGAAGTTTTATAACCTTTGACCCAGATCGGACTCAGGCATTGGAGCCGTCCGATCAGGATCTGCTCTTTTTGATTATGAAACTAAATCTGATTCTACAGTTTATTCAAAGCCACAATGCTCTTTTTTCATATAACTTTAAAAAATTATAAATAAAAACAACAGCCAATATATATTCACTATGCCAGTATTTCTTTCATGAGTATTGATGGGGTAAAGTGATAAATAACCGTAGAGGTACTTAGTTATGTTGATTTCATGGGCTACACATTATCTAACGCCTCTTTATTTACCCCATTTCCTGTTCCATAGTTAACATTACATAACATAAATTTTATTTGGCATTAAGTTGCATAAAGCACATATATAGCCAATACAATTTTACAGGATTGTGAAATACACAAAACAACTACATAAATAACTTCATTTTACAGAGAAAGAAATGTTGGAACATCATTATAATAAACTTATATCTGAACATTTTCATTTAGTGATCTTAATTGATCTGCATAATAAAGAAATTTTGAGAGACTATGAATAGTCCTTACTGATTCCGATGACATAAGATTTTCAAATTTATTACGTGTTGGCCAGTTATTCCAAATGTTAATACCTGGTGAATATGCATGGACAAAATAGTTATAATGAAACATGGAAGATGGAAAGTTGTAACTATGCTAAAATTAAAGAAATATATCTATCAAATTCCATTAGCAAACAGAGCAGACACTGATCAGACAGCTCCTATAGGTGCCGTTTGATCTGAGTCTTTTCTGTTTGAAATTTATGCTTGAAAACACGTTTATATAAGGGAAAGGGTTCTTTGATTATTCCAAAGTTTAATTCGTGCTAAATATTCAGGGACACAATAGTTAGAATGAAACATGGAATGTAGAAAATTGTAGCCATTTTAGAAACTAAAGAAACAGATCTATCAAATTCCATTAGCAAACAGGGTAGTCTACTCTGTTTGCAAATGCGTGAAAATGCGTTTATACAGTAAAACCTCTCTATAACGACCACTTAATTTCATCAAGTATTTTGTGTTAAAGGCAGGGGTCTGCTTAAAGCAAGGTGAAAGTAAAACAGAACGCTCCTATCGGAGCGTTCTGTTTTACTTTCACCTTGTTTTAAGGAGTCACCTGCGCTAATATACCAACTAATTAACACAATTTAATGACCGTTATAGAGAGGTTTTACTGTATATGAGGGAAATGGCTATACAACTAAGTGTCTGAACTTCATTGTCGACTTCCTGTGCTGTAAACAGATCTATCTTTCATTTGGTTGTAGCGACAGGCTGTAAATAAACTTCATGGTGGAAAATGGCTATAAACAACACAATAAATTGCAAGTTCGTGTTAATGTATATTTGACTCTTTTAGCTTTACCATAAATTAGACGAAATAAAAACGAAAACAATTGTTTTGTAGTCTCCAAGGTAAAACTAAAGCATTCACGACACGAACTGGTCGGATTGGCTTGAACGTATGATTAACACATTAGTGTAAACGGGTTTATTGATTAGTCTGCTCGAAAGAGGGTGTTATGTACACATAACCCTTTCCCTGTTCCATGTTTGTTCCAAATTTCTATACCTACTGAATATTCATGAACAAACTAGTTATACTGAAATATGGAAGGTGGAACCTTGTAGCCAGTTTAGAAACTAAAGAAAAAGATCAATCAAATTCCATTAGCAAACAGAGCAGACCCTGATTAGACGGCTCCTATAGGAAACGTCTGATCTGGGCCTACTCTGTTTGCAAATGCGTGAAAACGCCTTTATATGAAGGAAAGGGTTAACGCTTTACCCGATAGAGATGTATTTAAAACAGAGTAGACCTATATCAAACAGAGTAGACCTATATCAAACATAGTAGACCTATATCAAACAGAGTAGACCTATATCAAACAGAGTAGACCTATATCAAACAGAGTAGACCTATATCAAACAGAGTAGACCTATATCAAACAGAGTAGACCTATATCAAACATAGTAGACCTATATCAAACATAGTAGACCTATATCAAACATAGTAGACCTATATCAAACAGAGTAGACCTATATCAAACAGAGTAGACCTATATCAAACAGAGTAGACCTATATCAAACATAGTAGACCTATATCAAACAGAGTAGACCTATATCAAACATAGTAGACCTATATCACACATAGTAGACCTATATCAAACAGAGTAGACCTATATCAAACAGAGTAGACCTATATCAAACAGAGTAGACCTATATCAAACATAGTAGACCTATATCAAACAGAGTAGACCTATATCAAACATAGTAGACCTATATCAAACATAGTAGACCTATATCAAACAGAGTAGACCTATATCAAACATAGTAGACCCAGATCAAACAGCATAGACCTATATCAAACATAGTAGACCCAGATCAAACAGCGTCAGAAGAAGTATACTGACCACTGTTTGTGTATGGAACAATATAATTATATTTCATTGATTCTGCAATGTCTGCTATGGCCTACATTTCCTGTGTCACCGTGTCTTTGTAAAACACCCATGTAATCAAACTACATACAGCCATACTGTTTTACATGAATAACCATCAGTTTAGGCGTTACAATTGTCTATGCGACTAATGTTTTAGCACAGACCAATCTATAACCTACCGTGTCCATGATAAATGTATAACAGCAGAACATACACAGAATAACTTATCCTAGGCGGCCATTCATTTATTGAGCATAGGAGTTGTAAATGCAGGCGGTCGCGTATTGCAGGACAAATGTAATGCAGAAAACTCCTATAGGAGCTTTCTGTATTACTTTTGCCCTGCAAGAAGCTACCACCTGCCTTACCAAACGCCCCCCTTTCGTTGGCCGTTTAAGACTGGTTCTGCTGCACAAGACCAACTATTCTATACATATCTTTCGATGCCAAGTTTCTTATGGGCGTCTGCAAACCCTAAGTTGTTAAACCGTTATACAGTAAAACCTCTCTATAACGGCCGCTAAATTGTATTAATTAGTTGGTATTTGGGGCAGGTGGCTGCTTAAAGCAAGGTGAAAGTAAAACAGAACGCTCCTATAGGAGCGTTCTGTTTTACTTTCACCTTGCTTTAAGCAGCCACCTGCCTTTAACACAAACTACTTGATGTAATTTAGTGGCCGTTATAGAGAGGTTTTGCTGTATATAGATTCATATTTCAAAAGAATAAACCGCAGAGAATGAACTACAGGTTAAAAGCAGTAGTAAAGTACCTGGTCGCCACATTGCACTGTTTGTCATGGTGTAGCTGTGGAAGAGATAAGTAAGTATTTGTTTTTAGACGAACTACAACGTACATTTAATATTTACGAAATGTTCAGTGGCTTTTGTGAAAGCGTAAACAGTAAACTCCTTCCAAACCGGACATTAAAATTAGAATCAGTGCCATATTTTTAGACAGAGTGATGACAGATTAATGCAGATTGAATGTCACGCAGAAAGCTCCCAGAGGATAATTACATTTCAAGTTTCCGCGATAAAGGTTGAAATAACAATACATGTTGTTACCGAGATTAAACTCTTGGTCGGTTTTATCTTTAAACACTTTTGGTTCCAACTAATTTTCGTCTATACTACCAATGCTTTAAGTTTTTGAGTGGACTTTTCTTCAGTGTCTTCTCTAAAACACAGGTTTTGTGACAAGTAGTTTGGATCCTGATGCAAATTCGCCCATTGCTGCAAGCCTCGAGAGTCGCTTTCTGGTGACTCCGGCTGTGAAAGAGTATATAGGTGTATATGTACGGTTCCACAGTGCTAATGCTTGCTTTAACCCTTTCCCTGATGGATATTTATGTAGGAAATAATGACGTCAGGAATATTAATAAGATTATTTTTTATAATGGCATATGAACACAGAACATTTGGAGTCAGGCAGAAGCTGTAGAATCAGATCTTTATTACACCATAAGCAAACAGAGCAGACTCTGACCAGACGGCTCCTATAGGAGCCGTCTGATCTGTGTCTACACTGTTTGCAGATGCGTCAAAATGTGCTTACATAAGGGAAAGGGCTAAAATAAAACATTTTTCCTAACTCCATAACCATTTCGTTATGTAATATCCGCACAATTGCAACTTTATTTGTATTGTATTATTCACCTTCATTTAATACTTTAAACCTTTACATCATAGAAAAACGTCTTATCGTCTATGCAAATAGAGTAGACCTATAGGAGGGTCAACACTGTTTACTTATGGAAGTATATACATGTAGATATGATTATTCAGTGTCTGCCATTGCCATACGTTACTGTGTTCATGAAAAAGGTGTAAAGTCAAGCAGGAAAAGCCACACACAAAACGCCACCATCACCAAAACACCGACAGAAAGCAATCTATATAGCAATTTATACACATACACACACACACACACACACACACACACACACACGCACGCACGCACGCACGCACGCACGCACGCACGCACGCACGCACGCACGCACGCACGCACGCACGCACGCACGCACGCACGCACGCACGCACGCACGCACGCACGCACGCACGCACGCACGCACGCACGCACGCACGCACGCACGCACGCACGCACGCACGCACGCACGCACGCACGCACACACACACACACACACACACACACACACACACACACACACACACACACACACACACACACACACACACACACACACACACACACACACACACACACACACACACACACACACACACACACACACATACTGTAGAAAGTCACATACAAGACGCAATCACCACCAACACATCGATAGACAGTATGTCACACACAAACAAACAAACAAACACACGCAAACACACGAGAAGAACACAGAAAACACCAACAAATACACATTCATGTCATTTTCATAATCATCTAATTGATATTCATGTTGTCATGAATGCGTTCATCAATATTAATGAGGTAAATGGTTAATACTCATGTTAACCCTTTCCCTTATATAAGCGGATTTTGACGCATCTGCAAACAGAGTAAACCCAGATCAGACAGCTCCTATAGGAGCCGTCTGATCAGGGTCTGCTCTGTTTGCTTATGGTGTAATATAGATCTGATTCTACAGCTTCTGTCTGAGCCAAAATACTTTGTGTTCATATGCTATGATAACAAAATAATCTTATTAATATTCATGACGTCATTATTTCCTACATGAATATTCATCTGGGAAAGGGTTAACGATATCCGCATTGTTCCTGGTGATTGGTGACAGTTATCCTCTCTGTATTTCCGTGTACCTATAGCTATTCTATTTACATATACCCGTCGGAAAGGGAATATTTCGTCTAGAGCAATTTTTTGTACTATGCTCTAAATGTATATGATTTAAAAGTACATCATTTAAACGTCCGCGCTATAGTGTTAATATATGAATAATTGATGATGGTTTAATCAATGTTTACCAACGTTTCTGTAGTCATAACCCCATGAGAAATACGTATTGATGTGATCATATGCGACAGGTGACGATACAGTATGCTTTGTATGAACATCATATAATGTTTTATGAAGTCAAAAGATACAGTTGTTATTTGGAATGTACAAGGATTCATCTATAACCGCTGCATTGAGAAGGTAATCGAATATGTGATCACATCTCTGCAGACAATCTGGATCAGATATGATACCGAGTAACCTGACGCCTAACCGATGTCTGTGTGTTTATTCCACGCTGTGACAGAAACTGTTTGATGCGTTGGTGATGAATAATGAAGCAAATATAAATACAACTATATTTGCATAGGAAGATGCTTTTTAATTATAAAACGAGTTAGCTTGCAAACGGTGATTAGGAGAACGGGTTAACAACGTCATATATATACATATATATGTAAGTAATGCTTACGACATAATGCAGTAAAAACTCGATATTTTGAAATTTAGTAATGAAGATTTGATACCTTTTCAGGAAAGTGGCTGCTTAATGCTGGGTGAAAGTCAGGCAGAAAGCTTCTAGAGGAGCTTTCTGTATGACTTTCACCCTGCATTAAGCTGCCACCTGTCTTAAAGATCGATAATGATACTTGTTTCAGTGTCCAAACTATCGGGGTAAAACTGTATACGTGTTTTGAAAATCAGAAGTCAAAATTACTTGCTAGATTTCGAATATGTGTATTGAATTTACAGAAAGATGTTTGTAGCATTGGTATACGGTAAATGCTATTTAAAGCGACCGCTGCATGAATACCGGTATAAAAAGGTGTACATAAAAGCAGATTGTTGTTCAGTGCTCATATGGGAGCTTTCTGCATAACTTTCCTACTGCATGAAGCTATGTCAACCCGTTTTGAAACAACGTTGAAATAATTATTTCAAAACGGGTCGACGTTTATTTCAATGTGTGATTTTCGATGCAAACCCGTTTTGAAATAACATTGCACTTTAAGATAATTATTCCTAAACGGTTTGAAGTTTATTTCAATGTGCCATTTTCGATGTCGACTCGTTTTGAAATAAAGTTGCAAATTGAAATAAAAATATCTAAAGTACTTTTCACTGCACGGAAAATGGTAAAAACGAATACATTCAAACTCATATATACACTCATGGTGTGTTTCCAGTGTATGTAGACTCTTGGCGTCAATACTTAAAATGCACATTTTACTACAAAACGCGTTCAATATCGAATTTTAACCCGTGAAAAGTAATGTAATTTGAAGCAAATAGAAGTCTTCAAAATCGAATTCATCCTGCCAAAGTAAGTTCCGCATCATTTATTTTGCTTTGAATTACATGTCTGTGCATTTTGTAGTGAAACATGAGGATAAAGGTAGTTGACGCTCACGTGACGTCATAACTGAGTTTTAACTTTCACAGGTTGATGCCATGAGTCTACAGACACTGGAAACACACCACGAGTGCATATGAGTTTGAATGTATTCTGTTTTTACCATTTCCTGTCAGTGAAAGGTACTTTAGTCAGTTTTATTTCAAAACGGACTGGCATCGAAAATCGCACATTGAAACAAACTGCAACCCATTTTGAAATAATTATTTCAAAATGTAACGCTGTTTCAAAACGGGTTGCTAAGCTATGAGCCGGATTTAACGGAGTTCGTGTATTCCGTAACCTATCCATGTACTGAAGTGTTTGTGATAGTCTACGTAGACTAGATTCGTTGAATACGTAGATTCAAATCAAACTTCATACAAGTGCGGATGGTATCATCCCTATTGATCACGTGTTGTAATACATGATGATTTATTAACCCTTTACTCCATAAATACGCTTTTCTATGCCTTTGCAAACAGAGTAGACCAAGATCAAACGGCGCCTATAGGATCCGTCTGAACAGGGTCTGCCCTGTTTGCTGATAACATAATGTAATATAGATACTATTTTACAGCTTCTGTCATGGCCAAGACTTCCAGTGTACATATTCATGGAGTAGAGGGGTTAAACGGATCGGACAACCATCCCTTTATTAACCCTTTCGCTGCCAAACTCTGTCGTCTGCTAACTTTGTCGTCTGCTACCAAATTTCATTCTTTTGATTTTCTTCATTTTTGTTTCAAAAACATAGTAACAGTAACAAACAGTTTGGATCCTGATGAGATGCCGAGTTACTCGGCGTCTCATCTGGATCCAAACTGTTTGCATAGGTAATCACAGATCCGGCATTGGCAGCGAAAGGGGTAACCATTTTCTTCATATAAACGTCCTTTCAGGCATTTGCAAACAGGGAAGACCCAGAAATTATAATAGACCTGAATCTTCTTTTTCTACCTTTGCCAAAAACTCCTGTATACGAATGTCATTATTTAACTCAGCCAATAAATATTAGTGACGTCATTATGTATTACTTTGATATTGATCAGGGAATGGGTTAACCCATGCATTATACGAAATACTGCACCGGAATGTGAGAGCCTCCAATGAGGTTCTAACTTACAAACTCCTCATTGGGAGGCGTATGCTATTCCACTGATCTTTATTTAATAACATTTTTTAAAATCAATCTCATTGTCAAGGTGGATATATTCATCATTTCCTTTCCGAGAGTGAATTGTTGAGGAATAAAATACATATTGTTTGTTCAAATTTCCTCAAAGCGGCGTGTATATTGTATGAATTTCAAAGGGCTTAATTGATCATTCCATGTTATACGTTGACATTTATATATTTGCTTTCTTTTAGAAAACCGTCGAAACGAAGGGACCATGAACACCACATGCCTACTTTTGCAAACTACATTTTTGCTTTGTGTTCTTTCTACCTACTGTCAAGCAGGAAAGGTATCGGAATATGCCACTTTGTACGATGAGTTATTCACCGATTACAATGAAAAGCTTTTGCCGGTGATCAATGCTAGCGATATCACTTTCATTGAACTTAGTGCTGAGTTAATAAGTGTAAATAACTTCAATGGTAATACTGGAGAATTGTCGTTGACTATTGTATTCACACTCGCCTGGCTCGAAGAAAGAATAACATGGCAACCAACAGACTACGGAAATGTAACATACCTGGTAGTAGCGCCAGAGGACGTATGGCATCCACAGGTATTCATACGTCAGTCAGCCGACCGTACAATTGATATCTGTGATACGAGTTACATGATGAGACTACATCACGATGGATTCATATATTGGACGCCCATAGCTATTATCAAAATAACATGTTCCATGGATGTAACATCATTTCCGTTTGATAAACAAACATGTAGTCTTACACTAGTAAGTAGCATTGAAGGATATATTTATGTAAACACGACAACCGTAGGAACTACTTATTATATGACTAACAGTCAATGGGAATTAGATCACTCTAGCTCTTTTAAGAATGCTAGCGGGGACTTTGTCGATCCCTTAATCATGACCATAGTCTTGCAGAGGAAGAGTGCATTTTTCGTTGTATATACAGTTATTCCTGTACTTTCAATTGGCGTGCTTAACACCTTAGTTTTCGTAATGCCGGCGTCATCAGGCGAACGTACATGTGTAGCTATAACAGCATTTCTTTCATTCATAGTTTACATGCAAGTCATCAATAGTCTGGTACCAGAGAGTTCGGACCCTATACCCAACATATACTACTATCTCTTGTTTCTAATGATATACAGTTCATCGACGATGCTGCTCTGTATCACGTCTCTGAGAATATATGACAAATGCAATGATGTGCCAATAAAGGTTAGACGGCTAATGTCGTTTTTAACCTTTAGATTCATGCGGGGTCGGGAAACAGAAAAACTACATACAACACTGGAAGCTGATTTCGACGAAGGCTTTCCCGAACATGCTAGTAACTTGCACTGTGCAGAGAATCACCAGAGAGAAATAGACGACAGTAATATAGATATTAATAACACCAATATTGATGATATCACTTGGGAACTTGTCGGAACAATTTTTGACCGATATTGCTTTATAATTATGAATCTAGTGTTCATATGTTCAACTGTAATTACGTTCATCAATTTGAAAAACAATACTTACTATGTGTAAGTGACATTCTTCATTGACACAGTGATGAAGTCGTATTTATATCTGGCTTTATATCTTGAATCGTTTCTTCTGTTGATATGTACTTCTGTTAAATTCGTATGAACAAAGTAATGAACTGATGTGTGACGTTGCTGGTGACTTGTCAATGCGATAGCTGTCAGTTGCTTAAAATAAAACGTTTCCTATCTAGCACCCACTGGTCCAAATTAATCATAATATAATATTGCATACTGTGTGACATAATGTAATTTGCATCACAGGATACGATTCATGTAGCTGCCACAAAACAGCCTGAAATTACAAAACGCTCTAAATTGTCGTACTTTCTATAGGAGGTATCTGACCAGGGTTTGCACTGTTTGCAAATGGTATAACATTGATGTGATTCTACAATTTAAGCCTTTATAAACAATCAGCTAATAAATACTCGTGGTGTCTATATTTACATGAATGTTAAACAGGGACAGGGTTAACCATTCGCTTGCTATTCACGTCAATATACCTACCTGTAAATAGTGAAGACCCAGATGAGACAGCTCCTGCAGTATTTACAAATTGATTGTGTAACCAGTGCACTCCACAGCAGTGATTGCACAGCGAAATACTTGTACACAGTGAAGATATATGTAATTATACAACAGGGCATGGGTAAAGAAGGAGAAATGTATTTTAAAATTCAGCAAGAGAAGGATTAAATACCAATTAATGATACTTATTTGGGTGTTCAATTTATGATATTTTCCCATTAACACCTTCCCATTTTCCTATTAACACAAGTTGTTTGTCAAACAGTTTGGATTCTAATGAAACGCCGAGTTACTCGGTCTCTCATCGGGATCAAAACCATGTACAAAAGTAATCACATATTCGCTCATTGCAGCAAGCCTGCGAGTCGCAGCGTGGTGCCATCTCGGTGAATGATTTAATGGACAAATGACATGAGAATAGGTTAATGGATTAAACATGAGTAATCATAAATACTTGAATGCAAACCACTCAGTATTGTGGAATACATGTAGTTGAAAATACGAAATGGTCGTTTGTACTAAAATGCATTCCCTTTTCAAATTCCATATGCGCCATGCTTATCGGTTCCACTAGACAGCTTGCATGCTTAAAAGAAATGAATATTAATTAGATAATTTGTATAACGACATATGAAATTAGTATTGGCCATAACAGCAACTTTAGAATTAGGGTCCATGCCTATAAAACCTTTTAGTTGAGTCTGAGTTCGTTCTCAAGTTTTTGCTTGGTCAGATTTGAGCCAACTCCTGTAAGAGCCCTCCGATCTGTGTGTACTCGTGTTGCAAAGGCATTATAAAGCAAGTACAGTAAAACCCTCTAGGTGGCAGAGGCAGGTAGTAGCTTAATGCAGGACGAAAGGAGCTTTCTGCATAACTTTCGCCCTGCATTAAGCAACCACCCCTTTATTAAGACAGCTATGGTTATATTTTAAGTGGTCGCGTTAGAGGAGTTCAACTGTTTGTGCAGTAATGAGTTAACATAGCACAGATAGATATATTGCAATATATCCTAACGAGTCCAATTCATGGTCTACAGTAAAACATGTCTTATGCGGCCATTCCTTTTATTGAACATTGGATTCTTAAAAAGTTGGTGGTTGCTTAATGCAAGGCAAAAATAATGCAGAAAATACCTATAGGAGCTTTCGGTATTACTTTTGATCTGTATTAAGCTACCGCATGCCTTACATACCCATAATTAGGCCCTTTTTGATGACCGCTTAAGACAGGTTCTACTGTATATTCATTAACTTTCCTGTCCTTCTCCTATACACTATACTAGGTAGGTTCCTTTAGGCGGTGATTGCACGCATTGCCCACATATATGCCCTTCAAGAAATGTTTTGCTCGAGTGTTTTAAATATACAACAGACGCATACTTAATTATGCATGCCCAACAAACTGACGGTTCAAATCAATTGCAGTTATACTGTAAACTCCTCATAATGCGGCCATAGTATCTAGCAGCTAGGTAGTTTGTAAAAGCATGTGGCTGCTTAATGCAGGGCAAAGCTCTTAATGGGGTTTTCTGCATAGCGTTGTCCCATATTAAACTATCGCCTACTGTAAAATCCCTGAATTATATTTTTTGAATGGTCGAATTAGCGATACTTTACTGTAACACAATGTTTTGGTTCCACTTGTACGGGGATAAAACAAACACACACATACCCTTTACTTCATGAATAAGTATTGCAGAAATATAATAAGATAAAGATTTAGTTGTATTGCTTGTGGAAGCAGGAACATTTGTCACAAACAAAGAGAACAGAACCTGATATGGTGACACAATAATGTCTCTTGTCGTACAGGCACTCTTGGACAGAACAAGGAGCTGTTTTACGAGTCCTATGATCTGGGTCTGCACTATTTGTAAGTAATAATATAAATATTGCCTTACTCAAATGGGTAATTAATTAGCTACATTGGCGTTGGTATTTTGCCACGCAATTTAACATTAAAATGGAATGACTGAATGACACACGTATTTAGCTTTGAATTACAGTAAAACCTCTAAACATGAATTCTAGTAGAGAATAATTTAGATGCTTTTAGGCAGGTGGCTGTTTAATGCAGGGAGAAAGTCATGTTTTCATCCAGCATTAAGCTGCCACCTGTCTCCAAGAGCGATATTTATACCAAATCAAACATGAGGTTTAGAGAGGTTTTACTCTATTTGATGCGTTACAATCTGGCATCGACTTTATGCCACAGTACCACTGACCCAACTTAAATTACGTCCTTAATGTTACTCAAACTTGAAAGGACAATATGAATGGCTTGTATTATTTGCGGATCGACAACATTAGTGTTTTATGCAAGGATGATATTTGCCTAGTGTTTTGTGACTTTAATGATTAATGCAGCATTCGGTTCAGCCTTCATTAACTATGGTTAAGGTTCACCTAACCTCATTACAATATTGGATATTTTGTAATCATTAAATATCGTCTACTTGGCTTCTAATTTCTCTCTTTACAGAGGTCCAGATAAGATGCGTAAGTTAATACATTTTCAAGCATACTTTCATTATTTCTCCACCAAACCCTCGAAGAGACAATTCTAAAGAGTGGTCTCAACATAGGGTTTTATAGAAAAATGACGATTTAAGTATTTTAGTACGCACGTTTATCTGTTGCTCTGTTCTTTAGATCAAAGAAAACCTCCATTTGACACGTGACACAAATACACATGTACGACGTGTATATGTCTTTTGGGCGGTATTACAAGACGAAAGAATGTAAGAAAGTCTTCAAACAATGATGCAGAAACAACGGCATCAGATTCCATAACTATAGCAACTATCACTACAGCTACTACCATTATCACTTCGAAACTCCGCCAATACGTCTTGATACTTATCACATATTCTGTGCTGCGTGAGTGTCGAACTCAGTGCCGTAAACCAAGGAAATGCACTGACTGAGTATCAAACAGTTTGGATCCTCAAGGGATGCTCAGGTGCTTGTCGTCTAATTTGAATCCAAGTTACAGTAGAACCTTATATAAGTGACCATCAAAAAGATGTCTCATTATGGTTCTGTAAGGCAAATGGTGGCTTAATACAGAACAAAAGTAATGCAGAAGGGTTAAGCAGGGCCATGTTTTGACCCAGGTGGATTTTGTGGATTACTTACTCCAGTGAAATTCAAATTATTCAAATCCACTATAATTCAAGATCCTGTAAAACAGACGTTTTGTATCCAATCATGTACAACTTAAATTCATCAAACAGGAACAGCATAGCCCGAACAGACGTGAACACTTGTTCACAGAAGAAGAAAATACTGCTGTGGATTCCAAAAGGATTGTTACTCATTCCCAAGGCGAAAGAAACAAAATTGTGAATGCCAAATCAAATTTGTAATGGCCAAATGTAATTTGATTAATGATGTATGTTTTTCTTCTACAATGATGTAAATGTTATATGTCCCACTGGCTAAACTGAAGCAAATGAATTGCATTGATTGAACAATTTCTAAAGATTTAATATCATCGTTATTTTAGTTGAAATTATGCTTGTTTCAGAGTTAAAAGCATTAGACTTAGAAAATAATAAAACTTGTTACATGTTTCCATATAGTTTAGTATTGATTATCTACAATATGTACACTATTATTCATTATATACCACCATATTACAAGTATATACATGTCCAGCTCATTATATATCAATCACAATTAATAAAATCAAAGCGCTGCAGTCGCTGTAGGCCTTGTCATCAGAAGCGTTGATCATGTGTTCAAGAAGCTTTGGGGTTTGATTTATCATGTAAACAATAGAATGTCCCATACCTCTGCAGAAAATCATTGAACCGGAACAGGATTTAGATATACACAACTACAAATGGTGCTGATCAATCCTATGAAGTTTCAGGAAAACCCTACCAAAGGTTTTTGAGAAACCGCAGAGACAAAATTTTCCATGTAAAAATTCAAAGTCCAATAACTCTGCAGAAAATCATCGATCCGGGACAGGAAAAAGAATTGCACAACTAAGCATAATGCTAATCAATCGTATGAAGTTTCATTTAAATCTGCCAAATGTGTTCCAGAAACAGCGCGGACAAATATGTCCATGTAAAAATGTCAAAGTCCCATAACTCTGCAGAAAATCATCAAACTGGAACAGGAATAAGATAATTTTTATGCACAATTAGACATGGTGCTGATCCTATGAAGTTTCGATGAAAATCTGACAAAAGGTTTTGGAGAAACCGCTTGGACAAAGTAAAATCAGACATATGAACACTTGTTGGGTATTTCCTTTGTTTAATTAACTAATTATCTCCTACTACCGCCTTTTTGTGCCTCTGTAAAACTTTTTATTGAAACCATTGTGATAATTGTGAGCAAATGCTCTATTTATCACAATGGTTTTAAAACTACACAACTCCAAAATTCTGCTTTTCTATAGTTACTGCTCCTTTTCGGTAGATTAATTCAAAGAGGTTATCAGGATGCTGGGCGATGCTCCAATGAAAAGAACCAGCTTCAGACCATTTTAAAATGTTTCGGGCGTACTGTGAGGTGACAATGTCTTGAGCCAAACCCAGCACAAGGCTTGAAACTATAAAATTGATGTGGCTGGGCTATGCTAGCCGATGATGATAGTATGGTGCTCTGGGGGCTACTTTGTCTGGGACGAACACTATGAAAACAAACATGAAAAATAAACTATGCACAACAACGTATGTTCTGGTGATCAACGATATCTCAGCTTCGGGGTCAACAATAAAACAATAAACTATAACTGTGAACAACTACTATATAGCCCCAAGCCAGCGAGACAGCTGGTCAATGCCTCAGCTTCAAATGATGATTGGAACACAATCTTCAAGCTATGTCATGAAACTATAAATGTGAGCTATAACCCTCTATTATGCGCTTTGAGACCATAATCATCAAACTCTTTTGAAACCTGTGGTTTGAAGCTATCTCAATATTACTGTGACTTTAAACCTATGTCTCAGACCCTATGTCTTAAGCATGTATGCAACCCTACTCTCTGAAACCTATCGTGTGCAGTGTATGAAACCTGCTTCAAGAAGCTTATAAAACCTAACGCTTTGAAGTCTGCTTACAATATGCTCCGAGCCCGTGCTCGAAACCACTGCCTCAAAAAGACAGCCTCGGGAAGACGCTTCAGCAATGCTCTGAACACTGAGCACTACGTGTCTTCAGCAAACCTGCTTCTAACCGAATATAACCACAGGCTTTATCAGTCTGAGCCACGCTATCTCATTGCCTCAGCTAATTTGAGACCGCTATGAAATATCAGTATAAAATTACTAAAGGCTGGTTGGACAGTCTAAACGTGCAATTTGCATGCCGCCCAAAGAGAGAACTCCAAGGACAGTTACTTAGCCCATTCAATAGAATAGGTAACTGCGCAATATGTTGCCCAAGCAGACACTATATCCTACAGTTACTAACTTCAATGAGTACAATACTCTATCAGTCAAAAAACAACGATATAGCTTCTATGTAGATGTATATAAAGCCGTCACTGAAGATCCCAATGAATATTCAATACCCTGATCACAAAATAACCAGCAGTGATCGTTGAACATGTTTGCTCCAGTCTCAGCATTTGTATACAGTTTCCATTAATCTTTATTCATATTAATTGTTTTGATTGACCAACCGCCTCACACATTTGAATATATACAAATTACTAATTTTTATAAGGTTTAAAACAAACAAAATGAAGTTTAAAAGTGAAATGACTTTGATACACAACGAATTATAACTAACCGTCAAAAAGGGAGATAATCCTGTATATACATCTAAATCAAATCGCTTACCTAGCGATATACTACAGGTGTTCTTGACAGAGGTTGGCTAAAACAACAATCTAGGTGGGAATGAGTGAAAAGAATCCACAAGGGCACAAAAGTACTCAACAATACAGATGGAATGAATAGAATTTACCGTTATCCGTTGTTCTCAATACATTTCCGTTCAATTCCGCTTTAGTGCACAACAATGCTTTTCCGTAAGTAATCGGACATTTCCGTACAAGTTCGCATTATATTTGTGCACAATACTGTGCCTGTAGGTATGAAATATCTCATTTATATGCCAAACTCCAACTCATTTTTTTTCACTCTTAAAATCGCATTTTTACCAAGTCTTATTGGTATATGTTAACAAACTTTTAATGTTGAAGCCCTAACAAACTGGAATTCCACCGATCTATTTGCTTTAGCGTATATGCATATTGTGCAAGCGGTAAATCGCACTTTTCCTCAGTTTTTTCGGAAATGCGTGGACAGGGCTTGCAATTTTGGCATGACTACTATGGCATTAGGCTTGGCAAGCCAACCCAGGCCAAAAACCAATTAACTCTAATATAGGTGACATACTGGCTGATCTGATATCAATTATTGTCTCTAGTGTTGACCCAGTTTCATTCTAATTAATATTTAGCCTACTATTGGCGGATGAGTGAATACCTATGCAAACAATTTGGATCCAGATGAGACGCCGAGTAATTCGGCGTCTCATCAGGATCCAAACTGTTTGACACCCTGATTGCATTTTGGTAGAAAATTTGATTATAGCTTGACTTTTGAAAATGTAGTAGGTGAAAAATTCTGTACAAATAATTTGCGTAACAGGCTAAAGGTTAAAATGATATTGCAACATAACGCTTAAGCTTGTTTTAACCACTATCACGTTGAGCTCGACCTGACTGTCATTTGTAAACAGCTCAGATTAAGATGGGACTCTTCAGGATCTTAACTTTCCAAGCACTCGATCAGTAATAGTTCCAAAGTTTCATCAAATCCGAAACGATTAAAATGCAACATCTCGAAATGTAGACATACTAAGTCTTTCACAGCACCATCGGGGTTAATTATTGATTTTTGAGCAATGTACCGTGCAGCGAAATTTATCTTAATTACCTCTAAAGGACGTGCTGTCATTCAAACATCATTTTATTGGATATATGATATTGTAAATGACATTGTTTAACTGATAAGAAACCAGAGATGCAATATTTGCAGCTACCCAATAAGATATTCTATTATTATCACTATTGCATAGGGATCCCATCGACACGAAGGCCATTGTGATGCATATTTGATTGTTTTCAAGAAAATAATTGGACACAAATTAGTATTTTTAGATAATTGATATCAATTAAGTTTCCCGTCATATGCTAACAGAACCTTGTGCTACATATCATTTTTTTCAAAAGATTATATTAAAACGTAACAGAATCGAATACCGCATGGATACTTCCGAGTTTCATGTAAGGAAGAAGCCTTTCAGATGACTTATGGTAGATAGTCGGTGGTTCTACCCAGATGTTCTTCTGCGGTGGAAAAAATGCTAAATCTTTCATTTCATATTACATTTCATACGGAAGATCACTAGTGTATGGTTTCCAACGGTGACGTTGCCCAGGTGACGGTAAACCCGTGACTCTTTATGTAATGGATAGTCATTAAGGAAATAATGACAACATAAATATTGATTGTTTTATTATGGCATATGAAAACATGCGAAGACGGCGGAAACTGCAAAAACATATCCATATTGCATCAGAAAACAGAGCAGACCTAGACAAGGCGGTTCCTGTTGACAAAGTCGTTAACAAACGAAATGGAAAGGATTGCTGTCATCGACCTATACCGACAAATGCATATAGAGTTGAACTTTGATAACTCCGATAGCTCGAAGTTCTGGATAACTCGAAGTAAATATTCGGTCCATCCATTACAGTACAGACTTGTTCCAAAATGTATCATTGGACATTAATAGAAACACGTGCGACAGTTTATTTCAGGTCGAAAGTAATGCTGAGAGCTCCTACATGAGCTTTCAGCATTACTTTCGACCTGTATTAAGTGTGAACTTGAGAAATGTGTGTTCGGATTAGAAATCGGATGACTCGAACTTCTGTTATCTCAGAGCAATTTGTATGACCCCTTGGAGTCCTAGATATCGAAGTTATACTATATTAACAAAGATGTACGGTATGATAAGTCCAATATACAGTAAGTAATGTACATAAACATTAACTTAATATGTTTTTCAGAATGGTATATTCATTTAGCGATGCAAAGTACATGTATAATCTCTTCAGATTCACAATTTTCACAAGAAGTAGAGTAATAATAATAATAATAAGATGATGAAGAAGAAGAACAACAACAACAAGAATGAAAAGAAGAACATGTAAGAAAAGTAAGGAGAAGAAGGAAGAAAACGGATAAGAGAAAAAGAAGAAGTAGAATGAAGACACTTTTAAACAAAGTAAGGAAATGGATTGTCTTAGCAAACAGTAGATAATAAGACCTACAATGAACGTGGTACATGTATATGCAAACAGGGCAAACTCTGATCAGACAGCTTCTACAGATCTGTCTGACCTACTCTGTTTGTAAATGCGAAATGGTGTCTCTATCAAGTACATATTAACCCTTTTGCTGCCAATGTCGCATTATGTTATTACCCGTGCAAGCAGTTTGAATCCTAGTTGTACGCCGCGAAACACGGCGTCTCATCAGGGTCCAAACCATGTGTTACTGTGACTGATGTTTTAACCACTTACTCCACCCACCAGTACGCCTTTCAATGCCTTTGCACACAGACAAGACCAATATTAGACGGATCCTATAGGAGATAGATCAGGGTCTGCTCTGTTTGCTTATGAAATAATATAGGTATGATTCTATAGTTTTTTGCAGTGGCCAAACATTCCTGTGTTTATGCGTCATTCTAAAAAAATAACTAATCAATAATTATGATGTCATTATTTCTTACATGAAAATTCACGGAGAAAAGGGATAAACAAATACGAAGAAAAAGATAAAATAGTAGCAGACGACAAAGTTTGCAGAAATTGTCAGCGAAAACCTTAATATATTATTAATCATTGTCAAGTCCCCGAACAGTAGGTTTTCTCTTTAGCTTTTTGCGTGGAAATTCATGTAAGAAATGACGACATCAATAATGTTAATTAAATCATTGTTTATGTAATGACATATGAACGCTGGGAAATTTGGCTCAGACAAAACCTGCAGAATTAAATCTGCTGTGAAAACTCGATTATTCGAACATTCAAATACGTACTATTATTGATCTTTAACACAGATGACAGCTACAATGAATTCTTCATTACTAAAATGTTGTAGTATCGAGTTTTACTGTCTATCATACTACATGTATAAGCAAAGAGAGTAGTCTCCGATCAGACAACCCCATAAAACCGTCTGATCAGGGTCTTCTTTGTTTGCTTAGACATCAAAAGGCACTTTAACATGAAGGAAAATATATTTAGTTGCGTCTACAGTAAAACCTCTCTATAACGGCCACTAAATTGTGTCAATTAGTTGGTATTTAGAGCAAGTGACTGCTTAAAGCAAGATGAAAGTAAAACAGAACGCTCCTATAGGAGCGTTCTGTTTTACTTTCACCTTGCTTTAAGCAGCTACCTGCCTTTAACACAAAATACTTGATGTAATTTAGTGGCCGTTATAGACATTTTTTTCTGTATTTAGTAAGAAATGGTATACTTTTCCAGAGGGCTTAGAATGACAAACAGTGCAAATCCTGTAGGAACTCTCGGATCTGGGTCTGACAGATCGTGTGCAGCATTCAAAAGATAAATGATAAAGCATGCTACATGTAAATGATTTTTATTGTTTTTGAAACATAGTTTTGTGACACAAATAAAATGAAAATGAATATATTCAAATAAGAGGAAAATGAATATATCTATTACGTTGTAAGATTCTTGATAATGTTCATACATTAACACTGTACGTCATATACATGGCATTGGCATCGACATTTAGATCGTATAATACGAGTCTGTGACTGCTGAATAAACAAAGTTTAACCAAATTGATTTAACCATTGTCCCTTAACCCATTCCGAAATAGGCTATTTTTAGATCCAACATTTTCAATAAATTTACTTAAAAGCGGCAGTTATTTCAGAATTGTGTTGTTTTGAAACCATTGTGATAAATAGAGCATTTGCTCCTGTGGAGCAAATGCTCTATTTATCACAATGGTTTCAAGAAGTGACTATTACAGAGGAATTGAATAGCGTATTTATGGAAAGGATTAAGCAGAAAATAGACAAACAGTGTAGATCCAGATCAGATGGATACTGAGAGTTATGTTCTGCATGCTGATCCCATCAACGTTAGTAGGTTACACTGGCAAATATGTTGTATGGTGTTCTTAAATGTGTTAATGATCCACCTATCCTTTTAGTACGGACTGGTATCATTTGCGAGAGGATTTGGAATTGCAAACAGCCTAGATCCGGATTAGATGTGCTCGTCTATCAGCTCAATGATCTGGGTTAACATGTCTGTAAATGCATGTGCATTTGATCCCGAATTCAAAGGCTAGAATATATCAAACGGAATAGTACTAGACACAACTCAGAAGGTTTATAACTGATTTGATAGGATTTCAAGTGTCTGTTTGGTGGCTGAGCCTTCCGATATATGTTAAATTCTCGAAATATATGCATTTACAACCTGATGAAATTGATAAAGTATGTCTGACGAAGCTTTTTCCTGTTGACCACGACCTGTCAAGCATTTGCGAACAGGTTCGTGCACCATGATTCGTGCATGATTGATTTGCAGCTAAAACAAATCGTTTAACCCTTTCCCTGTTCTATGTTTATTTCAAATTTCATTACCAAATGAATATTCATTAACAAAATGGTTATAAAGAAATATGTAAGGTGCAACATTGTAGACATTTTAGAAAGCAAAGAAACAGATATATCAAATTGTGTTAGCAAACAGAGTAGACCCTGATCAGACGGCTCCTCTAGGAGCCGTCTGATCTGGGTCTACTCTGTTTGCAAATGCGTGAAAACACGCTTATATGAGGAAAAGGGTTAATAAGTACATTATATGAATAAATCAATTGGAATACAATATTATTGATTTCATTCGTGGATCCAGAGCTGGACTAGTTGGGTCTAACCCCATCCGGGATCTTTAATAATTATGATTATCGACGGAAATGAATTCAGTGTCAAAACCTACATCGTAGCTAAATAAATATCCGACAGAGTCAAACATCATTTCAGTGAAACCTTCGTAGAAATGTTATTTTGGCACGTTTAACATTGTTCTACTTTGTGTCACTTACCCGTCGATAATGTAAACACCATTGCCCTTGGTTCCTGTTAAGGGCGTTTTACGCGAGCTACGCGTTTCAATTTGATTCGATTCCATCCGGGTGAACAAGTGCCCAAGGACAAGGACGTAATAAGTCGGACAATAGCATGTTTCTCAAAAGCTTGTACGAATCATCCGTAGTAAATGAAATAAGCAGCAGGCAATGATTTTAGAAAGCATACTATAGTAATCCGTTCCCTGTTGAATATTTATGTAAGAAATAGTAACAAGACGTTTTACAACCCAGTGTGTACACAGAAGTGTTTGGTATTGATAGAAACGGCAGAGCTGGATCTATTATAATTTCATAAGTACACAAACTTGATCTTGAACAGACAGCTCCTCCTCTGTTTGCAAAGGCGTAACTACGTATCCTGTATTATCTAGATGTAAAATTTAAACAATAAAACAGCGTTACATGGTGATTCATTTGATTTCATTGTCCAGATCATTTGTATCGACATACATGACTGTACATGTATATTTCGACTATATCACACTGTTTCAGTATTATTTGTGACTGGTTATTAATGAATTACTCCACATGACAAGGATGATAATGTGACAAAAAAGAGTGTTGTACACTGGCGAATAATGTATCTAATAAAGCGAAATATGATGACCTTTGTTTTATCGATGTCGTCTCTTTGACATACAGGAATATGTGTCTTCAGCAAAAGGACAGTATATTATGCGGTTTATCTGGCTTCATGGATGACTATATTGAGTATGACGTCTTGTTTTTATTAACCTGGTGTCCAAGGAACAGCCAGTCTCTCCAACGCAGTCCTTGAAAAACGTCAACCCACCCAATACTATTTTATTTTGTCTCGTCTTTTAGTTTGTTTTGTCTTTGACATAGGTCAGTTGTTGTCTGAGATATGGGATCGGTGATACATACTGACGCTACGTCAACTTGTCTTCAGTGTCTCTTTAATATGGTAATCTGTTTCATCTCTTTGTCGTATTGCCTCTGCTCTGTGAAAAATTGTTCTTACATTGTATCAGTGTTCTGTTGTGGTTCAAACGGTGGTTTTGGAGAATTTAGGGTATTTGTCTGTAGGAGTTGGTCTGTAAGTAAACTGTGATCTTGGTAGGACTACCATCGTTCACATACAGACACTGGTTCAGAAAAGGATTATTATCATCTTCTTCACTGTTTCATGTGAACGTGTTATGTTCATCTGTGTTGTTTATAGACTCTGACATGCACTGAAAATATTCAAGTAAGGAAATGTCTAGTAGATCACAGATGTTTACCACTGCCAGCTCTCCTCTGTTTTCTTTTGTAAAACTGGAATTTTCTAGCTAATTGTTTATGAAATATTGTGATATAGTCTTCGAGGTGCTTGTTGAGTAAGCCGCGGCCATCAACAGATTCAAGTTTGTTGAATGGTGGAAGGCCACTCTGCTGATGCGACGCAGTACGTTGATGTGTATTGTGGCATACTTCTGACGTTATTTATCACTCGTTCTTGAAAACATTCTATTTGATATCTCACATAATTATCTAACAAGAGGAAATCTTTTCATGAAAGTCTGATAATTATTCTATCACGTCAAATTGGCATTGGCATGTTAGTGCCATATACTGCCACTACAAAATATAAATTACGCGGAACTATTCTAGAAAACGTTCTTATTAACTTCTCTAACATAGACAATTATCCCGTTCCATGTTCTTGCACAATTATAGGACATTGTCGCAGTCAAATACAAATTTCTATTTCTAAATAAGCGGCAATCTGAAACATTTCTAGTTAACTCTTTCACTGCCAAAGTCGCCTAAATGCGCCACTGCAAATAATGCAAATAATGCAGTCCATTGTCAGTCGCCGCCTTACCAAGGCGGCGTCTGACCTGGGACTACACTATTTGCTCCGACGTTTAAGACCATTTTCAGAGGTTTCCAAAGCATAAGATATATTATATTAGCATGTATCCCTTTTTTATATTTGTATACTGTTAAATGTAAAAGTAGTTCCAAACTCCAATTTGCATTGAAAGAGTTAATTATCTGTTTTCGTCATAAATAACCAGTTAAAATAAATTCATTAAGTGGTTTTAAAGTAGTATCATGACAAAATTCGTGTTATTTATCAGGTTAATGTTTTTGTTCATTGGCAAAGTTTCCGGGTTCCACTTTTCAGATAATTATCAGAAAAAAACCGCGTAAGTTTAAGTGAACACTAACAAATATTAAAATCTCGATACTGCGAAATTTCAATAATGAAGAATGTATGTCTTCGTAGGCAGGTGCCTACTTAACGTAGGAAGAAAGTCATACAGAAAGCTCATAAAGGAGCTTTCTGCATGACATTCACCCTGCATTAAGCTGCCTCCTGTGTTAAAGATAATGGTACGTATCTGAGTATTCGAACAATCGTGTTGTCACTGTAGTTAGGTATTAATGTGAGATATTAAACAGGAAACATTCATGCTAATTAAGTGGTGAAGTGGTGTCAGAAAATGCCACCACAGAGGTGCCGTGAATTGCGCTTCCGTTGCTTGAAACTATGGTGCGTCTTTTTTGATAAGAACATAGGGTTAGGGGACTGTTTCAGTAGGAACGGAATTAGGAATTACAGTGCCTCCTACGTACAGGCTCTCGTTTTGACAAATTATCACTGCATGTGACGTGACCTAATGCACCACAGACCAAACATACAGCTGATGAAGACTGCGATGCAATGGAAATATACAAGGGAATCGATATAAATGCTCTGAGTAATACAATAGTCTGACCAACATGTCAGACCCTATACAAGAGAACAACATATAATACTGAGATTACAGCGCAGTCATGCCTCTTCTGAACATCGTATAGATGGAACTGAATTGATTAAACTGGTCCGATAACCTGTCGTATATCCTGATCGATAATCAAACCTCAACTCACGCACCCATTCACTCATCACTCTCTCGTCCATTCAAATAATCAATACTACAAATACAACTGTTATTACTACTACTACTATTACTACTATTACCACTACTACTACTACTACTATTACTACTACTACCACTACTACTACTACTACTACTACTACAACTACTACTACTACTACTACTACTGCTACCACAGTTATAACCACAGACCCTATGTTAGTTCAGTCTCAAAACCAATAAATAATCGTAATCACGGGGTCATATGTGTCTAACTCTAATTGACATAATAAGAGAGTTTATCAAATCACAGTTTAAGTGATCGCATACATGTACATATTGAATGAGATAAATCAATTATTTTGCTGAAGGTTTATGGGCAATTAGGCATGCACAGACATATGCCGTTTGAAGACTTTAAATAAATTCCCAGACATTGTCAATAAATATATCGTGTAGAGGGGCCATTTGAGATGCTTGTTACTTAAATACTTGAATACTACATGCATGAAATAACTGCACTTGCAGCTATATTGTTTCAGTATATAAGGAGACCAATACATTTTAAATAATTAGAATTGGTATATCACTACGCATTACATTACAGTAAAACATCGACTCTTCGAACACTCAAATACGTACCATTATTGATCCTTAGCACAGGTGACAGCTTAATGCATGGTGAAAGACGGCATGACTTTCACCCTGCATTAAGCAGCTACCTGCCTATAAAGACATACATTCTTAATTACTAAACTTTCGTAGATTCGAGATTTTACTGTTTATACAAATGTTTCCTTTAACTAACTGAAGGTAGCAAGACAGGTTCAGCATGTCCATTGGAAAATCGTATTTAATACTACCCAAAGTCATTGTTTCTAAATTTGTCATTTATTTCATTATAATAAATTTTAAAAAAATCGACACTTCTATCGATACCGACATTTAACATCTATTTTTATGTGACCGTTTGATTTGTTTTAAACGGCGATTACAAATATGGAAAAATAGTCAAACAGGGAGAGCCACACACGAAATGACACCGCACCAAACACCATCAAACAAGAAACGGTAAAGCCACAAGACAAAACATAACAGGACGCATATCAAGACGAAAAACATTAAACATTAAGCATATTAAACAACAAAATTGACCATAGGCTGAAAGCAGGAGTACCGCTTTGGAACGGCCAGCAACCAAAATAAGCAGTCGTCTTTCAAACTAAATTTCTTGCAATTGGCCAATGTGTAAATCATAAGCATTTCTAGGGAACAGTGTCACAGAATTATGATAAATCTTTCCGTTTAGGAGTTATGCAATATTTTAGTTTTAAGACTCCAAACATTCTGCCTCCTGTTACGGTCCGTTTGATGTTGGACGATTAAAGCAAGGTATCGAAACGCTGTGACACGGATCCCACACGAAGACAATGCTTATTATAGCATAACACGTCCTGTTGTAGAACCGTCAAAACAATAACGTATAGTTGCGAATGTATTTTGAACAATTAAATGAACACAAGAAATGAGAAATTTGCAAGAATAGCGATAATAGCGTTTCTTTCGGGCAATTTAACATCTATACTGTTCCTTCGGACTGTTGTTGCCCTCGCACTTCGGTCTTGGGACAACAATAGCCCGTCAGGGCACAAAACACGTGTATTAACCCTCTATTGATATACCGAAAACAGTGTCTAATTCAGACACAAATTACAGATGTTATGTTTATTTGAAGAGGTAGACTCCTTGAAATTTGCATCAGTGAAATACATGAAACACAATTGACGGTGTTGCGTAATCTGAAAAGTAATGCTTACTATCACATTCATATCCAATAGAGAGCTTATAATATGAGTGACATTTTCCACAAAACTCCGTTCCTTTTTCCACCCGATCAGTTGAAAAGGGTGATTTTATTGCCAGCTTCCCATTAATCACTCATTAGAAATTTATCTAGTCAGTCACGTGACCTACATAATTTGAGGCTCTCCCGGGGGAAAATTTGGTCAAAATGGCTGTCTATTGTTTTATATCACACGCGTGCCCTTATTATCAGCCCCCATCCCCAGAATTAAGTCAGAGACAAACTCGGTTGTAATAAAGAAACAAGAGGCTTATACGGCTATTGTATATAGTGGTAATAAATGCAATTGATAGAAGTGATTAGCGGCTATTCATGAATACAACAATAGAAAAATGATGTTTCATGATTTTTGCCAACTGTGGAACCTTAAATCCGCTTATCAGTACTTGTTTACGAAAGAGTATCTTTCTAAATTCTAGAAGTAAGGCAGCATTTCCATGTCTTTCTAAAATAGGACCTGCGCTTCAGAATATTGCAGAGGAGCCCTCTGACCAGGGTCTGCACATTTTGTTAATCAAGGCAGTTTCTCCAATAATACAATTCATACTAAATGGGCAATAGGGATCTTTTTAGGGTCGCAGTGCGTGCCTTTCAACTCCAAACTATACTATGCTACAGTGCCCGAGATTCAGCTCAGCCGATATATGCTCTTCAGTAGGGGCTTTTGTGATGCTTTGTCTTGTCATACTCTTGCATGAATTATGGCGTCACATTTTGCATTTTGTTTTTGATGGGTTTTAATTTTAGTTTAATGGTGCAGATATTTTATTGGTGTTGAGCATGCAAGGAGCATGTTATGTGTGTGGTATATGTGAATGAACGCTCTTCATTTGCTTTGAAACGGTTTTTGTTGGGTTCTTTTATGTTCTACATCCTTTGGCTCCACGTGACATTTTTAGTGTTGCAGTGCCCTAAATGATGTTGGTATGGGGCAAGAAATGAAAGTCTAAAAAAGTCGTGTGTGAGTGCGCATTTCAGTTTTGCTTTTGATTTTGTTGTGCACTGCCGTGTGTTATTTTCCCATTTCCTGGCCGACTTTTTTCTGTTGTTATTTGTTAGATACTCAGCCTCTTTAAGTATTTGCAGTAGGTAATTTACTTTCTTTATTTCCACCGTATCTTAATGTAATAGCACGAGCTACATTAAATCTGCTATAAAATAATTTTATTGTATACTATAGGGGAGTATTAACGTTCCCGTCACAACAAAAAATTATATATAATGTAAATATGGAGATACCGTTGTTATTTGCTACATACGCCGACCGATAATCTACGAGTAAATGCTATCGTTACTGTAGTATATTAGGTTTAACCATTTCCCTTTTCTATGTTTATTCCCAATTTTAAAACCTACTGAATATTCATGGACAAAGTAGTTATAAGGGAATATGGAAGGTGGAACATTGTAGAAATTTTGAAAGTAAAGAAACTCATCTGTCCAATTCAAATAGCAAACAGAGCAGACCCTGATCAAACGGTTCCTATAGGAGCCGTCTGATCTGGGTCTACTCTGTTTGCAACTACGTGGAAAAGCGTTTATATTAAAGAAAAGGTTAACTACCAATAAAATGTTAACACCTATTATCAAGTCAAAATAACGTATGTAGACAAGTAGTCATTCTCAGCGTTGTATATTTTCTGGTTCTTCGGGATCATCCATTAGACTGTTTTTCAGTTATGAAACTGAATATCGGTTAGGCCTGTGCTAAGGGGAATGGGTAGTGTTGCACCTTTAATAACTGCTCACGAACAGACTCAATAAAACCAAATCTGCAAGTTTCTCTTTCTGCATTGCCGCTGCTTTCAGAATTTAATTATACGATAGGAAAGATAATAAACATGCGTCAATAACAGGCAAGCAACCCAAAAAAACAAATTTTATGTATACTTATTATCAATGTTTGGCATGATCAAGTTCTTACTTTATATAAAGTGAATAATCAAATATGTGGTTTAAATGTTTGCTACTACAATAAGGCACGTTCAACTTACACGTACAATGTGTATGTAAAATGCAGTTTTCAGTACTGTTCATTCAGTGTGACGTTATATGACAAATAGTGCAGGCCCTAATCAGAGGAAGAGTCCTCTAGAAATCGTCTGATGTGTCAATTCTTGCAAATGTTAGCATATTCGTTTTCCATATTCAAAGCTTTAATACGCGATAGATACAATGAGTAATACCACTCAACTCGCCTAATTTTGTATAAACTTTATATAACATTATAATAAAGTTAAAATGTGGCAGAACAAACTTCCGACTCTGTATACATGTATCTATTCAATATGTCAAAGTATGCGATTACAAATGAAACATATTTCTTCATAAAAAAGTTGATATAAATATATCTATAAATAGCTATAAATACGTTATGATCTTTAGAAAATAATGTTCTACCAAAAGTTAGCCGAAGGACTGTACACTTATTTGCGTTCTGAAAAAAAAATGTTTAAGAAGTGTGTGGCCCATTATTATTATTATGGTTAACGACTTGTAAACGTGGATGATATTGACTTGGACAATTCAGAAGATTGTAAATAGGCGTGTTAAATCTCTTTATTTTAATCATCATTATTAAATAAATGTTTCATTGTATTGAAATTGATAACAAGTGTGGTCATCTTAATATTAAAAGATACATTTTGAAATGTAGGGTTTACTACCAATTTGATCCTTAACGCCTACGACGTTGTACATTTTAAATTCCCTTCACTTAACACTTTCGCAGTCAAATATTAACTCTTTCGTTGCCAAATTTTGTCATCTGCAGACTTTGTCTTCCATTGTTTTAGTTTTCTTCAATTTCGTTTTTACAAAAGCAATCACAGTAACAAACAGTTTGGATCCTGATGAGACGCCGGGTTACTCGGCGATTCAACTGGATCCAAACTGTTTGCATAGGTAATCACAGATGCGACATTAGCAGCGAAAGAGTTTACCTTGGCAAAATGTGTCGTCAGAACAATGTTCATCTTTGAAGTTTTACTTCCACTCTAAAACAAACCATTATCACAGCATCAATTAGACTGGATCTGGATTTTCCGGAAGAATATATCAAACCTCTTTCATAATTAAACGTTAATATCTCTTGGTAGAAAACCTACATTAAATATATTTTGACATAGATAAAAAAAATAGTATTACTTTTGCAACATATTTTATATTTAGAAATATATATTTGAAAGAGATCCAAAATATGTCAAAATTTAAACATTGCCTATTACAAAGAATAACAACTGAACAACAAATATCACATTACAAGGATAAGCTAAATAGCCATGAACTGAAATGGAAATCATTCCTTCAACAAACTGATTATGTAGCATAGAGCCTACCTTAAAATTATTATTTTATATTATATATATTATTTTAAAGTAATATTGCTGTATGTATGCTTCTTTCTCTTTTACCTTTCCTTTATACATCCAATCAATTTTCTTTTGACTTATTCTCAGTCTCTCTCCCATTTCTATTACTTTCTCTTCCTTAAAACAAACTATGATAACGTTGTACGCTTTTCATATGTGGTCCGATTTGTTTCTATTTAGGTAATAAAATGAACCATTGCTTATGTACAGTATAGATGTGATTCTCCAGTATCTGCCATGGTCAAAGATTTCTGTGTCATAATTAAAAATTACCTCATCATAATTCATGATTGCATCATTTCTGACATGAATATTCATGAAGTAAAGGGTTTAAGGCAATTATAAAACGGACTTTTACTAACAAACATGGTAATATAAAGGTCATGCAATGCTAGACAAAACTGCATGCTGAGTAGGAAATGAGTTAATTCGTTAAACTTGGGTGAGTAACATATTCGATAAGGCAATGGATTGCTGTTTTAATTAAATGCTGATTCACTTATTTCCAGTTGTAACCCAATCCTACTGAAACAATAATGTCTGCTCAACTCTGATCTGCTATAATTTTGCTTACCTTCAAGTCGTTTAATTAACCTTTTCCCTGTTGCATATTTATGTAAAAACAATGACGTCATGAATATTAATTGGATTATGTTTCATAATGACATATGAACACAGGACATTGCATTCAGGCATAATCCGTTATATATTATGTCATAAGCAAACAGAGCAGACCCTGACCAGACGGCTCCTATAGGAGCCGTCTGATCTGGGTCTACTCAGTTTGCAAACGCAAGGAAAGGTGTTTATATGAAAGAACTGGCTAAACATTTGACAAGCTCTTTACCGAGTGTCCAGCAGACCTGATGCTGGTTAGACCCCGAGACACGCGACGTTTCATCTAAATCAAGCTGTTTGCTGATGTCAGTCTGATATTGCCAAGCAGAGTTAATAAAGTGATATATACAGACAGTATAGTTACATACACCGGTTATAGTAACTTTTATTAACCCTTTCGCTGCCAAACTCTGTCGTCTGCTAACTTTGTCGTCTGCTACAATTTTTCATTTATTTTATTTTCTTCATTTTTATTTCAAAAACATAGTAACAGTAACAAACAGTTTGGATCCTGATGAGACGCCGAGTTACTCGGCGTCTCATCTGGATCCAAACTGTTTGCATAGGTAATCACAGATCTGGCATTAACAGCGAAAGGGTTAATTACAGTTGAACTTCGATATCTCGAACTCGGATCACTTGAACTCTGGGATAACTCAGGTAAGAAAGTATAGGATCTTCCTAAATTTACAATACAGATTGGTTTTTAAAATGAATCACTATGGATTTGTACATGTAGAGACATATGTGACAGCTTTATGCAGGCCATCATAATCAAAACTGATTGTTACTGTGGTAATGGGTTTGAAAGACACGTATAGAAGATGAAACAAATGATAAATATAGCAGACGACAAGTTCTGCTGACGAAAATATTTCGCAAAGGAAGAGTTAACCCCCTTTTCATCCAGTTCAACCTTTGCCGAAGGTGTAGGCTGTAAAGCTCATCACGCCGTGAACAAACTACGGCTGTCCAAATTTGGATCTTGCGCAAGTTGAATTATTTCGATCAAGCTTTTCATAAATTATTAGCAGTGTTTAATGAAACAATAATTCTGGGTCTCAATGATAGGTTGTAGCTTAATATAGGACGACTGTTTTGCAGAAAGCTTTCTACATCTGTTTCATCCTGAATTAAAAAGCTCATGTTTAGTCATTAACCCATTACTGCATAGGATATTGTTAGACCCAACCTCTTTTAATAAATCTACCAAAAAAGCAGCATTTACTAGAGAAAAGAATCTATTGAGAATTGTGTAGTTTCAAAACCATTGTGATAAATAGAGCATTTGCTCCTATGGAACAAATGCTCTATTTATCACAATGGTTTCAAAACGTAAATTTACAGAGTCGTTAAAAGACGTCACTATGAGGGAATGTGTTAAGTAGTCGGTTAATGGCGTTCTACTGTAATCGGTTTTGTATCCATGTGCTACATGTAAACATATACCTGGTATCGACGCCTTAGAACGCATTTGCAAAAGGAACAAATTCAGACAAGACGGCACTTGTTGGAGCTGTCTGATCAGGGTATGGTCCACTGGCTTATGGGATTATTTACTGAGAACGGGGAATAACTCTTTAGTGTATTTTCATTATCAGATCCTGTCAAGCAGGATCCTATTTATTACCCCCGTTATAGATCATGTGAGGGTCATGGACAGGTCTCTTCACATCGTACACATTTATAAAGATACTAGAAAAGAGCCCGCGCAGGCGCGGATATACTGTTAAGTACATTCTGCAAGGTACAATCACTACAATGCTTTTCCAACATCGTTATTAATTATAGTGTGACCTTAAGTTGTATGTTAATTCTTTTTTGGTTTACAGGACAAACTATCGGAAAAGCATAGTTTATGTAAGGGTAAACACTTATTTTATAGACTTCTTTACACATAGTAGATATAATAGCACAGAAAAAGACCCGCTCAAAGGCTGCTTATACCAAGATGCACTTGAATTTAAATATGTTGTATATTACACAAATGTAACATTCAAATCAAAATGGCCTCAGTGGTCAAGTAGTTGCAGTCCGTAAATGACAGTTACATGTACATTGTACTTTGCTTCTTATAGCACTGGGTTTGATCCAGGTCTTAGTCAGATCTGTCAAGTAAGACTGTCTTCCAGTAGGTTTGTAAATAAACTCAAATACTACTGACGCCATGTAAAAACAAATAAATGTTTACTACAAAAATATTAAGAGCACTAATTGAAGTACCATTTAAGCAATGGTTTATTTAGCTGTTATGATTTCTCAAAATATTACTTGGTAAGGTAAAGAGTAACAGCTAAATCCGATGGGTTTGGTTTGTGATGATATAAGTGAGTGTAATCAATACCTAAAAAAGAGATTCATTTAAAATCTGGGGCAGCTGGGCATTGCTGTAAAGACAGTAAATATAAATATGTTAATATGGTGAAAAAGTTGTGACTTGACTGGGACTCGAACCCAGGGCATTTGGCTTACCATGCCAACACTCTACCGACTGAGCTACCAAGTCACACAGTAAAGCCTATGAACTTATTTCACCACAATCTCTACCCGGCTACACACCAATCGTCACTCACCTTGGAAGGTCTTTTCCCGTCTATTTTTAGATTGACTATTTCTGTAGGTAGGGGAATTTCTCTGTCTGTATCCAAACTGCTGATATTAATGCTTTATCGATGTCAAATAACACAACTTCAATGTGTAAGCTACCCGCACATAACATTACCCAATATGTAGTTTGTGCCGTATTTACGGCAAATCCGACAGAAAATCGAGCTCGTTCTTACACATAATATTTACTATTCAGGGCGTTCATTCACAGGTATGAAACTTGAAAGGAAACTGATTCTAGAGAATAACCCCTCCACCGCACTATACGACTTTGTATTGCATTATTGGTCCTCTGAACAAAATTATATATACAAAAGTTTAGTAATTTCAATTGTCAAAATTATGCTTAAGTTCATTCCAGTATGTGTTAAATTCTTCTGTATCCATGTTTATAAACTCAGACTCAACTGAAAGCTTTATGAGCATGAACCCAGTTCTGCTTGTTATCTCAGCAGTGTTTTGATTTAGTAAATTGTACTGAAAACTGATGTGCTGACGTGCGGACAATGGGAAAAGGTATATAATATATCTGCACTGCAGTAAATAAATTCTGAAAATGGGTGACCCTTCGAAAGCAAAAGTAAAAATGCAAAAAGAGAAAATAGGAGCAAATGCTCTATTTATCACAATGGTTTCAAACTACAAAAATCTAAACGTTTCCTTTTCTCTAGTTAATGCTCCTTTTCGGTAGATTTATTCAAAGTGGTTTGATCTAATGGGTTAAGAACACGTTTCTACTTTTCCCGACTTAGTTCATGAAGTTGACAAGCATACATTGTTTATGTTCTAAAGCATGTAAACTCTACTGAATCCTGTATCAATCTTAGATATCCTAAAACTATTTTGACTGACATTTATAAAAACAGCTTGGTCCGGTTTTGGAGTATTCGGCTACTCGTCTGAATTCACGCTGTCTGTGAGTAGTACAGTAAAACGTCTCTATAACGGCCACTAAATTACATCAAGTATTATTGTGTTAAAGGCAGGTGGCTGCTTAAAGCAAGGTGCTTTTAAGCAGCCACCTTTCCTAAATACCAACTAATTAACACAATTTAATGGCCGTTATAGAGAGGTTTGACTGTACCTCAACAGCATGAACACATTGGAAGTACATGTAGATGCCCGAGCTCAAGGTTTGAACAGACAGTTTATTTACAGAATGACAAGTGGTAAGCAAAAAGCAATCCGTTTAAAACACTATAAATCACACTGAGTATTAAACAAACACACACACACAAAACACACAATCGAGTACACACACACTAATATATAAAATCCCTGCTCTGAGTGCAACAATATTGTTCATCTAGAATGTATATTATATGCAAGCGATGTCAGAAAATGGAAATAACTCCAGAAGGGTGATGCTAGATTTATAACATCGGCGCTGGTGTGACATATCCTGTCTGACTCCTGTCACACAGAGTAATCATATTTCATATTTGTGCCAAAATATATTCGGTTCAGTGTTTGCAAAATAAGGTTATAACATAAATAATATATCACGGACACATACAAAATAAGGTTATAACGTGAATAATATGTCACGGCCACATACACAATAAGGTTATAACATAAATAATATATCACGGACACATGCACCGACGCACGCGCCCACGTAAGCTCCGTTGTGGTCAGTATATCGAGCCTGAAGGCCAGCAAACAAGACTAAACAATAAACATAGATAAACCATTCGACAACATGAACCTTATATATTTCAAGCACGGTGTTCAGTCTAGACAAGATACTCATACAACATGCATGACTTGTATTGCTACAGTACTGCCTTTCATGATCTACCATGGAAGTATATTTCGCTATTGCTAAATTATACATTAAACTGTGTCCCAATATATCATGTAAACTGTATGATAATTTTATTATTACGGAAAACAATAATTATTGGTAGAATGTATAGGTTTCAAATGACAGTCCGTAATGTAAAATAGTATATGTATACATTGCACTGTAGGTCAATCCAGTCTGACGATACTTACTAAAGCTAGGTACTGGTTGTTGTAGCAGGCCCTTGTGGGCGGGTATTATCATATCTTTAACTCTTTCGGCGCCAAATTTCTAATTGTCGTCTGCAACCCATGTTTGTTAAATCATTCGGTTTAAATAAGTAAATGAGATAAATGAATACAGAATTCAAAGGCATAAACCACAGGTCTAGACCTAGAGATTGAGACAAAAAGTGAAGTCCCTGATCAGACGCCGCATTGAAAAGGCGGCGTCTGATCTGGGACTGAACTATTTGTCGTGGTGCATTATTTCGACATTGGCGGTGAAATGGTTAATATTAAATCATGGATCTATAACACCAGCTAATGAAAAAACATACACATGTTACATCTCATTTAGCCATCGATGTCAGGGGCGTAGCCTGGATTAAACGAATGTGTAGGCCGAATATAACCCTTTACTCCATACATATTCATGTTAGAAATAATGACATTATGGATATTAATTAGATTAATTGTTATAATAGCACATAAATACAGGAATTATTGGCCGTGGCAGAAACTGCATATCTATATTATAACATCAGCAAACAGCGCAGACCCTGACCAGGCGGCTCTTGTAGGTTTGAAAAATCGTAGAAAGACGTACTGATGGAGGGGTTTTGCAGCCAAAACACACACAACACGTACTAAATTAATATTATTTCTTTTTTGTTTTTAATTATGTTTTTTCCAACCGTCTGGGAAGAACTGTTGGCCGTAGCCTACTGAGCCTGTAGGAAGCTACGTCCTTGGATGTTTCAAGGATTATCTTGCATGCGTATGCTCCAACAGGACATTGTAAACTGACATGAACATTAGGGACCATCTAAACAGGCATAAACGATGTAAAAAAATAAATCATTGAATATGTTTTATGAAATCACTTAAAAAGCAATTGTTCACTCTTTGGAATATACATTTACACTTCTTTTTCACAAACGGGTTTTACTTCGAGACTCTTGAGAGTGTAACTGAACTAATCTATCCATGCCATCTAAAGCATGGACAGTTGTACGGTACACACACGACACCATTACACAAAGATATATACTGCAAAACGTTGATTTAGATATTTGATGAAACGCCTTGTTTTGCTATCAACATTCAGTGTATTTATTATTTGCTAATTTCTCAGTACATTTAAATAATTCCTGATTAACCCGTTCGGCGCCAAATTTCTAATTGTCGTCTGCAGTCCAATAGTTGTTCAATCATTCGGTACAATAAGGAAATGAGATAAATAAATGCAAATTTCAAAGGAATAAAACACACAGATATAGAAATAGGGATTGAAACAAAAAGTGAAGTTCCTGATCAGACACCGCCTTAAAAAGGCGGCGTCTGATCTGGGACTGCACTATTTGTCGTGGTGCATAAAGGCGACATCGGCGGTGAAAGGGCTACATCGGCGGTGAAAGGGCTGCAAAGAGCGACAAGTCTTGCAATTGCAAACAGCTTGTATCCAGTAGAGATGCCGAGTGAATTGGCGTCTGACCAGGATCTAAACAGCTTTACACTCGGTCAGTTGTTTTCTCAAAACATGTTAACGAATCAAAAGTAAATAACCTTTAGCCTGCTGAGCAAAGTTTTTTGTTTATAGAAAATGTCATCGATTTCAGTTGTTACTGTTAATTTATCTTGCATTTCTTTTCTATGGTACGGTCATAGTAACACACAGTTTGGATCCTGATGAGACGTCGATTTACTCAGCGTCTTATCTGGATCCAAACTGTTTGCAAAGGTGATAACTCATCCCGCCCGCAGCAGAATAAAGGTTGAGCAGACCAGAGTTTGAGGCAAACATTAATTTGTCAGTACTCTGATGCTTATATTAATCCAATAAACAGCTACGATAGAAATCAGAGCAACGGATAAACGTGCGTACTAAAATCGTCATTTCTCCACCAAACACTATAGTGTGGCTACTCTTGAGAATCGTCTCTTCGATACGATTGTCAAGAGTGGACACATAAATGGTGGAGACATAAATAAATTATCCTTGAAAATTCTTGAATTAACGAATCGTATCTGGACCTCCGGGAATATTATTATATATTAATCCTTTCCTCCATAAATATGCATTTCTACGCCTCTGTAAAAGTCACTTTTTGAAACCGTTGTGATAAATAGAGCGTTTGCTCCTAAGGAGCAAACGCTCTATCTACCACAATGGTTTCAGAACTACCAAATAATAAAATGTTCCTTTTCTCTAGTAACTGCTCCTTTTCGGTAGATTTATTCAAAGAGATTGGATCTAAAAATATCCAATGAGGTAATCGGTTAATATTATTATATAATATCTGACTAAGCATTGCAAATACTTTGTTCTATGATGTGTGCAACGGGGGGCGGGGTATTTGATTTAGTCTGTGTGTCGCTTTGTGCGACCGTACACAATACATGTATTATATGACAGCCTATAATTATAAAATCCTTTACTCCATGAATATACATGTAAGAAATAAATACACTATGAGTATGTATTTGTTGATTTAATAATGAGAAAATGAATAACAGATATTTTGACCAAGCAGAAACTGTGAAATCAGATCTATATCTGTTCATAAGCAGGCAGAGAAAACCCTGTTCAAACAGTTGGGACTGTCTGATATTTGATCTACTCCGTTGGTTTGTTAAGTCGTTAAAAAGGGCGTATACATGTATATGGAATCAAGGGTAACCCGATATTTCTTGACTTACTAGAAATCTGTCAAGAGCAAGAGACAGCGTAAAGTATTTATCTTCCAAATTAGATAAAACGTAAGGTAAGTACAATAACTCATTGTTAGCTCCACAATTTCAAGGTAATTTATTGCATAGTCTTCCTGAGTACGGCTCAAGGGCAGAGCAGGATATTGGCGTGTACTTTACTTTTACTTCATAGCGCCAAAATGTGGTCCCCTTGAAACTAGAGTAATAATGTGCATAATTGAATTGCACATTTAGCCCAATGGTGAGCTCATGTGTAATGCAAACAAACATACGTGTACCCATTTCATGTTAAATTGTCACTCTGTCAGCCAGGCTGCAAGCGACTGTGACCACAATGTACTTTGGTTTTAGCCTTTTACTCCATGAATATTTATGTAAGAAATAATGACATCATCTATTTAGATTATTTTGTAAAATGGCAAGACAACACATGAACATTTTTCCGAAGCAGAAACTATATAATCAGTTCATTATTCCATAAGCCAGCAGAGCAGACCCTGCTCAGATTGAGCCATCTGATCTTGGTCTACTGTGTTAGACAAGGCATCGAAATGCGCTTTTATGGAGTAAATGGTTAAAATCTTGCCAATAACGCCCTGATTGGCTTTTAAAAATACACTTGATAACTGAATCCGGTTAGGAGTCAGTGTCTCATCAGGATTAAATCCGTTTGACACGCAGCCAATGTTTTCTCAAACCGGACGTTAGTGCATTTGCGTAAGATAATGTTTTATGCCAAACATGTTTTGGACAACATAAGGGTTACAACATAAGGGTTTAACAATCCGTTTTGTCCAATATGGTTATCTAAAGAATATGAGGAGCTGTATTATACTTTAGGGTTTTATACAGCGTGTAAATTCGTGCTACTACTGCGATGAGATTTCTGTATTTAGCATGTTGATTCGGTTATGATGCATGTATGTCAGTTTTATCTCATTTGTTTTAGAAAACTTATGCTCGTCGTATGCTGATGGAATTTGAAAGATCTGTTGTTGGTTTTTAATTCAAAAATGGCTACACTGTTCCACTTTCCATATTTCATAATAACTTGTTTTGCTCATTAATATTCAGCAGGTATTGAAATTTGAAATAAACATAGAACAGAGAAAGGCTTAAGTGACTATAATTAATCTACTTCAGTATTTCAGAGACATGCTACCGGGCACTGACAGTTTGTCTTTGCCTACCTTGAACTTAATCAAGATCGAGAGTGAAAGTAATTCAGTTACCTGTCTAAACCGAATGAAGAACTGCTGTCACAAAATGTCGCCACTCTAGATCATTCTACTCAACATTGTCCTCGGAAATGGAAAAGGACTGTATTAGCCCCGCGGTGACAACATACTGTCTGTTCAAATTGAGGCCTGGTACAATTTTGACTACTTTCGACTCGAACAAATTTTGGGAAGGTATTGATTGAGTGTCAAATAGCTTAGTTCCTGATGAGACGCCGATTTACTCGGCATCTCATCTGGATCCAAACTATTTGCAAATTCGAGTTAGGTCATGGAGATAGTGGGATGGAAGTTACGTTTTACTATCTTAGTAAATGATGATTTAAGACTGAAAACGTTGAATGCATATCGAGGATTTCGTGAAAAGTTGTTATATCTGTTGTATCTCTCTCTCTATATAAAATACAGTCTCGTATACTCTTAACCGGAGGTCTAGTAGAGAAAAAATAGATACTTTTAGGCAGGTGGCTGCTTAATGAAAGTCATGCAGAAAGCTCATAGACTTTCACCCTGCATTCAGCTGCCACCTGTCTACAAGACCGAAATTTATATTGAACTGAACGTCCAGTTTAGAGGTTAATGTATATATTTAAAGTGTGATCATTTACAAATAAGTGTCTTCTTTAACCCATTTGCGCCCAGTGGATTATTCCATGTTTATATATTGGATTAGTCCATTTTTTATCTAAGGGGTGCCTGGCCTAAATTTTCAATTTCGTATTGTTTAATATTGAAATTCCTATCAGCAAACAGTGTAGACTCTGATCCGACGCCGCATTATGCGGTTTCTGACCAGAGTCTACACTGTTTGCCTACGTCCCATATATGGGATCGTGGGAGCAAATGGGTTAAACTGTAAGTCAGTTATGTTTTCATTTACAGTTGAAATTCAATACATGTATCTCGAACTTCAATGGACCATAAATATTATTTCGACTAAACAGAAATTTGCTTCATCCGATATTTCTAATCTGGACAATTTCTCAACATAACAGCTTAATGCTGTTTATTCATTAAGTGGTCGCATTAGAGGGGTTCTATTGTATGTGGTAACTCTTATTGCACTAACCACGATCTGAGTATCATTTGCAAACGGCTTTGATACAGATGAGACACCGAGATACCGGGTATTCACAGGATCCAAGCTGCTTGACATTAGGTCAATCGTTTAAAAAGATTGTGTCACGACACTTGGTCAATAGTTTCTTAAGTAAAGCTTCTAAACAATTCCTAAGTTTAACATTGGAAACGACAGTTAAACTACATGTAGTGTAATGAATCATTTAACCCTTTCTCTCATACAAACGAGGTTTCACACATTTGCAAACAGAGTAGACCCAGATCAGACGGAGCCGTCTGATCAGGGTCTGCTCTATTTGCTAATGGAATTTGAAAGATCTGTATCTTTAGTTTCTAAAATGGGTACAATGTTCCACCCACCCCCATATTTCGTTATAAATGTTTTGTGTATGAATATTTAGTAGGTACATGTATTAAAATTTGAAATAAACATAGAACAGGGAAAGGGCTAACTCTTAAGTCGCCGTGAAAAATAATGTCTGCTCAAACTTTGATCCGCTCAGGTTTGACCACTCCCAATGTGTCTAGGTCTTTGAGAAACTATCGAGTGTCAAACAGATTTGATCCTGATGAGACGTCGGGTACTTGACACCTCGTCTGGATCCAAGTCATATCACGGATAGCTTCACCCTTCGATTGCTATTCACGTCAATAGACCTACCTGTAAATAGTGAAGACCCAGATGAGACAGCTCCTGCAGGAGCTGTCTCATCTGGGTCTGCACTATTTACAAAATGAGTGTGCAACCTGTGCACTTCACAGCAGTGATTGCACAGATAAATAATTGTAGACAGTGAAGATATATGTAATTATACCACAGGGCATAGGTAAAGAAGAAACAAGAGATGTCACAGTCACGTGACAAATGCCCCCAAAAATTGTACCCTGTGACCTTGACCTTTGACCCATGGACCAGGGAGTTGACACATCGTCTTTGTGTGGTGAACATTTGTGCCAGGTTCCTTTGAAATCCATTCACAGATAAACAAGTAATTGTACCCTGTGACATTGACCTTTGACATACGGACCAGGGAGCTGAACGCGACACATCGTCTTTGTCTGGTGAACATCTGTGCCAATTTATATTGAAATCCATTGATAGATAAAGATGTTACAGACCGGACACTAAATTTGTGACAAAGTAATTGTACCCTGTGACCTTGACCTTTGACCCATGGACCAGGGAGTTGAAAGCGACACACCATCTTTGCCTGGTGAACATTTGTGCCAAATCATATTGAAATCCATTGATATATAAAGAAGTTACAGACCGGACACGAAATTTGTGACAAAGTAATTGTACCCTGTGACCTTGACATTTGACCTATGGACCTGGGAGTTGAAAGCGACACATCGTCTTTGTGTGGTGAACATTTGTGCCAAGTTATATTGAAATCCATTGATAGATAAAGAAGTTACAGACCGGACACGAAATTTGTTTAAAAATAATTGTACCCTGTGACCTTGACCTTTGACCCATGGACCTGGGAGTTGAACGCGACACATCGTCTTTGTGTGGTGAACATTTGTGGCAAGTTATATTGAAATCCATTGATAGATGAAGAAGTTACAGACCGGACACGAAATTTGTGACAAAGTAATTGTACCCTGTGACCTTGACCTTTGACCCATGGACCAGGGAGCTGAACGCGACACATCATCTCTGTCTGGTGAACATTTGTGGCAAGTTATATTGAAATCCATTGATAGATGAAGAAGTTACAGACCGGACACGAATTTGGGACGGAAGGACAGACAGACGGACGGACGGACGGACGGACAGACGGACAGACGGAAGGACGGACAATGCGATTACTATATGCCCGCCTTTGGGGGCATAAAAATGCATTTTAAACTTCAGCAAGAGAAGGGTTAATAGAGGTTAAACTAGATTCTAGATTGAATGTAAGACGGTGTTAATCTTGAAGTATGAAATCAAAACTTAGACATGGACAATAGCTGTCATTCTCGTCCTTTAGTGATCATTTTATGTTAAGTCAACGTTTTGTGTGAAACCCGCATGCATACAATTTAGTTTTAAACCAATTGCGGTGCCGTAAATAGGCATAAAACTGTGAATGTCCCTGAGGATAACAAATCCGATTATTGGATGAAGACAAAAGCGTAACTTGCACTGGCTGAACATCAAACTTTGTAAAATTATTGTTTAAAATGTACGCCCTTATGTTACATGTAACAATCTAGTAAGAACTTGGCCCTTGTATCGCCGTGAAAAGACTATGTGTTCACAAACTTGAATTGGGCACAATTTTGAATACAGTAGAACGGAGCGCCTAAAATAAAACATTTTCAAGAATAATTTCTGTATTTCTTAACCAAACCCTATATTGTGACCACTCTTTAGAATCGTCTCTTCGAAGAGACAATTCTAAAGAGTGGTCACAGCACAGGATTTTGTGGATAGATGACAATTTTAGTATTTGAGTACGTACCTTTATCTGTTGCTCTGCAGTAGAACCTGTCTTAATTAAGCGGCACCACAAAATGCCTGATTATGGGTCTATGAGGCAGGTGGTAGCTTAATACAGGTCAAACGTAATGCAGAAATTACTTTCAACCTGAATTAAGCAACAATCAGCTTTTTAAGACTCACATGTTGAATAAATGAATGATCGCTCAGTCTACTGTAGTTTCGGTTCGACCAACCCTTTGCCAAACAGCTTGGATCAAGCTTTCCTCATTTGGATCCAAGCTGTTGGTACAGGCGAGTCTTGTCGCAATTAGTGAGGTACGTGTTCATTTATGTACGAATGGAATTAACCCTTTCACCGTCAATGTACAATGTAGCATAAATGCACCACGACAAATAGTACAGTCCCAGATCAGACGCCGCCTTTTAAAGGCGGCGTCTGATCAGGGACTTCACTTTTTGTCTCAAACTCTATTCCAATATCTATGCTTTATTCCTTTGAAATTTGCATTTATTTATCTCATTTCCTTATTTTACCATATGATTTAACAAAATTGAATTGCAGACGACAATTAGAAATTTGGCGCCGAAAGGGTTAAACTGTTGGTCATCTTTTCTGCGTTTGTCCCTACAGAAGCAGGGAACACATTGACAAATACAATGTACAGTTGAACTTCGATATCTCGAACTCGTATAATTCGAACTTCGGGATGACTCGAACTAAAAGTTCGGTCCGTCAAACATTTACAATACAGAATTGTTCTAAAATGTATCACTACACATGTCTAGAAACACATGTGACAGCTTAATGCACGTCGAAAGTAATGCTGAAAGCTCCTGCAGGAGCTTTAAGCATTTCTGTAGACCTGCATTAAGCTAGGAACCTGATATATTGGTCAGGTTATAAATCGGATGACTCGAACATCTGTTATCTCGAACTAATTTGTATGGTCCCTTGAAGTTCGACAAATCGAAGTTCAACTGTATATGTAAGTTTCTAATCTTTTTATGCAGTTTAACAATTTCTCTCATATAAAGGTCCTTTGACGCCTGCGCAAACAGTTGACCCAGACTCCTATAGCAGTTCCTTAAGGACTTATAATAGATCTGACTACACAGTTTCTACCAACCCCAACTGCACATATGTCATTAAAACAATCAGCAAATACATATCCATGATGGTATTATTTTGTACATGAATATTCAACGTGGATATGGCGAAAACGAATTGAGTTGATTGCGCTAGTGTGATATTCAGATATCTGTCAGGTGCTTTTTTGAAATAATACCAGCGATACCAGAGGCACCAACGATGCCAGCGACACTACAAACAATGCCTTAAGTAGCTTGTTAGTCAAAAAGCTGAATCTTCATTAACTTTCTCCCGCAAGAAGCCGCTCAAAGGGGATTTTATGCTGATTGGTTCTGGCCTTTTACAAGAAATGTGGTCAAAAAGCCATAACTTTAATGACGCTTTCTCTGACCAGGCGCTACACTATCAAGTAAGATGAATAATTAGTTACGTAAATATTCATTAGTGAGTTGGGTTTAACTCTTTGGCAGCCACAGTCGCTGGAAATCTTATTTCAATAGGCGAATATTTAACTCCCTTTGCATACAGTTTGGATCCAGATGACACACCGAGAAATTCAGATCTACTCTGACACTTAATTCAGAGTTAAACGTGTGCAAACGAAACTTACCTGGCGCCAAAACATTTAACGTCCTCGCCAACATTATTTCAGATATATGGAGACGGTGTGTTTACTTGTAAAGATTATAGCACATGAACCAGTCTCAGTATAAAGCATAGAGCTACTGTTGGCGGGACGTTAGCACATTTGGTGCTAATCAACCGTCGTCTGCAAAAAATGTCGTCTCGTTTAACCCTTTACTCCATAAATACGCCTTTCTACGCCTTTGCAAAATAGAGTAGATCGGAGGGCTGCTATAGAGTTAAGACGTATATTGAGCAAATGCTCTATTTATCCCAACGGTTTCAAAAAAGGGATTTTGCAGAGACGTCAAAAGGCGACAATATGAGAAAATAGGTTAAAACAAGACACATTGTTAAGGTGACCATTATTTGGTGCTTATAGTGTTAAAACTTATATTGCCATTTTCTTGAGTTTTATAAAAGCATGTACAAGAGAGATACCCTCAATATTCGTAATTGAATTTGAAATATAGCTGACTGGAACAATAACGAAGTCATTCACATTCGGTCCAGTAACGGTGTTCATCAAACTTGAAATGTGAAGTGTATTATTTCTTTGACAAGGTGTAAACTGCTACACGGCCTCTGCAGTTACACAAGTTTCACAAATTGCTTCACACTAGAGTGTCTTCAGGGAAATTCGTTGTTTATGAAATTAAACACGCACAGAGGTTGTTTTAGCCACAATACGTATCAGATGTCATTAAGATGCCAGACAATATTGGACAAGTATCTATGAAACCGATACAATGGTTTGTCTTTCATTTATTTGAAACGAGACTCGGAATATAAAATAGTAATTGGTGTAGACAAAATAGTAAATTCTATATGTGCTTGGGACTTATATGTTCTGTTGGGAATACAGTAAAACCCCTTTAAATCGGACGTTGAATTTAGTACTAAGCCCGGTCTTTAATCCTTTTTACACCTTTGCAAACGGAGAAGACGCAGATCAGACGGCTCCTGTAGGAGCCGTCTGATCAGGGTCTGCTATGTTTGCTTATTAAATAATATAGATATGATTCTACAGTGTCTGTCACAAAAAAGTCCATTCAGTCCTTTTAAAAAATCAGTTAATTAATATTACTGATGATATTATTCTTACATGCAGATTCGTGGAGTAAAGGGTTAGGACAATGATTATGTTTAGGATACCAACCGTTTACCGTAAGCTGTACGAAATCGTTGTTCCCCCATGTGGTGGTTGGATGTTCATTCAATATATAGAATAATTATCAAATTAATATCATGTCCAGCCATTAAGTAATAGGTATTGTTTATTAAGAGAGAATTTACCGATTTAAGAAGCCCAACAAAAGCCTTACAAACACTGATAATATAACTTCCAAATATAGGTCGTGTTTCATCCCTTTCATTTTGTTGCTGTGAAGTGAAACAGTAAGTCACGTTGATAGATTTTGAATTGAATAATTTCGAGTAAGATTTTTCGAGTAAATATATTTTGAAGATAGAATTTTTAGAAGGAGACTCTGTCGTCAGTTATTTAATATCAGCACTAAGTGGCTGAACGCTTCTAAGAACCGATCTAAGGTAACGTCAGCAAAGCTAGAAACAATGAAGGAAAGATAATACGGCTTACCATTATGTAACTAACACATTTCCGCAAGCTGTGTCTCATTTTGTGTATCATGTACGCATGCTATGGTTAAATGTGTTCAAGAATTTTGTCTGTGAACTATTTGTCTTGTTTGTTTTTCATTATACAAACGAAAACGGGTCTAGTTTCACTTCACGTGAAAGTGTAGTAAATACTGCCATATAAAGCTAACATGAGACTGGGCGGGTCTTGAAACAAACTCCTCGCATGCGCAGTGCCTTATAAATAATAGTCTCGCAAATCTTGAACTTTTAGTGAACTAAGAATGAAAGTCTCGCCAAATCTCGAACTCTTAACAATTAAATCGAGCATATTATTTGAATATCCGGCTTGATGATTGGAAGAAAATCTTGGCCAAACTCTAAAGTGATATTATCTACTTCACATGCGTTCACAAAATGTTTTAACCCATTCCCACTTAGGCTAATTTTAGACCTAACCTCTTTGAATAGATCTACCGAAAAGTAGCATTAACTAGAGAAAAGGAACTTTTCAGAATGGTGTAGTTTTGAAACCATTGTGATAAATAGAGCATTTGATCCTGTGGAGCAAATGCTCTATTTGTCACAATGGTTTCATAAAGTGTGTCAATATGCGGGAATGGGTTAAATTACATAAATCATTTGTTCATACGCTGGAAAAAGTATATCGCAAGAAAATCAACCGTATAAACACAGAAGAAGAGACATCTTTCACGTGTTTGATATGAAAGACCCGATGTTATTCGCCAATGTATTAGTATTTATTCGGGTTGCGTTTTAGTTTCGTAATGTTCGGCATAGGCCGATAATAAGTTGTTGTACAACAAAACACAAATAAAGGTATCGAAGAAACCGGTTTATTTTGTATCACATGGGTACTTTTCGATATTAGTTCAAAATGACAAGCCACATAATAATGGTTGAACATACCTGAGTTTGATAATGTTATTAACAATGTGGCACTGCGTTAATTGTTGGGCGGATATATAATGAGTCATCATGAATAAAGCAGTCAAATACCTAAACAGATGTGAATTCTTCTCTAATAAACGTATGGTTTAGAGACGCTGTTCTGTGCGTGAGCGACCCGTTCTGAAAATAGCATTACTTGTCGCTGGAAACAAAAAGAGTCAACAAATACAGAAACACTAACCCTTAAAACGCTGTATTTTCCAATGGACTACTCCCAGATTCAAACAGGTCAAGCTTATGGTGAATATTTAGGTATGTTTTTAAAGCACATTGTAACATGACAAACAGTGCAGACCCTGATGAGAGGGCTCCTCTATGAGCCATCTTATCTGGGTCTACCCTGTTTGCAAAGGACATTAGAGACTCGTGTCCATTACTGTAAGAGTTAAACAACCTAAATGTCATCCCACTTTTCCCAACCTAGTTCGAATGTTCAAACAGCTTCGATCCAGATCGGCGAAACACCAGACTCCAATCTGTTTGACACTCAGTTCTCAAGATTGTCATCGAACTGGAAGAACTGCATCAGATCCAAAGTTAAACAGACATTAGTTTTACAGCGGAGAATGATATGGAATAATAAAAACAATGACTGCGATGCATCATTCCTTATCTCTATGATTTATCGTACTTCACACTTCACTTCACTTTTCCCGTGATCTATTTGGTCGTAGGGGCATCTTAGCTGACTCCATGGCAATCTCTTTCCACTTCGTCCTTTCTTCCACTGCTCTCTCAGATATTGCAAAACTGAAACCACCCCTTGATGTTATCTTTCCATCTTTCGTTTGTCTTCCTCACCCTCTTGTTCTATTAATTGTTCTCTGAAGAATTGTCTTGGCGAGGCCAGTTGAACGGGAGACATGACCATACAATCTCAACTTCCTTTTTATAAATATATATTAGGTATATATAATTAATGCGTATTATTCATATACTCTATACACACTGCTGACACAGTTTCTCTTTACCCATGTCGCATTGAAATATATGTGCCAAAAGTATGGTATGTTGCATTTGTACTTACCTTTGATTCGTACAAGCGTTTCAGAAACTGTTGACCGAGTGTCAAACAGTTTGGATCCTGATGAGAAGCCGAGTTACTACTCGGCGTCTCATATGGATCCAAGTTGTTTGCAAATGAGAACCAGGTCGCCACTTGTTTGATAAGGGTTAAGTTGGGGACAAATGGGGAAGAAAAAATGACGTAAGTTTTAAAGTTTCAAATATAGTTTTGATTTGCCAAATTTAGAAAATATAACCCCTGTTGGACAAACCCCTATTTAAGTTTTCTTTATTTTTCATTCATGCGTGCATTTTATACAGTTGAACTTCGATATCTCGAACTCGGATAACTGGAACATCTTGGTAACTCGAAGTAAAAAGTTCGGTTCTTCCAAAATAAACAGTGCACAATTGTTTTAAAAGGTATCACTACACATACCTAAAATCACAAGTGACAGTTTATTTTAGATTTAAATTCTGCAAGTAGGAGATATTTTGAAAGCAAAAGCGAATAAAAAAAGTGTGTTCATAACCAGTTATTAAAAGTGCAACAATACTCACGCCTCCTAGCACAGGCTACAGGAATTTTCAGCATTATTTTAGACCTGCATTAAGCTGTGAACTTGAGAAATTTTTATGACTCTAACCTGTTATCTCAAAATAATGTGTGTGGTCCCTTGAGGTTTGGCATATTGAAGTTCAGCTTGATTTCATAAGTTATTAAAAAACTACTGATATATTTATGTTACCACTGTACTAACACAACGCAATCATTTTGCAAGCGCCGTTTGTCTTGTTAGGCGTTTCTTCTGAAACATCCATGAATATTCACGATTAACATGGCCCATTTGAATTTTAGAATAGTTCATTTGAAAATTCACTGTTGCAAGTGATATGAAACTCTTCATGAATTAAAGTGATGTTTGTGGACAGGTATATCAAAGTTTGACCTCAAATGAAAATATGGATTCTACTACAGCTGTTGGTAGCTTTCATCATTAATTACAAAACCGATGTATTGCCATGGACAATATATTCCATTTTAGGGACAACATTGAGTTATTGTACACCGGTTAGACATATTAGTTCATTCAGGAAAGCTGATTGATTTAAATTGCTTCATGTTCCCGACTACATTCTAGCAAGTCTGGAAATGTTGTTTATGCCAATTCCTCTGACACAACAATGAAATGAGTTTTTCATGCCGTGAAAAAATAGCGACTTTTTACACAAATTATATTAACCCATTCACGCATATTGACACCTGTTTACGCCTCTGTAAATTTCACTTTTTTTGAAACCACAATGGTTTCAAAACTACAAAAATCTAAAAGTTTCCTGTTCTCTAGTTAATACTCCTTTTCGGTAGATTTATTAAAAGAAATTGGATCTGAAAATAGTCGATCTGAAATAGTCTATGAGGAAATGGGTTCAGCGGAGTTATCAAACAGATGTTCCAACACATGCCATATTATTTCATTTTGTAACATGTTACTTTTGTAGGGTATAGCTATAACCATACATGTCTGAAATGTTTAAATCATTACCTACGTTCAAGAAATAAGAGGTCTTCAAACCAACAATGGTTGTAAAAGTGGATGCAACCAAAAGCAAAAAACAATGAATTTGGCAAGTAGTGTTATAGTCGGTCGTGTTATAGTCGGTCGCTAAACGCATGGTCTCTAAAATAATACAGTAAACCTCGTTAATCCGGACATACAAATTAGAGTAAATATCGGTCTTGGGAGACAGGCGGCAGCTTAATGCAGGGTGAAAGTCATGCAGAAAGCTCCTAAAGGAGTGACTTTCGCCCTGCATTGAGCAGCCACCTGCCTTAAAGTATCTAAATTCTTCTCTACTAGAATTCCGGTTTGGAGGGGATTACTGTAATTCTATAATCGGTCGAATAGAATAATAATGTGCTTTAACCGTTTTGTCATTGATATTTCATGTAAGAAATAATGTGTTCATGTATATTATAATCAGCAATTTTACAATCATGGCTTATGAGCACAGAAAAGTTTGGTCATGGCAGGCACTGTATAGCCAGATCTATATTTTTTAAAAGCAAACAGTGCAGACCATGCTTAGACGATTCCCTACAGTACTATCAATGATACACACTGACAAGTCTCAAAACAATATAGATCCTAACCAGCCGCCTCGCTCAAACACCGTGACTGATCAAGACACGCTGTTAGCAATTGTTTGAACATCATATCGTTGGGATCTAAGCCATAAGATGCATTATTGTGGAAGATATCATACCGCATTATTCTATACAGAGCTTCAAACTAACAGACTGTGTCATCTGGTCCAGCATAGATTCAACAACGAAAGTCTGTGAAGAAATTGGTGACCTTTCTTCAGCACACATGACAGTCGCTGTCCACCAGCACATATATAATTATATAGCAACACATTCTCCAATCGTCTTGTAAGTATCTTTGACAGGTAAACCCATTGTTAACAGATAGTTCTCTGATACGTACGAATGCTTGAAACTGAGTTGGAGTTACAGATACATGTGCGTTTTCAAATACTAAAATCGTCATTTCTCCACCAAACCATATGTTACATGTATGACTGAGACGATTCTAAAGCGTGGTCACAACTTAGGGTTTGGTGGAGAAATAAAGAAGTCATTACTGAAAATGTTTTAACTTAGGCATCTTATCTGGACTGATTTGGGTTTTACCCGAACAAACGATTCACTTTAATGTTTTCGCCTAGTGCCTAAATGTCTATATGCAATTAGTTTTTCAAGTATTTTGTAGCGTTAGCAAAGTTGAACTCTTTTTTTCACAATTCAAAACACAACAGAGTGGGATAGGTGGGTGTATGTTGGGGGTATTCTCGCAGTAAACGTGTTGTAGTCCCGATTACCAATTTGTTAGCAAGGCAACACTGGTGCACGCACTGTTAGTGACTGATTTTAATTATACCATTGTGGGATCTAAGTTTTTAAGCGTACACAATGGACACGAGTTCTACAGCATTTGGGCCGAAGCAAGACAAACGCTGCGAATATTTTAGAGGCACTGAGAACGAATGCTTCTTATCAATATATGTACAGTAGAACCCCTCAAATGCGACCAATTAATGAATAAACATGAGCGTTTTATAAGCAGGCGGTTGCTTAATGCAGGACAAAAGTAATGCAAAAAGCTCCTCTAGGAGCTTTCTGCATTACTTCTGTCCGGCTTTAAGCTACCACCTGCATCTACAACCCAGAATTATACCTCTTTTGGGTGGTCGCATTAGCGGGGTTTTACTGTATTATATGAAATTCCTTGTACACTGTATTTAAGACAGTTTATGGTAACAGGACATATTATACATGTAAAAGCCTTTTACCATCAACTATTTCGTTCGGGTAAAAAAACCCACCAATACTCCGTTAATAGCATAATTCGAATGAACCGTGGAAGAAGTGTTGTACGAAAAAAATAAATCTTCGGCATTACATTAATATGTTTACGTAAAGTCTACGCCCGGTTCAAAAGCTTGCGTAATACTTGATTCCCATACGCGTATTCATTTACACCGATCAGTTTTACAAATCATTCGATATTCTCCGTAAACCGATGATTCCCGAACAAACGTCTCCACCATAAGCTCGATCTCTACGGTGTCAGAAGCAGCCTCCACTACTGGATTGCAGATTTTCTCCAGTGTCGTACCCAGCAAGTGGTCCTTGATGGTGCCAGTTCTAACATCTCCCCCGTCACCCCAGGGGTCCCTCAAGGCAGCGTACTCGGGCCACTACTCGTCCTAGCCTATATTAATGATTCACCATCCAGAGTGGATCAACAGTCCGCCTATTCGCCGACGACTGCCTCATGTATAGGGCCATAAATAACCAGGAAGATGCCAGGTTACTACAACATGACCTAGACAATCTGCAACTGTGGGAATCAGAGTGGTCGATGTCTTTCAAGCCGGATAAGTACGAAGTGATTCATGTGACCAACAAAAGAAATCTGCGTTTATCCACATACAGTATCCATGGTATCCCGCTGAAATCCACTGAATCTGCTAAATACGATGACCACACCCACCCTTAACTGGAAAACCCACATTGACAACACAACAAAGAACACTCCACCCTATCCTTCCTCCGGAGAAATATTTCTGCATGTCCACCAGATATGAAATCAACAGTATTCGAGACATACATGTACGTACGGCCCATAGTGGAATATGCATCATCCGTCTGGTCACCCCACGCTGAAGCATACATATATCAACTTGAGATGGTACAGCGTCGAGCGGCCAGGTTCTTGAAAACATGATTACCAACGAACAAGTTCTGTGACCAACATATTCCAAGGCCTTCATTGGGACACACTTCAATATAGACGTGACATGGCAAGATTAACTATGCTATACAAATTCCACAATGACCTAGTCGATGTTGCACCCACTCCCCAACTCCGCCTCTCAAGATCTTTAAGATTACACGATCAACAATTCACCCAGATATCTTTCTCTAAATCCGCCTCTCAATCCAACTTCTTCCGTGAGACCATTGTCCTGTGGAACCACCTGCCACAACATGCTGTGAGCCAGCCAACACTCGAAGCTTTCAAGACTGCTGTTGCTGGCATCAGCACCCTGTAGACGCCACTGTCCGTTTTTAATCAGTTTTTATTCTATGTACATAGTCGACATTTACATATACATAGTCCACCAGGCAGTTGCGCATGAGTTTTAAACCGAATCGCGAGTATACTCTTCGCAGAGTGAGGCGATAACTGAAGATGATGATGATGATGAAGGTCAGAGAAAATTCAGTTGTCTCAGATTCCTTTTCTCGTACAATAGCGTATACTGTTGATTTTATTTTGAACGATTCGGGAAAGCAGAATAAAATGTTTTATGCAAGAATAGCGATATTACCCCAACTCTGATATTTTTTGTGAAATCCGTATGTGTGATTGGTTGAATTCTGTCATGTGATCGAAGAGTAAAACGTATACACGGTCACTAGAAATTCAATACACAGTCAGTAGAGATTCAATACATGGTCAGTAACTAGGTTACTTCCCCTGCAAGCGTAGAGCCCACACCTAAGGTAATGGCTGCACGGTGTGTTTGTCAGCAAATGGTTACTTATGGTAAATTATGTAATTAATAATACACGTTTGTTTCGGGCAATAGCATAATGCGGTGTCCCTGCCATCGCCATTCGGGCTCGGGACAACAACAGTCCCTCGGGACACTGAATATGTTATTGCCCGAAAAATCGTGTATTAACCCTCTTTTACAGAATTAGTCTAGTTTCATTGCTAACAGTAATGTCAAGCCTTCTAAACTATTCGGTGAAATTGGTTTTAAAGGGCAATGCAACACATTTCTCTTTCGTTTTCACATACCGATCGGTTAGTGTGGATAGTTTGTCTGTTTGAAACATACCTTCACTGCATAATTAACTTAAAAAGGTGAGCTTCTGAATAACGACGTCGCGTTTTAACTTACTGTATGAGGGACACGAGTGTACTGCTATTTACAACAACAGTGTAGACCCGGATCAGAAGGATCCTACAGAAGCCCTCTTGTCAGGGTATGCACTGTTTGTCATTCAAAAGCATGTAGCGTAGTTTGGCTTTGGGAACCGAACGTACTCTGCACTTTAACACAGATGGACAAATCTACATTTAAATCTCAGCATTCAAAAAGTTAAACTGATTTTGTTTCAAAGCACCTTTTGTGCACCTTTACAGAAATAACATCAAAGTACATAATAAGGTTCTGTCTAGGCAATGCATTCAGTGTAAACAAAAGGTTGTGTGGAAGCATAAGTCCTTATTAATGATAATTATTCTGCTCTAGTTACTTGAATGGTTTTTGAGCTAATTTTCTCTGAATATGTGGCTCGAAGAGACGATTCTAAAGAGTTATCACAGTATAGCCCATTAGGATATGATGAAGAAATGACGATTATTTTATTTAGGTACGGACCTTTATCTGTAGCTCTGTAGTCTTCAGGACAGTTTTTGGGTACGCACCTGATCTGTAGCGCTGTTGTCACCAGGACAGTATATGGGTACGCATCTTCATCTGTAGCGCTGTTGTCACCAGGACAGTATTTGGGTATGCACCTTTATCTGTAGCGCTGTTGTCACCAGGACAGTATATGGGTACGCACCTTTATCTGTAGCTTTGTTGTCACCAGGACAATATTTGGGTACGCACCTTCACCTGTAGCTCTGTTGTCACAGGACAGTATATGGGTACGCACCTTTATCTGTAGTTCTGTTGTCACCTGGACAGTATTTGGGTACGCACCTTTATTTGTAGCTCTGTTGTCACCAGGACAGTATTTGGGTACGCACCGTTATCTGTAGCTCTATTGTCACCAGGACAGTATTTGGGTACGTACCTTTATCTGTAGCTCTGTTGTCACCAGGACAGTATATGGGCACGCACCTTTATCTGTAGTTATGTTGTCACCAGGACAGTATTTGGGTACGCACCTTTATCTGTAGCTCTGTTGTCACCAGGACAGTATTTGGGTACACACCTTTATCTGTAGTTCTGTTGTCACCAGGATAGTATTTAGGTACGCACCTTTAGCTTTGTTTTCAACTGGACAGTATTTTGCTACGCACCTTTATCTGTAGTTCTGTTGTCACCAGGACAGTATTTGTGTACGCACCTTTATCTCTAGCTCTGTTTTCACCTGGACAGTATTTGGGTACGCACCTTTATCTGTAGTTCTGTTGTCACCTGGACAGTATTTGGGTACGCACCTCTATCTGTAGTTCTGTTGTCACCAGGACAGTATTTGGGTACGCACCTTTATCTCTAGCTCTGTTATCACCAGGTCAGTATTTGGGTACGCACCTCTATCTGTAGCTCTGTTGTCACCAGGACAGTAGTTGGGTACGCACCTTTATCTGTAGATCTGTTGTCACCGGGACAGTATTTGGGTATGCACCTTTATTATGTAGCCTCTATTGCCACCAGGGCAGTATTTGATTTTGCAGGACCCCTCTACCACGAAATATAATGGACGGGTTTTAACCATCTTCTCCTGCTGAATTCTAAAATGCATTTCTTTACCCATTGTCCTGTTGAATAATTATGTAATTAAGGTGAAAAAGTTACCCGAACACAGGGCCTTTGGCTTATCGTGCCAACACTCTACCAACTGAGCTACCAGGCCAAACAGTCTAACGTCTATCAACTGTTCCCGAATTCTTACTCAAAGAACACTCCGCTAGGTTCTTATTATTACAAATATTTTTCAGATAAATCACCCTGCTGGTTATTTACGTTAGTTGTCAAATGTAACATAGTGAAAAAGTTGTACCTCGACTGGGGCTCGAACTCAGGGCCTATAGTTTACCATGACAACACTCTACCAACTGAGTTACCAAGCCAAACAGTCTAAAGCCTAACAACTGTTTCACCACAATCTCTACCGGCTACAATTACACATTATATTCACTGCCTACATATAGTTCTCTGTGCAGTGAGTGCTGTGGTGTGCACTGGTTGCACAATCAACTTGTAAACAGTGCAGACCCTGATGAGACAGCTCCTGCAGGAGCTGTCTCATCAGGGTCTTCACTATTTACAGGTAGGTATATTGACGTGAACAGCAGGCAGGAGAAGGGTAAACTCTACCTATATAAATATAAAGGTTATATACGATATATTGGCGTTTCTAAGATCTGCGTTTCAAAGGATTGAACACCGTGTCAGCCGTAATCTAATGTACTAAAATAACAATGATGTTTTCCATTATTGGAACGCGTGAATCCATGATTGTCTTATCAAGGCAGTAAAGAAAGGTTTATGTCATACTCATGACGGACATTCGACTTTTTCATAAAACCATTGTGCAGGCACATTGACCGACCTTGTTACTTTTGTTCATGGTGTTAGGTTTTAACCTTTTGAGAGTTGAATATTCAAGGTGGACTGGCTCATCAGTGTCTAAGTATAGCTGTCATTCGGTATTAAAGAACTAACTTTATGAAATGATTCTGAATGATAAACAGTGCTGATCCTAATAAGCCTATGATCAGGATCTACACTGCTTGCATATCACATACCAGTACACTCGTTCCCTGCATTCAAAGGGTGAATTGTTATCGGTGATAGTGTGATGTTAGCAACAATTATTCCGTCTGGCTAGAACTGAACGAGAGTTTGATCTCAGGAGCTGTATACACCCTGATCCCCCTATCCGAGATATCACTGCCATTTGCTGAAAAGACCAAGATGTTGGACACTCGATCCATAGTCCTAAAGGAGCCGTCTGATATGGGTCTACTCCGTTTGCAAATGCGTGAAAACACGTTTATATGCAGAAATGTTTAATATATAAAGGAACCGTCTGATCAGGATATATTCTCTGATTATTCTAATTATATGGATCTGATTCAACGGTTTCTGTCATTATATATATAAAACCATTATAAAACTGATTAATGTTCATAGTGGCATTATTTCTTACATTAATATTCATGAAATAAGTGGATAAACAAATAGTTAGCAAGGATAAGCAACAACAATATGAATATTATATCGACATAATACTCTATGCCAATGTCTAAACGTATTTGAATAATACAATGATATATAACATCTTTTTGTCTGCTTCAGCACATTCCAAATGACTGTTTTGTTCTCAAATCCACGCAACGACCGGGTGTATACATACAGTAAAACCTCTCTATAACGACCACTAAATTGTGTTAATTAGTTGGTATTTAGGGTACATGTAGGTGGCTGCTTAAAGGAAGATGAAAGTAAAACCGGATGCTTAAAGCAAGATGAAAGTAAAACCGGCTGCTTAAAGCAAGGTGAAAGTAAAACAGAACGCTCCTATAGGAGCGTTCAGTTTTACTTTCACATTGCTTTAAGCAGCCACATGCCTTCAACACAAAAATACTTGATGCAATTTATTGACCGTTATAGAGAGGTTTTACTGTAGTTATGTTTACCCTTAGCTTGATGGAAACAGAGCAATAGATAAAAGTGCGTATTCAATTAATAAAATTATATTCACCATTCCCTATGTTGTGACTAGCCTTTAGAATCGTTTCGAAGAAACGATTCTGAATAATGGTCACAACAAAGGGTATGCTGGGGGAAATAAAGCAGTTATTCTTGAAAATGTTTCAATTTTCGCAACTTTTCACTCACTTTCAATTAGCAAAATCGTTTAGAAACAATTGGCCGAGTGTCAAGCAGCTTGGATCCTGAGACGCCGAGATAGTCGGCAACTCCTCTGAAGCCAAGCTTACAAATGCGAGTCACGCTTAGCAGCCAAAGCATTAAGTGGAAGTGTGCTGAAAGTTTCGAAGCTTGTTACCAATGCAAGACATTGCCGCCCGGCTCCAGGGAACTGTAACTAATTAATTGTTATGTCTGAATCCAGTGGCCAATAACCACGGAATTTAGACAGCAGCCCTTATCATTCTAAGCGCCATCTCACTTGCTTGTGCAAACAATCTAGATCCAGATGAGACGCTTAGTTACTCAGCATCCCATGTGGATCCAAACTGTTTTATATTCGGCCAATACATTCTGAAAAACTTGAATGATTCGGAATAAGGAACATTTGCAACAGATTAGGATGTAAAACAAATGGTTTTCAGTACGATGTCACTGGGTTTAAAACCTACAATGGGCACACATTCCAATATATCTACAGTAGAGTCTGTCTTAAGCGTCAATCAAAAAGAGGTCTGATTATCGGTCTGTCAGGCAGGTGGTAGCTTAATGCAGGACAAAAGTACTGCAGAAAGCTCATATAGGTGCTTTCTGCAGTATTTTTGCCTGGCATTAAGCAACCACCTGCTTTTTATTACTCCTATGATCAATAAATGAATGGCCGCTTAAGACAGGTTCTACTGTATACATAAAGCCTTGATAATCCTTCGTGTTTACCCTAACAAAAAACAGCATGTCAATTGGTATGATTACCATGTTTACCTAACCATTACAATAATAGATGTTTCAAATGGACTATTCTAAAAGTCTAACGGGCCAAGCTTATGGTGAATATTTAGGGTTTTTTCTTTAAACAAAAGAGCAAAATGACAAACAGTGCATACCCTAATGAGAGAGTCCCTCTAGGAGTCATCTCATCTTGGTCTACATTATTTGCAAAGGACATATTAAGTGACCCGTGTTACGCGCTGTAAAGGTTAATGAACAAATTGAAATACAACCAGGAATTATTCTAGTTTTAAATCCATTTATTCTAGATAAGTGAACCAAAGAATACACTCATGTTGTATAAATGTGATTTCACCACAGAAAATGATTGGAATACTACCTTCAATTGAATTTTACATATTTCCAGTTATCAGGATGTGAAATAAATGACTCATGCATGACTCCGGTGTCAGTGCAAAACACTTGACCGTGTCATTAAACAAGCTACCCACCAGTTAGCTCATTTCCTTCTCTGCATATCATCCCGACCTGTTTGACAAGTATGAACGAACCTTTCAGGAAAAATCATTTGCAGAACTTAGCAGTTTACTGACACTATCGTTATTAATGTATCATTCAAACAAAGTATTCCAAACATTTACGTAAACATTGATTGATGGTTTTATCATAGCTACGCCTTCCCATGCCTTTGCAAACAGAGTATACCCATATCATACGGCTCCTGTAGGAGTCGTCTGATCAGGATCTGCTCTGTTTGCTTTGTTATGTTAAAGTTATGACTCTTCACTTTCTGCCATGGCAAAAATGTCATGTATTAGGTGCTATTGTAAAAATAATCTAATCACTTTTCATGATGTCATTAATTCTTCCATTAATATTCAATGAGCAAAGGGTTAAGGACACGTATCACCGTTGTTGTATGATAATATGTTTAACCCTTTGCCTGTTATATGTACTACTGAATATTTATGGACAAAGTAGTTATAATGACATATGGCAGGTGGGACATTGTAGCCATTTTAGAAAGTAATTAAAATATCTATCAAATTCAGTTGGAAAACAGAGTAGAACCCTGATCTGGGTCTACCCTGTTTGCAATTGTGTGAAAACACGTTTATGTGAAGGAAAGGGTTTAACCAATATCGCGTTATCATTGTTTGTGATCTCGTAATCTCGTTGTCTCGAATCTTGTACCGCAGGGGTCGAAATAGAGAAGTTCCTAACAGTATCCGTATGACTTACAAAAACCGTACGTAATCACCGCTTTTCAAAGTTACATCGAATCCTGAATACAAATATAAGTAACACAGAAATGTAAAACGGAAATGTAATACACACGTACATGTATTACATGAATAAAATGCCTGAATGCAATCGAAAATCGTGTTGCTTTGACATGTCTTTTCTATGAATAAAGGTTCGAATGTGTGACTCAGATATGACAGATACGGTTCATATTGACCTGGGTCCAAAGTTATAAAACTTCTGATCTCAGACTCAAGGAAAACAGTTTATAACCCCGGGAGCAGGTTTTTGTCTTTGAGGACAACGTTCTATGGGGTTATTAGTTTCATATGCGTATATTCATTTAATAGTTGTTTTGTTAACATGCGTAAGATCTTGTAATTCAGCCCGTTTGACCTGCCAGAATATATTATTCAGCGGTGATGGTTTCTTCGGGAAAAATACATAGTTTGTGACATATTGATTAGACAAGTTAAAGCTACTATAGCTGAACACATTTGACGATGTTTTGATATACGTATAAATGTATAAAACATTCTTATTATTTACCAGAATTTTTCGATAGTGAGTATAACGTGCATTACAAGTTTGCAATACAAGTTGTCTGCTTAAGATTAAATGTTGGATTTTGAAAACAAACAACAACAATAAAGCCAGATACATGTACCAATAAATAGGTCACATTCTGATTTGTGAATCAACACCAATATGGATTCCGCAATCCACGTTTCAATTAAATATTACATGTCCCTCACGGGTTATAAATGGAAAATGAAACTTACAATTTGAGTTATACGTATTGGCATCATATTTCAATATTTAAATTTTGAAGATGTGTCATTTGACGGAATTGATAATTACGGGTCAACCCCTGATTGCTCCTTAAATCCTTGTCTGCTACCAGTTTACTAAGTTAAACTTTATTTGAGCAACTATTGACCAGGTGCCAAACATATTGGATCCAGACGAGGCACTGAATAACTCGGATCCATGTCTTTTGCAAATGCCAGTGTTTTGGTAGAATCAAAAGTTGGGGATTATAAAATAAAAGTCTGCATTTGTTCTGTTCCAAGTGAACACCGTTTCTGTATAGCCTAAAATTAGTGACTGTACACACAAACTCGCTTATAGATTGCTAAAATGTATTGTCAACAAGTCATGAAAATACTATGGGAAGTACAAAAGTTTCAGAATTCTTAGAGTATACCGTAACATTACTGATGGATATTCCCTTCATGAATGGCGGCTGTACAAACAAATATTACATTCTCAAATTTTGCGTGATGATACTGATTGTACACACGTCACAGTTCACCGGATGCCTGATAGCCTGCCATGGTCCCCATTTTTTTGTGTCCATGTTCCATTATAACAATTGATCTACTTGATATTCACAATGTCATAAATTCTTATATGAATATTCATGAGTATTGGGTTAAGAATTAAGTAATACTATATAGCTAGTGAAATATATCATAACAGTCTTATGACTGGATATTTTTGTTAGCTACTCCTTAGACCGTTGAGACAATGACATCATGATAAACTTATTAGCTGATGTTTCCCATGTTATACTAGTTCATTTACTCATTACTAACTGTAGAATCAGACCTACGTAATGCCATAAGCAAACACAGCAGATCATGATCGGAGCCGCCTGATCATGATCTACTCTTATTGCAAAATACGTCTCTATCAGATGAAGAGTTAAATGAAATACATAAACATACATCATGTCAGCCGTTATCTGATGCAATAAAGCATTCAAAGCAGTTCCATAAGTATGCTTACCTGTATCATACGATTGCTTTATCAATGCAATAAATACTTATTGTCCGAGTATGTTTCCTATTTTGTTGTAAGGAACTATTTATGTCATATTTGCCTTGCCAATGCTGGTATACAGTAAAACCTCTCTATAACGGCCACTTAAATGTGTTAATGAGTTGGTACTTAGGGCAGGTGACTGCTTAAAACAATGTGAAAGTAAAATAGAACTCTCCTACAGGAGCGTTCTGTTTTACTTTCACCTTGATTTAAGCAGCCATCTGCCTTTAACACAAAATACTTCATGCAATTTAGTGGCCGTTATAGAGAGATTTTACTGCACTAGTGAATTGGCTGGTACTGGGCAGGTTATGTAAGCCATTGGGGAAACTTCTTTAACTAGCTGGCAGCTCACCCAACGGCCCATACGAGAAGTTGACCAATGCGATATCGTCATCGTGACACAAACAATTAAGCTTGTGGCGAAGGTTATATTTAATACATGTTCGACACTACTACACCACGAGTCATTGCCGATTAACTCTCCATAAGCTTAATCGAATATGATGTAGTCAAAACTGAACAGATTCAAATTTGGGCGAACGCATTTGTTTACAGCGAGTCAAGGGTTAACTCTTTCTCTGCCAATTTTTGTCGTCCGCAAACTTTGTCGTCTGCTTCAATTTTCAGTTTTCAGTTTTTTTCTTTTTTAGTTCATAAAATAGTAACAGTAACAGTAACAAAGAGTTTGGATCCTCATAAGACGCCGAGTTACTCTGGATCCAAACTTATTGCATAGGTAAAGACATTGGCAGCGAATAGTTAATATGTCATCTAACGAAACATGACGTTGACACAATAATTATAATAGATAAGACATATTTATTGAATATCGAATTGATTTAGTATTACATCATATTTAATTGTCTATTTTTATGGTGAAAACTGTTACGATGATAACAGGGTAATGTTGGTTATTTTTTATGGAAATATATAGTAAAATCCATCTAAACCGGAATTCTAGTAGAAAAAGAATTTAGATACTTTTAGGCAGGTGGCTGCTTAATACAGGGTGAAAGTCATATATAAAGCTCATAGAGGAGCTTTTTGCATGACTTTTACGCTGCATTAAGCTGCCACCTGGCTCCAAGACCGATATTCATACTAGATTTAACGTCCAGTTTAGAGGGGTTTACTGTAATTAAAAGGTATGAAATAAGAATTAACCTTTCGAAAACGAACGTACCTTTCAGACGATTAAAATATGAAACCCTCTGATCAGGGTCTGCACTACTTGCCATTCAAAATGCTCGAGGAGATTTAAACCTTAAATATTTTTAAAACATGCACTGCAATTTTGAGCAGAGCAAAACGTACAGAGTTGAAATACAGTAAAACTCCTCTAATCCGGACGTTCAATTTAGTATAGATATCGGTCTTGGAGATAGGTGGCAGCTTAATGAAGGGTGAAAATCACGCAGAAAGACACCTGCATAAAAGTAACTAAATTATTCTCTACTAGAATTCCGGCTTAGAGGGGATTTACTGTAATAGTGATACTATGGGACAGTGATACTACTGTAAGAACCCAATGTGTAATAGTAGATAGAACAGTGTTATTATTACTACATGTACTAAAGATAACAATATCAAAATAATAATACTAAACAAGATAGTAATAATAATGATAATTTATAATGATAATAATAGTAATGAAATGTTTAATCAAAGTACGATTTGCGTACGTCTTGTAGCTGATATGATCATTGATAGTGTCGTGTACAAAGTAAATGAGATTGTTTGAGTAAAGGTATGCTCCGTTAACTTGTCTTGTTAACCCTTTCGGCGCCAAATATCTAATTGTCGTCTGAAACCCAATTTTGTTCAATCATTCGATAAAATAAGGAAATGGAATGAATAAATTTATACATAATTCAAAGAAAAAAAACCCAGATCCAGAACTAGAGATTGAGACAAAAAGTGAAGTCCCTGATCAGACGCCGTCTGATCTGGGACTGCACTATTTGTCGTGGTGATGTTTTGTGACATTGGCGGTGAAAGGGTTAATTAATAAAGAGGGATACTGGTTAACATTGTAAGGTATGTTCAGTAAATTACTACGACTCTAATTACTAAGACGCTGGTTAACGTGGGACGTACGAAATGTCTTACATCATTCATTACAAATAGGTTTACATAAAAAGCTATTAACCTAAATAAAACAGTAGCTACTATAATAAAATCTCTCTAAACCGGACTTCTAATTAAGTATAAATATCGATCTTGGAGACAGGAAGAAGCTTAATGCTGGGTTAAAGTCGTACAGAAAGCTCCTGTATGAGATTTTTGCATGACTTTCATCCTGTATTAAGCAGCCACCTGTCTAAAAGTATCTAAATTCCTGTCTACTAGACTTCAGGTTTAGAGGGGATTTACTGTTACGTGTATAAACTATATTACCATATCCAAATGTACACGTCTATTGCATTAATCCTTTACATGGTTGAGACACATATGAACACAATTTTCATATTCATGTAAGAAAGTATGCTATCATGAATATCCAATGCATCGGTGCTTTATACCGGTCATAGCGCTTGCGATCGTTAAAGACCACTGGCGACCTCAGAAACCGGCGATCGTCTGCGATTGTCGGCGACTAAATTAAATCAAAGTACTGACAGTACTGAAGGTTTCGGAATAATATATATTATATTGATTGTTTGCTGTGGATTTTTCTGAAAAGCATGTCAGTAGTTTGGAAGACATTAAAAGAATTGTTTTATGAACATGTCACACACAGGGCGATTCCAATAGCTCAACTTGCCACTTTTTGTCAATAGAGCCAAAATTGATAGTTTAATGTAGTATAGAGCCATCACTCCATTACTTGAAAGTAAGGGTCATACTTCTGCTACTATCTGGTGGACCATAACAGTAATTAGCATGCATCATTCACCTATCAATATATACACTTCCACCAATTTTTGACATATTCCTTATGATTCTAAATACCCTACAAATAATTGCCAAATATACTGTGGGGTGATATTAACAATATGACAAATTATAAAGTAACAAATATATTTCTACTTAGCATGGCAGGATTCAACAGGGAATATAAAATTAACTAGAAAATTGTTTCCAAGGCACTGATGCACCCCTCCCCCTAACAAAAGTGTCTCTATATCAAGCACGTTTGACTATGTGTTATACAGTGAAGAAAATCTCAGAGTCCCATAACTCTGGTAAAATGGTCAGAGCAATAATTACATTCTTTAAGAAAATCTTCACATCTAGGTTGACAGCTTATCATGGGTGAAAATTTGAAGTAAAACCTCCCATTGGTATATGGGTTGTTAGACACATAATATTGTTTCACTTTATATTGTATAGTGAAGACGGTTTCAGGGTTCCATATCGGGTACAATTGGTCTGAGCAAAAATAAGCCTTTCTATGTTTTTGCAAACAGAAAAGACCCTGGAGTTCATAGAATAGTTTATCCATGCCTATACTTTGTCTTTTTGTGTGATTGCATTGTATTTTCTTACTTTTTCCTGAGGAGACTGCGAGTGTGAGTTTGTTCAGGGCCAATTTGTGAGTCTGTGCTGCAAACAATACAGACCCCGATCAGTTACCACAACTGGTCAGGGTCTTCGCTATTTGCAGCATCATACATGTAACAAGTATATCAATAAATGATATAATTGAAACAAATTATTGTCATACATGTAAATTACAGTTAGTGCTGTAGTTAACACTACAGACCCTGATCAGTAACCGGCGTCATAGAAATAAATGATATGAATTAGAAATAAATTACATACATTACTATAAGATACTATAAGACACTATAAGATACTATAAGCCTGACACGTAAATCAATAAATGGTGAAATGTATATAAATTAAAAGATAAGAAAGTGTTTTGTCTCATTTTGTTTGCCTTTCTCCTTTTTTCCTTTTAATGCTTTTTTTTAATAATATAAAGGATAAAAAAAAACCTTGTTTCCTTTTAATAGTAATTGTTAATACTACCATCCAAGCTACTTAAACAATCGAGGTTTGCAAAGTAGGACACACTGCTTGGATTCAGATATAATACCAAGTAACTGTCTGACCAAAATCTAAACTGTTTACAACTTGTGACAATTTTGCCTTAGGTCAAAATGCCTAAAACTGATCTTTTAGAAATTCAAATGATGACAAACCTGAAGCAGACGATATTACAGATCTCTACAGCTTGCTTAATCCTTACAATGCTGAGTGATTTTTCGTCTGCAACAATTGCCGTCTGCTTCAATTCTTCAATAAACTTTCTTTCATTTTATGCAAAAATATGGTCAAGATGACAAACAGTTTGGATCCTGATGAGACGCAGAATTATGTGGCCTCTCATCTGGATCCAAACTGTTTGCTTAGGTAATCACAGTTTCGCCGCTAGCGTGCATAGAGTTGAGCGTATGACCTCGAGAGATTTTAGCATGATGTAACAGTTGCCCTGCACTACTGACCACCAGTGTAAACTGTAGTTTCAGATGTGAAGAACAGAAGACGTCTATTTAACCCTTAATTTCCCTCATATCAACTTGATTTCATGCATCTGCAAACAGATTAGACCCAGATAAGACAGCCCCCATAGGATCAGGGTATGCTCTGTTTGCTAATGGATCCACCTTCCATATTTCATTATAGATATTTTGTAAGATTCCGGAACCGGATTGTAAGCCAAGCACTGCACATGCGCGTATTCTCTTAGGGGGGATCCCGCTAGGTAGAGCTCGTGCACTTGGGGTTTTCCAGGAAGTTTGAGTCGCAATCCATTTTATAAGGATTTCGGCAAAGCCGAAACCCTAAAAATACTTTGCAGTGACATTGGAGATGCTTCTGCGACCATCGTAGGACAAGTTGCTGACGACCATGCGTCAAGTTACTGGTATTCGTACGAAGGTTCCACAATCACTTCCGACCTGCTGTATGGTAACATGGTCTATGCCTATTCGCGGGTAATCTTTAGGCAGTCGCATGTGATCGTACGACAGTCGTAGATAATTGTAGAAAGGTCGCTGACAGTTGTACACTTGTAGGGAAGATCACCAACGGCCAGTTAAAGATTGTTGGAGACCTTCGTACGACGATCGTATGATTACCTAAAACCTCTAACGTTACATTTTAAAACCCACCAGCGACCACTTCGATCGTAAGAAGGTTGTTGTGCATGATCATCAACCTTTTTACGACTGCAATTGGTTGCACGACTGGAAATGATTACCAACGATTACTGAAGACCACTGGCGATAATCAGCTACTTGTCGTGCGACCTTCGTACGAATATCGGCGATCAGAGGTCGCTAGCAATCGTAAACAGGTCTAAAGTGGTCGTTAGGCCTAGTGGGACTGGGTCCTTAAAGATCCAGAGAAAGTCAATCGATAATAACAGTAGAGCATCGCGCCCGGGATTCTTTGTACCCGTTCCTCTCTATCTCTCTCTCTCTCTCTCTCTCTCTCTCTCTCTCTCTCTCACTCTCTGGGGCGTCCAAATAGCCCAAAATTGACAGAAACGGACGTTAAGCAACATAACCAACCACAACCAACTATATCCCACTAACCCCCATGTGGCATGCATTTGTTCATATCTCGAATCTGAATGTGTTAATCCGCTTCTTTACAGGATCAAAGCTGTTTGATAATATTTTAACCGTTTCATTTTCAGTGCGACCTGCCTAGCATTTCCAAACAGCTTGGATTCAGATGAGACGCCGAGTAACTCAGCTACCACTTGTCTTTCGAACCCATAACTAGACGTCTTTTTGATGATCGCTTAAGACAGATTCTACTGCATTCAAATCATCAGGTCTCTCAGTACAAAGAACAAAACAAATCTGAATGTATCAACTCGTTCTGAAACATGTTGAGATGTGAACTCACACAGACAAATACTATACGTGGTCATGTTAACCCTTCGCTTGCTATTCACGTCAATATACCTACCTGTAAATAGTGAAGACCCAGATGAGACAGCTCCTGCAGGAGCTGTCTCATCAGGGTCTGCACTATTTACAAGTTGATTGTGCAACCAGTGCACTCCACAGCAGTAATTGCACAGAGAAATAATTGTACACAGTGAAGATATATGTAATTATACAACAGGGCATTGGTAAAGAAGGAGAAATGTATTTTAAAATTCAGCAACAGAAGGGTTAACATGAATTACTCGAGTACAATGTATAGTAAATATGCATTATCAAAACGGATATTCAAGGTGGTACTCTCTTTGTCCCCTTTTGTTTGTCTTGTGTCTTTGTACTTGTGCTTTTGTTCATGTTTGGAATATTTATCTCTAGTACATGTGTGTTTGTTAAGGTTTTCCGTGTTCATCTCGTGTATGTGCGTTTCTTTGGGTGTATAGTTGTGTGTGACATGCTGTCTATCGATGTTTTGGTGGTGGTTGCGTCTTGTATGTGACTTTGCCTGTCTGACTCCCTTCAGAATTTATAATCTTCACAACAGCAGGTGTTAAGTGCTTGTGTGGCGGCCGTAAAACGTCGCCCCGTACTTCATTCTCAGTGTTGTTATACCTTCTGATCCTTTGAGATCATGAATTTCAGTACTTCTTGTTCTGAAAATTGAAAACCGCTTAAGCCGGTGCTAGGGGGCGTGAGCAGTGTTGTACTTTCAATTACTGTTCATGAACAGACTCAATAAAACCGAGTCTGCAATTTTCTCTTTTTGTGTTGCAATGTTTGCTCTCGGGGGATCACCTCCCTTCAGAATTTACTACTTTTTCATATATAAGACACATCATACAGTAGACTCTGTCTTAAGCGGTCTAATCATGGGTCTGTAAGGAATGTGATGGAGCTTTCTGCATTACTTTTGCCTGCATTAAGCAACAGCTTGCTTTTTAACACTTCTTTGTTGAATAAATGAATTGTCGCTTAGGACAGTTCTACTGTAATATATATCAATGAGGCAGCGTGGTTATTAAGTCGGGGTAACCATTTACCTGATAGTGACGCCTTTCCCACCAAGTAAACTCGTATTAGGAGCTGTTTCATCATCATCATCATCATCATCATCATCATCATCATCATCATCATCATTATTATTATTATCATCTGTAGCAGCAGCAGCATCGGTATTATCGTCGTCTTTCCGCCCTCCTTCACCTCCTCCTTCTCCTCCTCTTCCTTCTCATCATCATCATCATCATTATCGTCGTAGTTGTCGTCGTCATAATCGTCATGGACTTCATCACCAACATTATGTCAACATTCATATGCACTGCATTTCCGTGTCACATTGCCGTAGAAAACACCACCTACACACGTCACTTCTTTATTTATAAACGTTTATCAGATAGTGTGTAATATAAAAAGAAATACGTTCAATCATTACTTTTTATACGATGTCACAGATAGTGTCACATCGTTTTTAATTAATTATATTTTATCTTGTTGACATCTGAAAGTCAAGGAAAGAGGATCATATTGGATTTGGCGTCAGGCTAAAAACAGACACTAAACACAAATATGGGAATATTAAACAAAATGAAAGAGACGTTAGGTAGTACATGTACTACAGCTAATACAGATACATTTGCTAGTTCCCTGAAATATGTCGTTGGGTTCGTCCATCTAACCGTCAAGCTACATTGCCTTTCCATATCTAAACATTTACTGACTGGGTCAACATTTGGATGTCTTACCGTTCTTAGTACAATGGGTTAAATGTGTTTTCATAGAGTTATAAATGGGAACATTTATAGCGTCACTTGCAGATGCAGTAAAATCTCCATTAAAACACTAGAATACGTACCAGTATTGATCTCCAAGACGGTGGCATCTTAATGCATGGTGAAAGGCATGCAGAAAGCTCCTTTAGGAGCTTTCAGCATGACTTACACCTTGCACTCAGCAGCCATCTACATACAAATGTCTAAATGGTTTATACTAATAGTTAGAACTATCGCGTTTTTACTGTATGTAGTTTAAATAATTTAAACTATTCTTATATAGTAACGAGACATTCAAACCTTTTGATGTGGGACACACATGCAATAGCATTTGCAAACGGTGTAGACCTAGATCAGACGTCTCCTAGATGAACATTTTGTACTATTTGTCTTTCAAAATCCTGTAGCAAATATAAGCCTTTCATACCGACCGGACTCTACAGTTACATATTGATGAGCTATTCCACTCTGACAATACAGGATTGAAAGGATAAACTGCATTATATTAACATTTAGCTTGCTGTGGACGGATGAGTGAATACCTATGCAAACAGATTGGATACAGATGAGACGCCGAGTGACTCAGCGTCTCATCAGGATCCAAAATGTTTGACACAATGTTTGCATTTTGGTAGACAACTTGATTATAGCTTGAATTTGAAAATGAAGTAGTTAAAAAAATCTGTAAAATTTATTTGCTCAGCAGACTAAAGGTTAATAACATTGGTGTGCAGTCTTTTTTCTCAGAAATCATTTGACGAAACTCTTACATTAGTTATCTATCCGTCCGCCATTTTGTTTGTCCGTTACAATTCTATGCATCCCAAACCGTTGAACAGTATGTCACCAAACATTGTATCAAATGTTCATCTGATGCATTGTGCAGATGTCATTAGACTTCAACAACTGACTCGATGGTCAACAGTACGATCCAAAGTATTGACGAGATTTGTGGTTGCCCCATATGTGCAAAAAGGTTTGATGGATTTCCCTTACACGTGTGTCAATATTTTGTTATCTACATTAGACATTACAAGATCAAACGTTGAATTAGAAAATATTTCAGAGTCAAGTTAGTTCCCTTTTCCATATTTCCCCAATGGCTCAAAATACTTTTGCTCAAACATATACCAAATAATCGCCAGCAAAATATACAATTCAGAAACAATTAAACAACCTTGCTAAGTGTCAAGGTAACGCACTTAGCCCATATATTTTCGGGAGTTGAAAAGTAAACGAAGAAACACTATGCATCACTTTTATATAATACATTGAATTATAGTTTAACTCTTTCCTCCATGAATATTCATGAAAGAAATAATGACATCATGAATATATATTAGATTAGTTGTTGTAATAGCACTCAGACACTTGAATTTCTGGTCATGGCAGAAAGTCTGTAGAATCATGTCTATATCATATCATAAAAAAACCACTCTGATTTGGGTACATGCTGTTTGCAAAGGCGTAGAAAGTCGCATTTATGGAGTACAGGGTTAACTACCGTTTCTAGAAGTAACATGATCTCTTAGCCTTTGAATTCGGAAAACGAGTATATTGTAGTTTGGAAACAGTGTAGACAAATATTCCAGATCAGAGGTGTCCAAGTGGAACCCCCTGACGAGGGTCTGCATTGTTTGTTATTCACAATATCACACCGTTACATACAGAATGGGTCCCTTCGTTTTAACAATGATGGCTCACCTCTTTGAAATGCAGTATTCAAGGACTAGGATTCTCTGAGGCGCACACGATAACTAATATTTAAAAAAAATGCAGTAACAACAGATGGTACAAAATAATTAAATTTCGGCACACCACCGACAACTTCGTTAAGACATTTGCAAACAGTTTGGATCCAGATGAGATGCCGAATAATTCGGCGTCCCAGCAGGATATAATTGTGTGTCAATCTGACACTGATTTTTGGAACAAAATTTTGTAATACTTTTAAGAATTGAAGCTATAATATTTGCAGAGGAATGGTTAAGAGTGCAGAAGATTAAAACAATGAATAGCATAACTATGCACAAACTTCTAATAAAACCACGAATCAATATTATAATAGTTCTTGTTGGTTTTCTCGCTGGATTGTCAGAAGTTTTAAGTGACATGATATAAATCGTCACAAGTAATGTACAATGTTGAATAGACAGATGTTAAATTACTAAAAATAATTCTTATCGTGCTGTACACATTATGTCTGCCAAAACTCTTACCTTTTGCGTTTTATACTTACTTCACATTCGTACAAGCGTTTGAGAAACTGTTGACCGAGTGTACAACAGCTTACAGCCTGATGAAACACCGGATTACTCGGCGTCTTATCTGGATCCAAGCTGTTGGCAAATGTGAGTTTTGTCGTGCTTAGCGTGGTGAGGGTTTACATTGGGTTTCAGATACAGTTGAGCTTCGATAACTCGAACTTCAAGGGACCATACAAATTATTTCGAGATAACAGAAGTTAGAGTTATCAGATTTATCATCTGGATAATTTCTTAATTCTGAAGGGAGGTGATCCCCCGAGAGCAAAAATTGCAACACAAAAAGAGAAAATTGCAGACTCGGTTTTATTGAGTCTGTTCATGAACAGTAATTGAAAGTGCAACACTGCTCACGCCCCCTAGCACCGGCTTAAGCGGTATTCAATTTTCAGATCAAGTAATACTGAAATTCATGATTACGAAGGATCAGAAGGTATAACAACACTGAGAATGAAGTACGGGGCGACGTTTAACGGCCGCCACATAAGCACTTAACACCTGCTGTTGTGAAGATTATAAATTCTGAAGGGAAGTGATCCCCCGAGAGCAATAATTGCAACACAAAAAGAGAAAATTGCAGACTCGGTTTTATTGAGTCTGTTCATGAACAGTAATTGAAAGTGCAACATTGCTCACGCCCCCTAGCACCGGCTTAAGCGGTATTCAATTTTCAGATCAAGTAATACTGAAATTCATGATCTCGAAGGATCAGAAGGTATAACAACACTTATAAGTTCACAGCTTAATGCAGAAAGCGCCTTAGGAGCTTACAGCATTACTTTAGACCTGCATTAAGCTGTTACGTATGTTTCTAGATATGCATAGTTATATAATGTAGAGCAATTCTGTATTGTAAGTTTTGGAAGGACTGAACTTTTAGTTCGAGTTATCCCGAAGTTCGAGTTATCAGAGTTCAAGATATCGAAGATCAACTGTAACAACAAGATACCCTGTGATAAATGTATTAAACGGATGACTTTTGAAATACAGATATAATTGTAGTTGACCTATGTTAAACTGCTTATGACCAAAACACGTCTTTTACATTTATTCAGACAAAATAAGTACGTATTCAATTGAATTTGAAAGGCGGAATATCAGAACCAAATGTTTTAAATAATATTGAGGACATACACTATTCTAACAGTTTTGTAACTCCAACTTTAATTGAAGCATTCGCTCACCATGGTTGCTAAGACTAGTGAAATAATGTCTGTGAATTGATATACATGTACTGCGTTGTAAACGTAAAATAGTTACATAACTCGTCAACTTACCGTGCGTCAAATTCTGGTATGTTTTATTCCTCTGTCCCGATGTCAAATTTCATACGACTCTTCCCGTAAAACATCATTTTAAATTGTTTTACACCGAAATGGCCCTTGCAAATTTATTGTCTATTAAACGGAACACGCAGTGATGTTTTCTTAACCACAATAAGTCTCCATGAATATAAATGTAAGAAATAATAAAATCATGAATGTTATTTAGCTGAAATCTTATGTTTGCATATGAACATAGAATGTTAAAGCCATCGCAGAATTAACAAAACCATATCTAAAGAGGGACATATTATTTCATAAGCAAGCAGAGCAGACCCGGATTAGATGGTTCCTACAAGAACTGTCTGATCTGGTTCATCTTTGTTTACAAATGCATTAAAATGCGTATTTATCGAGTAAATTGAATGTCAATAATGTGTCAGACAATGTTAGTCAATACACATTTACAACTGGTTTGGTCATTCAGTAATTTTAAAACTCAATATATGACGTACATGTACAGAATAGAAGTTTGATACGTTTTTAAATATATCATTTTGTCCTGGGTTATTTATTTGGAATGCTGAGTAAAATTATTGTAACAGTAAAACCTTTCTATAACGGCCACTAAATTGTGTTAATTAGTTGGTATTTTGGGCAAGTGGCTTCTTAAAGCAAAGTGAAAGTAAAGCAGAACGATCCTGTAGGAGCGTTCTGTTTTACTTTCACCTTGCTTTAAGAAGGCAGCTGCCTTTAACACAAAATACTTGATGTAATTTCGTTGCCGTTATAGTGAGGCTTTACTGTATTAGATTTAGTTGTTAAATCAAAATTGAATTATTCTGCATTTCTTTTCAAAAACGCTATTGGAGTGACAAACAGTTTAAATCCTGATGAGACGCCGAGTCACTCGGCGTCTCATCTGGATCCAAACTGTTTGCAAAGGTAATAACGGATCCGCCCACAGCAGGCTAAAGGTTAACAAAGCTCAATAGTTGTCTACCCTAACTTATAATCATAACTAATATATTGCGACTAAAGGTGGTTGACATTCTTCTCGTTAACCATTTCAGTGTCAGCAATGTCGTCTGCTGGACACATTGTCGTGTCTGCTGGACACATTGTCGTCTGCTGGACACATTATCGTCTGCTGGACACACTGTCCATTGTCATCTGCTGGACACAGTATCGTCTGTTTAAATGCTAGAGTGGGTGTTTGTTCAATTTCTTTTTAAAAAGAAACAGTGTCAAACAGTTTGGATCCTAATGAGATACTGGGTTACTCGGAGTCTCATATGGAACCAAACTGTTTGCATGTTTGCACAGACCCGTCCTCATGGCACTGAAAAGATTGAAACTGTTTAACCGTTTCCTTCATATAAACGTGTTTTCACGCATTTGCAAACAGAGTAGACACAGATCAGGCGGTCTGATCAGACCGTCTGCTGTGTTTGTTATACATGTATGCAAACGTTTTCGGGTTTTCACTGAACAGTCAATTTTAGCATGTATTTGTAAACAAGAATGAGCTGGGAAAATACAATGGTATACACTTATACAGATACATTGGGGTTTTATACAGCGCACAACATGCTTAATAATAAGTCTTAATAATACGTTAACCTTTTACCCCATAAATATTCATAAATGAATAACAACATTATGTTTATCATTTAGATGAAATTTTATAATGATATATGAAATCGATATTTTGTGGCAAGGACAGAAACTGTAGAACCAGATGTATACTATTTCATAAGCAGACAGAGCATACCCCGATGGTCTACTCTTTTTGCAGAAGCACAGAAAGGCGTATTTATGGAGTAGACGATTAGTAACAATTAGTCCACTACATGTAAAACAATAACATTATTTTTATTACGACAAAACAGGGGATCTGTGAAGAACTGCAGAAACTACAATAAAAAACCCGATACTAAGAACATTTAAATACGTACCACTATTGGTCTTTAACCCATTACCTCATTGGCTATTTTTAGAAACAACCTCTTTGAATAAATCTACCGAAAATGAGCATTAACTAGAGAAAAGGAAAAATTTAGAATGCTATAGTTTGAAACCATTGTGATTAAGAGAGCATATTTATCAGAATGGTTTCACATTGTGACTTTTACAGAGCCGTCAAAAGTCGTCAATATGAGGGAATGGGTTAAGACAGGTAGCAGCTTAATGCAGGATGAAAGCCATGCAGAGAGCTCCTCTAGGAGTCACCTGTCTGCAAAGAGATAAATTCTTCCTTACTAAAATTTCGTAGTTTCGAGTTTTTACTGTACATGTATTTTATTCAACATGTATGATAATTTACAAAAGGATTGCTCTCAAACTGTCAAAGTAGGTCAACTGAAAACTACGAGCTGATGCCAACCCATATGGGCCCAAAATGTTGTTGTTACAACAGTTTTCACTAACGGCTCTGTCTGACAGAAGAAATACACCATATCAAATAAGTAACAATTTGTAAATAGTCTAACACCTGGATGTCTTCCGGGAAATGCATTATTGATGAGTTCAAACATGATTCTTTGTTGTACACGAGATGCCATAGCGCTTGTTATACCGTGTCGTTGAATGAATAGTTATAATTATATTGAATGGAGTACAATAGCACCTGTCTTAAGCAACCATTCATTTATTAAGTATACGAGTCTTAAAAAAAGCATACGGTTGCTTAATGCAGGACAAAGGTAATGCAGAAAGCTCATATAGTAGCTTTCTGCATTATTTGTGACATGCATTAAGCTAACACTTGCCTTATAGACCTATAATTATACCTATTTTAAATGGTTGCTTAAGACAGATTCTACTTTGGTCATATATTGAATGGCGCATTTGTGATGTCATTATTGAACTGTAAATGCCTATGACGTAATGTATTACATTGTTTATGTTCGGATCCAAGTTACGGTATGATAATTGCGAATAGGTCACACTTTAGGTTCGTTGTGCAGCAATGTAGACCCACATCAGCCGCGTTTGTAAAGTGACATATAATTAGGTTCGACATTATTTTCATTGTAAATCACCAAAACCGAATAGTAGGTGGCGAACGATTAACCCTTACCGTGCTGAAATACAATTATGTCTGCCAAAACACTGATTTGTTGCATCTTTTACTTACTGCTGGCTGTACAAGCGTTTGAGAAACTGTTGACCGTGTGTCAATCAGCTTGGATGCTGGTGAGACGCTGAGGTTCTTGACGCCTCATCTGGATCCAAGTTGTTTGCTTAGCATAATAAGGTTTAACAAATTTGATCAACCATATCTTAAATGCAGTGCCTGATCTAAATGTATATCACTAGCAAACTGTAAATGTTTTCGAATTGGACGGTTCATATGTACACACCCAAACACGGCCGTTTCAGGGGATATGGATTGGCTGCAACATCTGTCACGCCAATGCAAGTATATATGTATACAATGACATAGACTTAGTAGAATGAGTAAGAGCTTTAATTGGTGTCTCCGTAGAAGTTCCACATCTTGTAAAAACTGGTGTTTGATATGCTGTTAAGCGTATTTTTTGCTCTATAGATTTATCATTGTTATACATTAATGGTCATGCATGCAGTACCAGGTATGTGACTGATCAAAGTGTTGGTAAATTAACAATACGTCATATTTATGAATAGCAGATGTCTGTTGATAAAGTAGTTAGTACAAGTGGAAATGGTCACCATATTAAGTTGATAAATCCTTCTAGCTTATAATTTCGTTTGTCTTATAGATATTTAATTAAGCTTTATTTCAGTTGCTATGATATTTTGTCAGAGTATGATACATCACCGCTATTCAGTTTATACCAGGCCTATCCTGATATGATATTTGTTTTCAGAACTATTTTAATATGCACTTATAGATACTCCAATGTGATTATTTTGTGATTTTCAAATTTTATTCTTAAGTTTCATTCTAGCAAGTTTTACACTACAACGCATCCTGCTGAGATACGATGGTTAGTAGAAATGCGGTGGTACGTCACCTTTTAACTCTGTATATAGCAATGTTGATTGTGATATATACATATTCATATTTGAATGGCATTGTACATAACTATACATTTGTGATACGTATTGTATTTAATGTGTACTGCCGTACTATGATGATATTCTTATAAAGATTAATATATACGAAAGTACACACAAACAATTATTTAGTAATGTAATAGCTTAGTTGTATGTCCTTCTATGTCTATTTTATTTACAATGTGTCAATAATTTCAGAACAAGCCTCGTATGTGGGATAAACTAATTATAAATATTTATGGCTATTTAACCCTTTCGCTGCCAAACTCTGCCGTCTGCTAAGTTTTTCGTCTACTACAAATTTTCATTCTTTTGATTTTCTTCATTTTTGTTTCAAAAACATAGTAACAGTAACAAACAGTTTGGATCCTGATGAGACGCCGAATTACTCGGCGTCTCATCTGGATCCAAACTGTTTGCATAGGTAATCACAGATCCGGCACTGGCAGCGAAATGGTTAATGTAAAGATGTATAGTCCAAAACACATCGTGTCCTAAACGGCATGACTAGTACCTGCGAACAGTTGATTCCAGATGAGATGCCGAGTAAATCGGCGACTCATCAGGATCTCAACTGTTTGACACTCGTTCAATAGATACTCAGCATGTCATGTGGATCCAAACTGTTTGCATATGAGAATCAGGATAGCGGAATAAGGGGGTTAAACCAATTAGAGTTTCCTAATTTTTCAGTCAAGGACTTCGGTAGGCAGTTAACTCTTTTCGCTGTCATTGTCGCATAAGTGATTACCTATGCAAATAGTTTAAATCCAGAAGAAATGCCGAGTTATTCGGTGTCTCATCAGGATCCAAACTGTTGTTACTATGGAAAAAAGTAATACAAATGTAAATAATGTTTTGTATGTTATACTATTCAGAAAGTGAGAATTATTCAGCAGATAAACAATAAGCACACAGAAACTGCAACAAGAGTTTATAGTCATAATCCCAAATGTTTAGTTTTTTTATCTTTATAATCGCCATCAGTTTGGAAAGTACAAGAACAAATTTAAATGCTTTCAGCTCTGTGCAAAAGTTATGAATTAAACTTTTTTCTTGCACACAACATTTATCTAACGAATTATTCTAAGATATTTACAAAACGGTGATATGGCGCCAAAGGACACACTGTATTTACAAAAGAACATATTTGAAGATTAATAGAAAGGAAGGAGGAATGATGGTCTTTACGCATCGTAAAAGAACTGGAAGACCGATGGTATGGACGCATTTTGACGTCTCTGTAAAATTCATTATTTGACACCATTGTGATAAATAGAGCATTTGGTCCATAAGAGCAAATTCTCTATTTATCACAATGGTTTCAAAACTACACACTTCTAATGTTTTACTTTACTCTAGTAAATGCTCCTTTTTGGTAGATTAATTCAAAGAGGTTGGGTCTGAAAATAATCTAGAAGGGAACGAGTAAAACATAAGCATTACGAGAAACAAGACATACAACCGTTCTTAGTGACAATGGTCACCGATGCGATGGCATTGCATACATTTCTAATGTAATAGTACATAGACTGGACACATTTGCTTTAACATTTAATCCTTCTCTTGCTGAATTTTAAAATCATTTCTCCTTCTTTACCCTTGTTGTACGTATATATCTTCATTGTCCACAAATATTTATCTCTGTGCAATCTGTGGAATGTACTGGTGGCACAATCAACTTGTAAACAGTGCAGACCCTGATGAGACAGCTCACTATTTACAGGTAGGTATATTGGCGTGAACAGCAAGATACGGGTTAAGACTGTGTAACACCAGGGTCCATGCTTATAAAACGTTTAGTTGAGTCTGAGTTCGTTCTCAAGTTTTTGATTGGTCAGATTTGAGCCTTTCGCTCAAATCTGACCAATCAAAAGCTTGAGAACGAAACCCAGACTCAACTTAAAGCTTTATAAGCATGGACCCTGATAGTTTAGTCAGTTTGTATGAAGGACATATCGCTTCTAGTATTACTAAATAATTTACTAAATCTTGGATTAATCTTGAATGATAATTGTTTAATTAATCCACTATTGAATAGAATTTTTGAAACCGTATCTCAAAATAATGAATAATGTATCAGAAGGAACACTATTTCGTCTTTGATTTGCACGTATCTTTTAAAATAACGAACAACACTTCCCATGCAGAGCACAGCTTGATTCGCCGTTTCAGGCAGCTTAAATCTAGATGCGGACGCCGAGTCGCTCGGCGTCTTACTAGAATCTAAGCCATTTGACACGTGGTTGGTTAGTCTCTACAACTCCGAGAATGAAATACAGGGCGACGTTTTCGATTTTCACGCGAACACTTAACCCATTACATCATAGGCTATTTTTAGATACAACCTCTTTGAATTAATCTACCAAAAGGAGCATTAATTAGAGAAAAGGAAAAAAATGTAGTTAGGAACCATTGTGATAAATAGAGCATTTGCTCCTATAGGAGCAAATGTTTTTATTATCACAATGGTTTCACAAAGTGACTTTTACAGAGTCGTCAAAAGTCGTCAATATGAGGGAAATGGTTAAAATCTGCTGTTAGGAAGACAAATATTCTGAAAGTAGGAGATCTTTCGAAATCTAAAGCAGCAACGTGAAAAGAGAAAATTGCAGACTCGTTTGTGTTGAGTCTGGTCATGAGCAACACTACTCATGCCCCCTAGCACCGACTTAACCTTTTCCTCCATAAATACGCCTTTTTACGCATTTGCAAACATAGTAGACCCAGATCAGACGGCTCCTACAGTCTGATCAGGTTCTGCTTTCTTTGCTTATGATATGATATAGATAGGAATCTACAGTTTCTACCAGGGCCAAAAATGCAGGTGCCCATGAGTAATTATAACAACTAATCTAATTAATATTCATGATGTCATTTATTTCTTACATGAATATTCATGGAGGAAAGAGTGGAAAAGTGGTATTCCATTTTCATAACTAAAATAATTGACATTGATGATCAATTGACATTGATGATAAATGCGTTTTAATATTAAAATACTTAATTATTCATTGGTCGACAACAAAAGTTCAAATTGAATGTAATGAAGAATGAATATATTATAAATTATAATTAAATTACAATTAGAACTCCCAAGGTCCTAATTACAGTAAAACCTCTCTATAACGGCCACTGAATTACATCAAATAATTTGTGTTAAAGACAGATGGCTGTCTAAAGCAATGTGAAAGTAAAACAGAACGCTACTATAGGAGCGTTCTGTTCTACTTTCACATTGCTTTAAGAAGCCACCTGTCCTAAATACAACTAATTAACACAATTTAGTGGCCGTTATAGAGAGGTTTTACTGTAGTTCATAGGGTATTCTGTAACACAATGCATTTGGCTGGATAACCTAGCCCGGTGTCTCATTAGATTCCTAGCTGTTTGACACTCGGTCAATATTTTCTCAAATGATTAATCGGAAAGTAAGTAGATTTAATGCACCAGGTCCAAATATTGAGCAGGAAACGTCTTTTTCTTATTGAACCACGTCACGTGAAAAATAGACATGTTCTAGGTTCCAAAATAAAATCTGGACCGGTTTTCCTAAAATGATATGGGGACATAAGGGTTGATATCAATAGCATTATTTTCATTACTTGTCAATTAGTGCACATGTATTTGTAAACGTTATTAACCCATTACTCCTTAAACACGCATTTCCGTGCCTTTGCAAACAGAGTAGAACCCTTATCAGACGGCATATATAGGAGCCGTCTGATCAGGGTCTGTTCTGTTTGCTTACGATATAATATAGATATGATTATACATGTTCTGCCATGGTCAAACATTCCTGTGCTCATGCATATTATAAAAATTTAACCTAATTAATACATGTTTGTATTCGTGGAATCATTATTTCTTATATGAAAACTCATGGAGTAAAGGGTTAAGCTGTTTAGAAAATACTGTAGAAACACTCTAATGCGATTACTTAATGAATAAACATTTCTGCCTTTATAAGCAGGGGGTTGCTTAAAACAGGAAGAAAGTTATGCAGGAAGCTCCTATAGGAGCTTTCTACATAACGTTCGTCCTGCATTAAGCTACTGCCTGCCTCTGCCACCCAGAATGTTTGGTGGTCGTATGAGAGGGGTTTTACGGTATTGACAATATGTCAAATACCTTGAATCCTGATGATAAGAGCAATCTCATCTGAATCCAAGCAGTTTGCAAATTCGAGCAATGTCGCGGATAGATGAATATGGGTTTAGCCCAATGACAAAGATAACGTCATAGAAGCTGTTTAATTAATCATGTTTTTATCTTGTTAGCTTATTGACTAACTTGAAAGAGATTTTATAGCACATTTAGAAACAAATTTTAAACCGGGAAACACGACCGGTCGTCAGTAATTAGAAAGTAATGATCTTTTCAACGATATTTAATACAAGATAATGGATGATGGATGATTTAGCCTTTTACGTCAATTATTTGCAATTTTACGCCTTTTCAAACGGATAAGATTTAGATAAGATGTCCCCTATAGTAACCGTCTCATCAGGGTCTGCCTTGTTTGCTGATGGAATAATATAGATCTAATTTTAGAGTTTCTACTGTAGCCAAAAGGTTGAAAACCCTGTTTTTCTTATCACTATAAGAATAATCTGATAGATATCCATGATGTTATAATTTCTTGCATGAATAGGTAAGCCCCTTAAATGCGGTGAGCGAATGTAATGACATTACAAACAGTGTAGAACCTGATCAAATGGTTTCTAGAGGAACCCTCTGATGAGGTTCTGCACTGTTTGTCACTTAAACCGTTATCCCAGAAGACAATTACAGACTCGTTTTATTCAGTCTGTTCGCGAATAGTTAAAGGTGCAATACTTCTCGCGCACCTATCATCGGATTAAGCGGTATTCAATTTTTATAAAACAAAGCCTTGAAATTCATGATCCAGGAGTACCAGAAAATATACCCACACTGAAAATGAAGTACGGAGCTTTGAACTTTCAAGGTGGAATGGTCCAATAATGTTTAACAAGTTTAGTATGAAAATGTATTATTTGCAGGAGGGTTCTGAATGACAAACATTGCATACCGGGTCACGGTGCTCTTCTTGGTAGTCTATAATCTGGATACACACTGTTTGCAAATGCAATTGCAATAAAGCCTCTCTAAACCAGTTTAGTATATATATATATATATCGGTCTTGGAGACAGGTGGCAGCTCAATCCAGGGTGAAGAAAGCTCCTCTAGGAGCTTTCTGCATGACTTTCACTCTGCATTAAGCAGCCACCTGCCTAAAAGTATCTAAACTCTTCTCTAATAGAATTCCGGTTTAGAGGAGTTTGACCATATTCTGTTTTACTGCATTCTTAGGGTTAAGCCAAAAATATATTGGCACGTTTTGAATAACCATGGGAAACAATACTGTTGTAACCGACAGAGATACGACCGAAGCAATGAACAGACATGCGATTTTATGATCGATCCCTTTGCATAGATATTATTCATGCAATTGAATATTATTTTTAATCATAATATTCAAAATATGAAATGAGGAAATAAATAGTCATGGTAGATAATCAGGCGTGTCAATATGAGCGGTCTACTATGTTTGCAAATACATGTATTTGATTGGTGAAGGCAAGAGGCGTTGTGGTCTTGTAGAATGAGTTGGTCTAAAATGAGATGGACTTGGAAATGCCAGATCTCCACAAACAAGGCGTATCTGCGTCCGTAAGGTCTCTCGTATGACCGTTAATTACAACGATCTCACATTTACAACGATCTCATATCATTAATTACAACGATATCACGTGTTATTCTCATGTGTTATTCTGCTTCACTCGGTTTCATCCATGTTTACATGGTAAATGGTGTGTGTGTAGTTAATTAGATTACAAGCGCGAAGACACACTTGGCTTAAGTTTTTTTCTCATTATCATAATAAAGAGAGGAGCGTCAAAAGGCAGCCCATTGGGACACTACTTCAGTGAATATATTGGTCTAAGTTTGCATATTATAAATCATGCTTAGCCACAAAGGTTTAAATTTTGCATAGAGGTTACACCAAAACAACGTCTCCGTAGCAGTGGTTTATTTGGGTAATATCCTAATTTAGCAATTTGAAGGAATTCGTTATCACGGACATCACATATGAAAGGTAGTTTTATCACATGTGTAGGCAACAAACTTACTCCAGCCTAAGTACGCAATATATCATATAACAACGTGACAAAACATGAACACTAACATTTCGTAATTCACTGTTTTAAGATAGAATTTGTTTTTATCCTTTAGAATTAACCAATAGCCCGCTAACCGCGACGTGATTCGCATTTTCAAACTCTTTGATCAAGATAAGTCTCAACAGCTTAAAAGTATCTAGAAGTAGTCAAAATAGCACCATACCATCTTTAAAGTCATAATATTTTTTTTCAAGCGGGCTAAGGTTTGACACATTTTGCCCTTTTGTCCCATTATGCACAGTATGAACCTGTGTAATTTAGGGTAATAAGACACTGTCTGATTGTTTGACAATGATGAACACCATGGAAGTGATTGATCGAACCATGTTCCATTGGTATCCCAAACACTTGAAATAGTGCATGATTACGAAAGAGTTTGACAAATGATGATCGATAAGAAACAATTTTAGGCAATGTAGAGCTCAGAAAAACGATGTTGTGAACTGCAATTATGTTGGGTCTGAACATATACCGCATGCCTCAATCGGAAATACTGTAATATTTTAAATTCTCTTGAGTGCAGTAGTTAACCCTTTACTTCATAAATATGCCTTTTTACGACTTTGCAAACGGAGCAGACCCAGATCAGACGGCTCCAATAGGAGCCGTCTGATCAGGGTCTGTTCTGTTTGCTTATGACATAGTATAGATCTAATCCTACAGTTTCTACTATAGCCAAACATTCTTGTGCCAATAGGTCGTTATCAAAATTAATGTAATAAATATTCATGACGTTATCATTACTTTTATATATATTCATGGCGGAAAAGGTTAATATAGTAATTTGTTTGAACTTCATTCTTAATTTGTCAAAAAATGAGAAACAAAAGCTTCCTCTTTAGTAATGTGCATTTCATTGTCGCTTTTACATATAGTGGCATGTTTCAGCTACAAGAACGTAATGTTAGAAACTAGTATCCCTAGATAAAGTGTGTTAATAACCTGACTGACAGTTTACGCAACATATGTCAATAACATATACGTTCCAATAGTACATAACAACCTGATTTGTGAAAGGCTACCACGATCCTTTATGTACATCCTTTAAACGTTGTTATGTAGGTTTATGAATGTAATCACTGTTGTGCACACGAATATAATATTTAGTAGTATATAACAGTACACGTCAAAGATTTTCCCGACACTCTTCCATGTAATATCTTCTTCCACATTAAACGAATGAATGTTAGCCCCGCGGTACTTATCGTTGTTTTCGCCCGTGTCTTCGTAATCTACTGTGTCACTTTTGTGTTCGGGATCAGTTTCTTTTGGGCCATTCGGTTGTATTGTGTTTTTCCTCTGGTTGAAAAGAAAACGAAATGTGAGGTAACGTGCAATGTTTCTAACTTTTAAAGGAACACCATCCCCATCGTCGTATATCCTCAGCGATATGATACAGAGTAGCAGCGTCGTTGAGCTGTATATCATTAGGAACAAGAGATAGTAATATATGTTGGGTATAGGATCGGAGTTCTCAGGTACAACATCATTGATGAGTTGCATGTACACCACGAAAGACAGAAATGCTGTTATAGCAACGGACGTGCGCTCACCAGATGAAGCCGGCATTATAAATACCAAAGTGTTTAACAATCCAAGCGATGTGATAGGTATTATCATATACACGGCGAAGAAAGTACTTTTTCTTTGCAAGACTATTGTCATTTGCATATAGGGTACTGGGGTGCTAGTAATATGTTTAAGGGAACTAGAGGCACCAAGCTCCCACTGACTGTGTTTGATATAGTATGTTATTCCTAATGTCTCAGTGAGCGCAGAAAGAAAGTCCACATTGAAGCTAACCATTGACATACCGCATGATTGCTTGTCAAACGGAAAGAATGTGACGTCCATTGAACAAGTTATTCGTAAGACCTCTACTTGTTTCCAGTATATTGTACCATTATAATACAGTTGCATCAATTGTGACGAATTACATATATCAATCACACGGTCAGCTGACTGACGTATGACTATTTGTGGGCGCCACATATCTTCTGGTGATACCATCATATACGTAATATTGCTGTAGTCAGACGGAATCCATGCTATCCTTTGTTCATTCCAGGTAATTGTAAATAAAAGAGTCAATGATAGTTCTCCTGTAATTCCACTGAAGTCATTTACACTTATGATATCTGCACTAAGCGCTATTAAGCTTGTATCAGTAAACTTGACAACTGGCTTCAGTTTTGTGTTGTAGTTGGTGAATACATTAGTGTACAGCGTGTCATAGTCCGACACAATTGCTGCCTGGCAGATATGTTTTAGAATAACAGCCAAAAAGGCGTTCTTAAAGAGGAAGTGGGTCTTCTGCATGGTCAGTCCTGTCACATGATACGCCGATATGTTGATGGCACACTGTAAATTGAAAATATATGATAATTCGAAATATAACAATAGTAACAAAATAGTAAAAGTCTTTCATAAATGTTATCATTTTCATCGAAAAAAGCATAGATAATATAATTGAATACGTTTGCTATTTATATGTCAATATGTTAATCACAATAACCTCAGATATATATATATATATATAGCTGATATTAGTATCACACTGACTGATACGTAACAGGCGCGTGATATTTATACTAAGCTTTCCGAATTTAAAATTATCCTTTTAAGAGTGCATTGTAATGTATTTCACTAAATCAGATTTATGCACACATACATACATTAAAGTGACTTTGTAACTCTCCAGTACCATACAACAAACCAGTGGTATCTATACACGTTATTCCAGTCGTTTGCATATACTTCAAAATAATTAATCGCACCTGCAACTTCCATCTGCAATAAATTTATTTGTAATGGCAAAATGATTCTGATCACGTGAATATTCCTGCCGCAGTCAATCGATCATCAGCTTTATTTTACCTTGCCATATCAAAAGAACAGTGGACATGCTATACTCAAAGGCATTCTGATAATTACTTTCCATGATAATTAGAGATAATAGGTTCTAATTTAAACTGAAAGTGTCTTGGGATCCAGAATACAATGAATATTAACAATGTTTTAAAACGGTTGGTTAGTATAGATCTCCTGAGAGATATAATGAGTTAGGTATATTAGTTTTCGTTTAATCAGATATGACAGATCATTTAATTTACAAGGTCCGAATTACAATTCCATAAAATTGCTTTGTTTTACAAAATACAAGGCAAATTGATGATATGGCACGCCAATAGCTACAAAAGGAAGGCCTTTTAAAAATTAATAGTTTTTATCCATATTGCGAAACAGGCATTAGCAATATAGTTACATCACATAAGTTCGTAAATTTTGATAATATCGTCTATATCGTCTATATTAATTAGTACCATTTCTGATTAAATGATTGGCTGCACTGAAATAATGAATGATTGTAGGAAAATCGTGTTCCGTGAACCGGTTTAAACCCCCAGTGATGATTTGCCATTGACCGTTCCAAGGCGGTACTCTCTTTGTCACCCTTGCTTTTATGTTTGTTGGTCGTCTTTGTGCCTTTGTGTTTGTGCTTTTTTTCGCGTTTGGTGTTTTCGTCTCGTGTTTTTGTGTGTGTACGCATGTGTATGTGTTTGAATGTGTTGCTTGCTTTCTGTTGGTGTTTTGGCGTTGGTTACGTTTTGTGTTCGTCTTTTCCTGCTTGACTTAACTACTTTTTCATTGAGTAATATCGTGCGCTTTATATATAGTATATAGGAGTAAAAACATCACCCCGTGTTTTCCCTTGTTTCTATATGACTAAATTTATTTCAACGCCGATATAATCTACTGTTGTAGTACACAGTGTCAATTACAAATATAACATAGGTCCAGATAAGATGTGTAAATTTAAACATTTTCAAGTATTTTCAAGCAGCTCCTTTATTTTCCCACGAAGCCCTATACGGTGACCACTCTTTAGTCACACTATAGGGTTTGGTGGAGAAATGATGACTTTAGTATTTGGACACGCACCATTATTTTTACGTCTGTATAAACAAAAGATCACGTATATATTGCAGAGTTATAGATAAAGTTGTGTATTCAGGAACTAAAAAAGTTATTTCTCCACTAAACCCTATGCTGTGACCACTCTTTAGAACCACTACGAACATGCGATTATAAAGAGTGTGCTTGGTGGTTAAACAAAGGAGTTTTCTCTTGAAAACGTTTCAATTTACCAATCTATCTGATCTGGACCTCAAGCGTTAATAGTGATGTTTATGTATAAGAAAAACAGAATGGAAATCAGGTATGACATTTAAAAATAATACACTGACATTGTCGAGCAACATCAGAAGCATAAATCAATCTTTGATAATTAAATATAAGCGAGATATCGATTCTCAACTGCTCTTTTGTCATATCAACATGTCAAAAAGTGAGTAATATGTTACCTGGCAATCACTTTCGTTCCGGTGAAAGCCAATGGGGACACTAGTTTTAGATTTCGTCTGCCTGTACGTCCGTCAGTCTGCCCGTCCGTCCGTCCGTCATTCCACACCAATCCGTTGCCTAGATGTGTTTTGGAAGTTGTTTGAGATATTAAATTTATTATTTGCATAAAACTAAAGCTATATGCGTTATAGCTTAAGTTTTAATCTCGATGCGATAGCATATCTTTACCAGAGTTTAAGCCTTTGAACTTGAAATCGTTCGTCAACTTTTCAATTGTCCGGACTTTTTTTGGAAGTCGTTTAGAATCTTATTTTTATATTTGGCATAAGCTAAATCTAGACGAGTTACAGCTGAAGTTCGAATCTCGGTCTGGTTCAATTATTTTTGCTACAGTTATTGTCGTTGAACTTCTTTTGTGAATACGTTCCCAGGCATTGAACTATGGAGTTGACATTTTACAATAGAACGAAACTGATTGGTCTTATTAGATGATATTGTTTGGCAGTAGCCATAACTCCCTGTTTTGACTCACAAATTTGGTAAAGTTTGCCTTTGTTTATAAAATCTACAAGGGATGTTGTCATGGAAATTCTGTCTCGTGTTTGTGATCTTTGATTGAATATCACATGTGTCAGAAGTAGTATATTTGATTCAATAAGTATGATATACAATGTACATTTTAGTGTATGAATGCGATTTTTCTTTAAATTGTGTGTAAAAGAGTTTAACCGATAGGGGACTATGACATTGCTTTCAATGCTTCCATAACTTGTTTAATTCGTGATTCGTACGCGCAGTTTGGACATCTTTTGACCCAGATCTCGATAGCTTGCAATTATCTATAAAATCAAAAATTAATTGGGTTGATGCGTTAGTAGAGTCCAATATAGATATCATAGCTATGTAGGAGTCCAAAAGAGTTCACATGCGTACCCAGCAAAGTATATTGACCTCTTTAGTTTACACTATACCAGTGTAAAAGCAATGTGTTGGTATGCGTCAGTTTCCTAACTGGTAAATAAGTTCAATTCAGAAAAGTGTGACAAGAAACAAATGGATAAAGAATCGACATTACTTATTTCGTTTAACAAGAAGAGATTAGTAAGCGTTTCAGTCGAGAGGAGGTAAAGCATTTAATATTGTAAACGATGACAACGTTTACGGTCTGGATTAAAAATGGATCTGATGTAAGGTTGCGGGACGCAGAAATAAAACGGGTCCTAGAGTTAGTCTGCAGAGTCTCAGACGACTCTACGTGCCTCAAGGTACAAACATACGATTATACGAAAGCTATTGACTCTATGTCTCGACTTCAAGGGACTATACAAATTTGTTCAAGACAGCAGACTTTCGAATTATATCCTGTCTGTAGGTTGCTACAAAGGAGGGTAATTCAGTGGTGGTTGCGTCTTGTGTGTTGCGTGGCTTTGTCTGCTTGACTCCACTGCTGTTTCATTTACTGGTGCAACTCATTAACTATTTGACACTTAGCAACATTGGTGCGGTTAATCAATTGCAACGCGGCATTGTCCATTATTAGCTATAGGGGTTGACTTTTAGCACATGGGTTCAAACATAACGTACACTTGGGTATACAAACATATTTACACTTTTTGACATTCAATATACGAATCAGCTATCGAACTAGTACTCCATTGGTATTACGGCTATGTACACGTACAAAAACTATATTCGACTGGTCAAGCAAACAATTGGATTAAATAATGCAACATGAGTTTGTAATGGTTGCCTGTAAGACTTAAAGGACAGAAGCAAATGCATTAACCCTTTCCCTGTTCAATATTCATGTAAGAAATAATGACATCATAAATATTTATTAGCTGAATATTTATAATCTACATTTTTCTAGGAAATGTATTAGCTTATACAACAATTTGTAGGATCAGATCTATATTATGTTAAAAGCAAAAAGAGCAGACCCTGATCAGAGGGTTCCTATAGGAGCCGTTTGATCTGGGTCTACTCTGTTTGCAAATACGCTATGCGCGTCTTCACTGATATTTAGAAATTACATGGATCCAGCTAAAAAGAAAGGAATGAACAAATCAGAAGCCAATGAAACTGACACTATAAATTATAAGAAGGCTTAAACCAGTTCCTAAGTGACAGTGTGGTTACTGAGAATGAAACGATATACTTGTATATGTATTTATTAATTAGTATTATATGTATATTAAAGTTCAGAATATATGAGGAAGGTAAATTGCTTTTCTGAATTGGTTTCTTATAAGACGTTGGCGTTTATAAACAGTAATATATGATAGTAAATTAGTGTGGAATATGTTTGTCTGATTTCTGACGTATGTCACTTAGTCCGTTAATAACAAATGACATAATTATTTTGAAACAGATTAGATCCAGATAAGACGCAGAGTAACACGGATCCAAGTTGTTTAACACTCGGTCAATAGTTTCTAAATGGTTTGATTGAATCGGAAGCAGTCAAATGTACTAGACATTACACACTTTAGCAGACACACATTGTGGCTTTCACAGTAGGTTTACATGGGTCTGTAGAGTTCCTTTATGTTCACATCCTTTGACCTTGTGTGACTTTTTTAATATCGCAGTGATGTTGGTGTGCAACAGGCAAGCAGCAGTCTTTGAATGTCGTGTGCGAGCGTGTGTTTCATTTGTGCTTCTGGTGTTGCTGTGCACTGCCATGTGTCCTTTACAAATATCCCGCCTGGCTACTATTTTATCTTTAACATAAAAGCTAGGTTCTGTCCAAAATTTTGTACAGTAAAACCTCTCTATAATGGCCATTAAATTGTGTTATTAAGTTGGTATATTAGGGCAGGTGGCTGCTTAAAGCAAGGTGAAACTAGGAGCGTTATGTTTATCTTTCACCTTGCTTTAAGCTACCACCTGCCTTTAACACAAAATACGCGATGTAAGTTCGTGGCCGTTATAGAGAGGTTTTACTGTAGCAGAAATCAATTTATATTCATTCATTGGCTTATTACTTTCGACATACATGTGTTTTAACCAGAACCGAATGTAATTACGCGTACAACCATGCACCCTTATGCTATTGTGATGATCCATAGTTCGTCCAGCTTTCGAGAAACTATTTACCGAGTTACTCTGCATCTCATATGAACCGATACCGTTAACAAATGCGAGTCTTATCGCATATTGCTGGAAAGGAGTTCATTAGAACAAGGATACACTTACATAGAACCCGAACCAAGCGCTTGCTTAATTTCTTATATTAATTCCATTTCAATAAGGTCAATGTTGTGTCAAATGCAAGTTTAGAACTTTGGTAAATATTGACAATTTATAAAGAAAATTGTGTTGTACATTACGATAACTATACCTATTTGCATGGGTCTTTCTTTTAATCACATTTGTTAAATGAGTTGTTATATAATAGAAGAACGTTTAAAAGTGAGAAACACAGTGCTACAGGGAGTGCCACACACTAAAGGACAAACCACCCAAACACGACCAAACAGGAAACAGCACAGCTACCAGACAAAACTTGAAGAAACGTACTAAAAGAAATCAAACATTTACCATATAGTGTTACGTAGCTGACTTTATAATAGCTGGAAGGGAAGGCTGCCAATCTTTATCTGTTCTTCGGCTATTTCTAGCCATACGTTACTAAAATTAAAGAATTACTCAATCTACGTCACTTGCTCTGGAATGTGCGCAGAGTTACGAAATATCATATATCAAAGGTCAACTCCTAAGAATAGATATATTACGTCAATTCCCTTAACCAAAATTGGTAACTTCCTGTCAGCCTACATTTCCGTTATGCAAATTACATAACAACAGAAGTTACGTCAATTGCTTACGTTGGTGTTATATTTGGCCATGAGCCGGGTTAGATGTCCGTATTAGGAACCAGGGTTGGTTAGACTCATGCTAGTTACGTTGCTAGGACGTAGCTGGAATGTAATAACGCAGTTCTGACGCAAATCTTGGTTAGTCATTCGAGCTCTTACAGACTATATATAAAGAGTGTGAGCGCTTTGTGAGAGAGCCAGAGGAGAGTCAGAGAAGAGAGAGCCAGAGTTGAGAGCCAGGATTGAGAGTCAGAGGTTGTCGAGAGGCAGAGGTTTGCGAAGAGCAGGGTTGAAAGACTTGTAGAGAGAGACCGTGCCAGAGTCCCGAAATAGCAATAAAAGAAACGTTCGCCTTGTTTTAAAGAAGATCCAAGAACCTGGGTATAACGTTAACTACACTACAATAAAAACAAATCCTAAAACTGACCAGGGTCTGCATTATCTGCTAACCAATCGCTGTAACACCTTACTATGAAAAATGACTGGGTTATTGAAAAAGGTCTGAGTGGGGTTTTCTCAAGTTATATGGGAATAAATCATCCTCAGTGTTGTTATATTTTCTGGTCTTTCGGGGCCATTAATTTGAAAATTGAATACCGCTTAAGCCCGTGCTAGGGGTTGTAAGTAGTGTTGCATTTTTAATAACTGCTCATGAACAGACTCAATAAATCCGAATCTGCAATTTTCTCTTTTTGCATTGATTCTTTTGCTTTCGAAAGAAACCCTACTTTCAGACTTTATGTACTCCACAACATTAGATATTAAGTGCATGTGTGACAGCCGTAAAAGGTCGCGATGTACTTCATTCTCAGTGTTGTTATATTTTCTGGTCCTTCGTGATCATTAGTTTTGAAAACTGAATACCGCTCAAGTCGGAGCTAGGGGCGTGAGTAGTGTTGCATCTTTAAACACAGCCTCATTTGAACCGAATCTGCAATTTTCTTTTGTTGCATTGCTGCTTTTGCTTTCGAAGGATCGTCTACTTTCAGAATTAGTTTGAAGAACAAATATCTAGCATAACTAGAGCTACGTCTCTTATTACTGACCCTTCTTATGCTGCAGAAGTAATGTCTGCTCAACCTCTGGGTCGATGGTATGTTCACTGACATCATATTGAGAAACTATTGGCCCGGTGTCAAACAGCTTGGTTCTGGATTAGGCTCCGAGTTATGCTGTGTCTCCTCTGGATCAAATCTGTATTCAAATATCAGGTAAGACGCGCTCAGAATGAGGAGGGTTAATGTTATTTTGGAATACACTAAACTCTGTATCGTTATCGATCTTTAAGACAGATGGCAGCTTAATGATGGGTGAAAGTCATGCAGAAAGCTCCTATCGGAGGTTTCTGCATGACTTTCACCCTACATTAAGGAGTCACCAGCCTAAAGGTATATAAATTATTCTATATTCAATTTTCGAATTATCGAGATTTTACTGTATTTGTAGACTAGTAAATATGACACTATACCTCGAATAAGTGCGTTAAGTATGACACATTGGACGGTCAATTGGCAATAAATCTTACTTATCAGATGTACCATGACACCGGTGTCAGTTTTTGATCCTAAATCATGCAGACGATACTTGTTTACTTTGATAAATATTATCACGTCGTTTGTCAAGTACAAGAATGATACGGTTTGGACATTTTCAGGTTATCTTATCTTATCCCGCTGTGAAAACATAGTGTACGCTCATATTTGGATATGGAGCACGCTTGACTAGTTCCGATTCGATAAAGCTTTCAATGCACGTTTGACCTGTGTCAAACAAATTGGACAAGTCCTTTGCAAATGTGGGTCAGGTCGTGTATAGCGGAATAAAGGGTAGAGGTTATTATATTGGGATGACACATATCAGCACTCTGTCATAACAAAAACATCGATTAATACTTAAATACCTTTGATATTTACCCTCTACTAACCAAGTGGGAACATTCAGATAAATAAGTTCAATGCAGCCAGGCACTAACTGAATGTATGTGTGTCACCAAGGTACAACTATATGTAGTTCAGCCGATCAAGATCTATCTTAAATGTCTTATAAGGTAGCGAATGCAATTAGTTTAACATTTGTAATGCAATTAGTTTAACATTTGTAACTCTGACTTACAATTCAAATATTGTATTTCCGCCTTTGATGCAGGTGTTAAGTGCTTGTGTGGCGGCCGTAAAACGTCGCCCCGTACTTCATTCTCAGTGTTGTTATACCTTCTCATCCTTCGAGATCATGAATTTCAGTACTTCTTGTTCTGAAAATTGAATACCGCTAAAGCCGGTGCTAGGGGGCGTGAGCAGTGTTGCACTTTCAATTACTGCTCATGAACAGACTCAATAAAACCGTGTCTGCAATTTTCTCTTTTTGTGTTGCAATTTTTGCTTTCGGGGGATCACCACCCTTCAGAATTTATTAAAACTTTAGAACGCATTAGTTAAGCAGTGTATAGATGGAAGATTGACAGCATTGGTTAAACCATGTATTGTATCTTTTACAATGCCTGTTGTTTTCTTTTCATCATATATGCGCTTACAGTTATATATCGCATTCCATGTTTGCGTATGTTACTTTTCAGTTATGGTTTATATAACTGATTATTGACTAAGAACGGAATAGTATCAACACATGCAGGATTTTGAAAAAATAGAATTTATATAATGAATGTCATAAATATGTTACCGTCAAGAAAAGACAATGTTACAAATACATGTATTGTTCTCTAGACCTATGATTGTGACTGAATTAGTCCCATGATAATATGCTGCATATTGATATACTACACATTGTGTGAATATAACAACTATATATACGGATAACTGGCTGCATCTGAATTTTAACGTTAAAGTCTTCACACTGTCCAAGGCTGTTGTATCGAGCACTGCTGTTCTTGTCGCATGCTTCGAATAACGCGAAATTACCGTGCGTGCGCACCACTCTTATAGGTGGACACTGCATTATTCGAATACCGGTTCATTTTCGTCCCAGAAGAAAACGTACATTTTCTTATAATGTCACGTTTGACTGAAAATCAACGTCAAGATGCAATCAGGTTGCTGTTTAATGGAGGCAGCCAACTGATAGTTAATAAAGTGCTCGGCGTTCTAGGATTTCTCGTCTATATGATCGACTAAGACTGATACGAACAGAGCTCGCCAAGGAAGCATACATTGACCTCATTCATTTGCGATATATCTTTTGAACTGCCATGGACGTGCGCATAATATTCGTCGTTTGAACAATTACCGAATTAGTCGAGATACAGTTCTGAAGTTTGAACTTCGTAAAATTTATTGGACATACCCATTTTCTCACTTTGTTCATCAAATATGTTAAAAAATCATTAAAATGGGATATGATCCTACTACAACATACTGCATGTTTGATTGTCAACCCTTTTACAGTTGGCGAGCGGTATAATGACATTTTCGTCATCAAGAGCCATCAAGGAGTACGTCAGATCTTTGTACTACCTCGTTTTTGTCGTGCCCTTTATTACTATTCTACAGCTCAATCATTGAGTACACTAGCGATAGGTGGATACAGTTTGTTTCACGTAAATATGCTTTCGTTTTACATGCAATTTTACCACTGAAAATATTTTTTATTTACACCGTCTTTTAGAGTGGAGATGGACTAAGTGTGAGGTTGGGAGCCCCATAACCGGTTTAAACCACCGGTGATTATTGTCACTGACCGTTGCAAGGCGGTACTTCCATCTTCCCCCTATTGTTTGTGTTCTTGTCTTAGTGTGTCTCTTTTTGTTTTGATAATTATGTACATTTGCTGTGGGTTTTTTGTTGTGGTGCTGCTCGGGCGACAGTTTGTTTTGTATGTGGTGTTTCTTGCACGAATCATACATGTGTACCTCACCTTTGGTCGCTTCTTACCAAGCGTTACTGGAAGAATGGGACAACATCCCAGTCGGCCAGATCAACCGTCTCATGATTTCAATGATAAACATTTTTCGGGATGTTATTGTTGCTGGTGGATACCATACACGATATTAAATACATGCTGATTTTAATTCTAAACTAGAGGTTTGTTTTTGTCACAAAAATTCACAAGTGTAATGTCTGTAACTCCAAACTTATCAGGGTCTAATTTTTAAGTCATCAGGGGCAATAACTCCAACATTGTCAGGGGGAGACAATTCAAAAGCCCCAGGTCGCAAAAGCACATTTTAGTCAACATTCTTGTGAAGTTTGGTGACTCTAGTACTAGTGGTTTTAGAGATACATGTGACACAAAGTAAAGTTTCTCTTATTTTAAGTCATAAGGGGCAGTTACTCCAAAGTTATCAGGGGGAGACAATTAAAAAACCCAGATGCACAAAAACTCATGCTGGTGAACATTCCTGTGAAGTTTGGTGACTCTAGCCCTACTGGTTTCAGAGATACATGCAGCACAAAGTTTCTCTAATTTTAAGTTATCATATCAGGGGCAGTAACTCAAGAATTATCAGGGTGAGACAATTAAAAAAACCAGGTGCACAACAACTCATGCTGGTCAAGATTCCTGTGAAGTTTGGTGACTCTAGCCCTAGTGATTTTAAAGATATGCATGACACAAAGTTTCTTTAATTTTAAGTAATCATATCAGGGGCAATAACTCCAAAGTTATCAAGGGGAGACAATTCAAAAATCCCAGGTGCACAACAACTCATGCTGGTCAACATTCCTGTGAAGTTTGGTGACTCTAGCCCCAGTGGTTTCAGAGATATGCACGACACTAAGTAAATTTTGTCTAATTTTAAGTCATCAGGGGCAGTAACTCCAAAGTTAACAGGGGGAGACAATTCAAAAAACCCAAGAGCAAAACAACTCATGCTAGTAAACAATCCTATGAAGTTTGGTGACTATAGCCCTACTGGTTTTAGAGATACGCGCGACACAAAGTTTGTATAAATTTAAGTATTCATATCAGGGGCAATAACTCAAGAATTATCAGGGGGAGACAATTGAAAAACCATAGGTGCACAACAACTCATGCTGGTGAACATTCCTGTCAAGTTTGGTGACTCTAGTACTAGCTGTTTCAGAGATACGCGCGACACAAAGTTTTTCTAATTTTAAGTCATCAGGGGCAATAACTCCGAAGTTATAAGGGGGAGACAATTCAAAAAACCAGGTGCACAACAACTCATGCTGGTGTACATTCCTGTGAAGTTTGGTGACTCTAGCCCAACTGGTTTCAGAGATACGCGCGACACAAGTTTGTGACGGACAGACAGACAACTCTGGCAAAAACAATATATCTCCCCATAAATGGGGGAGACATAATTCGGATCGAGTCCGTTAATGGTTTGCGGGTTGTATGATGATACATTTCAACTAATCGCAAAACGATCTATCATCATTGATATGAACCCTCCCTTGCTTTAACCCACGTATTTGGTTTGGTTTATATGCCCTTATATTGATGAAATATGTCACAAGAGGTAATGCGTGGCGATTCTGTTTTGTGTCTGTAAATGAACAACTTTCGATTCGCACCATGTATGCGCTATTCTCATTTCGAAACTAACAATAGCATATGCCTTTTGGAATTCAATAATTCTTCTATCAATACATAAGATCGGGATAAAATATATCATTTACCTTTTACTCCATGAGTATTTATGTAAGAAATAATGCCATCATGAATATGAATCAGATTAGTATTATAATGGCCAATGAAAACACAAGAGTTTGAACATGACAAACTGTACAATCATAATATGTATCAGTCACAAGCAAACAGGACCTGTCTGATCTGGGTCTACTATGTTTGCAAAGGCATAGAAAGGAGTATGTAAGGACTAAAGGTTATGCTTGGCATATGCTGCTGTTTCTTTGAAACATTAACGAGTCACGAAACTGTTCTATTTAATTACATAGTTAATCTGTAAAACAGATGAAAAATTCCACACTGAAGTGTGTGACTAGAAATGCAAACTGTATTGTAAATCACCATGTGATCTGCCATGTGTTCTTTCTGATTTGCCTATATAATTGCATTAACCTATTTCAATCAAAAGCAATGCATCTTATTTGTCTTTTTTAACTTATTTATATCAGCACTAAGTGACATATTATACCTCTGAGACAATGCGAAATGGTTGGAATAGAAAGAAATGTTTGTCCGATATATGTAACAACACATCCCTCGGGGCAATTATTTGTTATTTCAAAAACATTAAATCTATCAATATGGCTTACAACTGTATTTAGCTCATTTAACAGGAAATAAGCTGATATTGCTGACAGATTGAAGATTCGATTAAAAAAACACGACAAACATTCTGGAATTGTAGCCTAACGTTCATGGACTGAAATGATATATCACTGAGGTATATATTGTGTATTCCGAACACAATAAGATATGTTTCACATCACTTTTTAATTAAGATTGTTCTACACGTAATCTATACTTTTGTCATTCTCTAGCAGGTTATGCAAGTGACATACATTACTCTCATTCGCCTCTTACATCATCTAATATTTTTTTCTGAAAAGGGGAGATCCTTAGAAAGCAAAAATAACAATGCTAAATGACAAAATTGCAGACACGGTTTTATTGAGTCTGTTCATGAGTAGTAATTAAAAGTGCAACACTACTCACACCCCTAGCACCGGCTTAAGCAGTATTCAATTTTCAAAATTTATACCATCAAAACTAATGATCCCGAAGGACCAGAAAATATAACAACACTGAGAACAAAGTACGAGTTTTAAGAAGTTCGCCATACCTATATTCGTATTTAAGAACTTTTTAAGCAATTCCACGATAGCAAATATTAACATCCTGAATATAAGAACAGGCCCGGTTCTCATATTGACATACATGTACAGAGAAATAGAATGTGACGCGAGGTGCAATGACAGTAAGTATATTGTGCTCTATGATGATGAACACCCAACTCCGGTAACGGAAAGAGGACTTCGAATATTTGTAGTACTGCTAATTGCTTCTCTACAGTTGTTCTGACTCCGTAAAGTCAGTCATCTAGTATTTGTAACAAGCTTCGGAGTTACACTGGTTGGTTCGTTGAAAGTCCGTGCTGGAAATTTGGTATGGTTCTAGTTCATGTGTTTAGCGATTTCCTTTCCTATACATTTCCTGTTTTACATTCGCAAACACTGCTGTATTAGCCGTCACTTTGTTGTGGAGCAGTCGGCCGTAGGCAGGCCTATTGTTGGAGGACCTAATAATGTTACACAAAGACTTAGTCGCCTTTTGGATATCATTCTCAAACCCTTATGTAAATGTGTACCTAGTTTCATTAGAGATGATTTAGATTTTCTTAACTATTTACCTGAGTATATTGAGGATCAGGAATCTAAACTTGTGACATTCGATGTAATTAGTTTATATACAAATATTCCACACGACCTCGGACTTAAGGCGGTACAGTTCTGGATGGAAAAGGTTCCCGAAAAGATTGATAAACGATTTCCGCATAGCTTCATAATTGAATCACTTAAACTTATATTGAACAAAAATGTATTCTACTTTGATGGAAAATACTATATTCAGAAAAAAGGTACAGCTATGGGTACCATCGTCGCACCAACTTATGCAACTTTAGTACTTGGATATTTGGAGGAGACTCTTTACGAGAGGATGCAGTCAAAATACGGCAGTGAATTTTCAAATTATTTAAGACTCAATTGGAAGAGATTTCTGGATGACTGTTTCTTAATATTGCAGAAGAATATCAACACTACAGATTTCCTGAATGAATTAAACAAACTACATCCCAGCATACAGTTTACTTGTAATGAAGATGATACCGCTATGCCTTTTCTAGACATATTAGTCATAAAATCGGGAAATAACATTACTACAGACCTGTACTGCAAACCTACTGATACGCACAATTACCTCGATTTCCGTTCTTGCCATCCTAAACATACTAAAGTCAACATACCGTTTAATTTAGCATCTAGAATAATAACTATCGTGAAAGACAAATATTTACAAGAAAAGCGACTCTCAGAATTAAAATCACAGCTACACAAACAACATTACCCAGATGTACTTATACAGCATGGAATAGAACAGGCAAAATCCAAAGGACCTATTCATACAACTGACCGCACAGATGTTGATACCTCTACATATAGCGTGATACCATTTGTGTGTACATACAACCCTAGAAATATAAATATGTCTCCAGTTATACGCTCATGTGAAGCAACCATGCAGAAGAGTGATAGAATGAAAAGTGTGCTACAGAAGAAAAGAATAATTAATAGCAAAAGACAGCCAAAAAACTTAAAGCAAATTCTTTCTTCTTCTAAATTTGACATGAAAGAGGACACTCCTTCAGTTAGCAAGTGTAACAGAAGAAGATGTAAGACGTGCCCATCCTTAATAGAAGGACATACTATTCAGTTTTCAAATGGAAAACAATTCACGGTAAAGCAAAACATGAGCTGTGTGACCAAAAATGTCATTTATAGTATAATATGTCCAAATTGTAAAGAATTTTATATCGGGCAAACAAGCAATGAGCTGAATTTAAGAATGAACTTACATAGACAACAAACGAATACGGAAGCACTGCGCTTTCTGAAAGTGAACAAGCATTTACACCAGTGTTCTGCGGGTAAATTTAATATATTTCCGCTCTATAAAATACTGAATGATAGCGCCCATTTCAGAGACGAAAAAGAGTTATGTTTGATAAATATTCTGCAACCGCAATTAAATAACACGTCTTAATTTTGGACATGGTTATAATACCCGCTGTGTAATATACAAATATTTCGCAACGTCGTATTCGGACGTTTGCCGTATTTTAATGACGTCACGTAATGAATAATCATTTATTGCCGTGCAACGTTGTCTTCACAGGTTTCCCGTTGTTTTATAACGTTACGTCATACTTGTTATTATTTTATATACGTTTAAAATGTCTGATGATATGCAATAGCATTGAAAGCGCTAACGCAAATAAACGTAAAAAACTGGATTTCTAATTTATTTTTTAATATATATATATATGTATATATATATATATATATATATATATATATATATATATATATATATATATATATATATATATATATATATATATATATATGTACACCACTCATCTGATTGGGTGTAGTAAAGTCAAGCTGGCACGGATAAGTCATTATATAGCTCAAAATCGCGTATTTTGGAAGAAGCAAAGCGAGTCTGTAGCAAATTATAGCAAGTTGTAGACAGTTTCACCGTTTATAGATTGTGCCACAATTCTCCGGTTTCGCTCGGAATGAATCGGATAACTCATTGTTATATATGTGGACATACCGACTCGAATGACGTCACGCGCTTACGGTAAACTTATATGACACGTGACCTCCCGACGCCAATCAAGACAGGAGTCTTAAAAAGCAGGTTGTTTATGAAGCTACACGTGTCTTACAGACCCAGAATTATACCTGTTTGGGGTGGTCGCTTAACCCTTTCGCTGCCAAACTCTGTCGTCTGCTAACTTTGTCGTCTGCTACAAATTTTCATTTTTTTGATTTTCTTCATTTTTGTTTCAAAAACATAGTACATGTAACAGTAACAAACAGTTTGGATCCTGATGAGACGCCGAGTTATCGGCGTCTCATCTGGATCCAAACTGTTTGCATAGGTAATCACAGATCCGGCATTGGCAGCGAAAAGGTTAAGACTAGTTATACTGTGTATCTGAAGGTAATGACCGCAACTGTTAACCCTTACTCCGCTGCGCAAAAACTGGATCTGTTAAATGAAAAAGTAGTAAAGTAAAGCAGGCTAAGCCACATACAAGACGCAACCACCACCAACACATCGATAGAAAGCATGTCGCACACAACTACACACCCAAACACACACACAAGACGCAACCACCACCAAAACATCGATAGAAAGCATGTCACACACACAACTACACACTCAAACACACGCACACACTCAAACACACGCACACACTCAAACACACGCACACACTCAAACACACGCACACACTCAAACACACGCACACACTCAAACACACGCACATACTCAAACACACGCACACACTCAAACACACGCACACACTCGCACACACTCAAACACACGCACACACTCAAACACACGCACACACCCAAACACACGCACACACTCAAACACACGCACACACTCAAACACACGCACACACTCAAACACACGCACACACTCAAAGACACACGCACACACTCAAACACACGCACACACTCAAACACACGCACACACTCAAACACACGCACACACTCAAACACACGCACACACTCAAACACACGCACACACTCAAACACACGCACTCACCCAAACACACGCACACACTCAAACACACGCACACACTCAAACACACGCACACACCCAAACACACGCACACACTCAAACACACGCACACGCACGAGATGAATGCATAAAACATCAACAAACGCACAAGTAAAATAGATACACATTTCAAATATCAACCAACTCTGACTACGTCCGATTCGGTTGAGGGTTTAAAACACTGTCGACTGACTGTCAAAAGCTTGGACACTGGTAATTTATTCGGCCTCTCCTCTGGATCTAAGCCGTTTGTAAATCTGATTCACGTCGCGAAATAGCTTAAGTATGGTTGAAACCTGTATTCTAATAGTCAAGCAATCATTCTCGAAGATAATGATTGTATTTGTCGAAATCATTCTCGGTAGGACAAAACAGAAGTGCATCTAATCCAGAAATATTATGCCTGAGCATTTAGGCTAATTGACATATTGAGCTTAAGCTGCTGTCGGAATTTTATCTAAAATAAACACATCACTAATCTCTTTGTGTTTTATAGGTTTATTTGAAATCATGAAAAAAGGTTCAACCGCACAGCAATAATGCGCGAGTGAAGGTTAACCCGAATTCATTTTAAAATGCCCACATGTACAATTGTTTTAGATCATCCAATTGTCGCGATTGTAGATTCTATTTTCTTCCCACGCCAATGAGTATGCATATCGATGGCAGTTGAACAAAATGTCACTTGGTAATCCTGCAACTGTTCCAAAGAATACGATGTTATGCAAATATGTCGCTCGCTTTAATCTTTAAAGCACATTTCCTTAAAGTAAGGCTCACTTATAACGAAATCCATGAGACCTTAATATTTATTTCGCTATATTTAAACTTCGTTATATCGGTAAGACGAAATTTCGTTATAAATGTTTGGATATAACGAAAACGAATTTAGTTACGGTGTACCAAAGTCATACATTTCTCAACTTACTGGCTTTGCCCGAGCCTGTTCTTTGGTAGAAGAATTTAATAGTCGTAATTACCCCCTGTCAAATGCAGAGGGATATTGTTTGGGGTTTGTCCGTCCGACCTTTCGTCCTTCCGTCTTTCTGTCCGTCCGTATTTCCGTCCTTCGTATTTTCCGTCCGGTTTCCGTCTGATGTCATATCTCTGTAACGGATTGACAGAAGTCAAGGAAATCAACATGAATATTTGTTATCGCCATGGCATTATTCTCATGTATTATATTTTAAGATCGATTGTGGCATTTATACTGCCCTTTTATATGCAAAAATCACAATTTTTTCTGTCCCATACCATATCTCTGTAACGGATTGATAGAATTCAATGAAAGTCGACATGAATATTTGTTATCACTGGGGCACTGTTCCCATGCATTACTTTTCAGATCACTTGTAGCATTTAGTAGTTATTGCCCTTTGATACACAAAAAGACATATTTCCATCCGATGCCATATCTCTGTAACTGATTGACAGAATTCATTGAAATTAGACAAGAATATTTGTCATCACTAGGGCATTGTTCCATGTATTACTTTTCGAGATCACTTGCAGCATGCAGGAGTTATTACCCTTTGATACGCAAAATCACATATTTGTTTCCATGCAATGCTTTATCTCTGTAACGGATAAACAGAATTCAATGCAACTAAACATGAATATTTGTTATCGCCATGGCATTGTTCTCATGTATTACTTTTTCAGATGGCATGTGGTGTTTATGAGTTATTTCCCTCTGATACACAAAAGTCATATATGTATTGCCCTTATCCCCTGCTGGAGGCAGATGGATACTATATTGCACTCAATACTGTTTTGCATTAAGTACTTGAATATACTTTATACATATTCATATTCAAGCAGTGTCAAGGTAAAATAGGCCTTATCATGATTCAAACAGTTCAGAAACAGATCAGAAACCGTGTCACCAATGCAACAACCAATCCGATATGTGAGTGAGTGAGTGAGTTGGGTTTTACGGCACTGCGACGCTGAATTGGTCATATAGCGCCGATGAATGAGATGACATGATGATGAGGGATAATATCAGGAAGATGATTTCGGCTAATCTTATTCTCTGCAAAGCAGTGCATGGGATCAAAACCACCGACCTGTCTTTCTTTTAGTTCTTGGCAGATGGGGATAATCTCCGTCAAATAAACAAACACATCTCCAGTGACAATTAAGCCCTAGAACCACGGCAAGGTAGGAATGTATCTGTGGATCCGATATGTAATGATTCACTATATCAGAATAAACTGTATACAAACTACAACTAATGCAAAACGTAGTAGACTGCATCAGATGCCGCAGCAGAGACGCGGCAGCCAGTCTAGGTCTCTACTTTTTATAATTCAGTATTCAATATTTTTTCAATATTGACAGTGTTGAGGGACACCAGTGCGGTCTCATTTGTAACAATGACATACGAGACCTCTTCATAATCATCATCACTGTCATCTCATGGTACATCATCTGATGGTTGAGAGTCTGTGATGATGTCCGTGTCCGTCTTGTTCTTTGTCACAGCAAGGTTCTTATCAACATGAACAACATCAGAGACTGACAGCTGAAAACTAATTGAGCTCCACTGTAGGGTTTTATAACCATAACTAAGATGTACAGCCTCATTAGGATCTTTTTGCATTACTTCTGTCTTGCATTAACCCTTTCCCTGTTCTGTATATAGGCCAATTTTCAGTACCTATTGAATATTCATTAACAAAATAGTTGTAAAGAAATATGGAAGGTGGAACATTGTAGCCATTTTAAAAAGTAAAGAAACGGATAAATCAAAATCCATTAGCAAACAGAGTAGACCCTGGTCAGACGGCTCCTCTAGGAGCCGTCTGATCTGGGTCTACTCTGTTTGCAGATGCGTGAAAACACGTTTATATGAGGGAAAGGGTTAAGCAACCACCTGCTTTTCAAGATAGCTAAAAGTGTACAAATAGAGTTGGCTCTACATTGTTTACACAAATGTTATTCTTTGCGATTGGATATACTGCAGTACATCTCTATTCATGTTCCCTTAACTTATGTTTTAAATTAATGAGAGGATATTTTGGTATTTGACCGACATGTTGATCTACTACCAACCTGCTCCAGTGCATTTTTGCGTAATTCTGAGAGCGGAAGAGAATCTTATAATCTCTCTAGCAGCTCGGCAGGGGATCATCATCTTCGTCGATCGAGTCGTCCTCTTGTAGGATGATGCTACGTCTACCAAAACACCTCTGAATCACAGTTGGGTCCACGGCCTGCCATGCAGCATATGCATACTGGATTGCTACCAAGACGTTCAGTGCTTGATTGGTTCCTTTGTCGTAGCACTGAAAATGGTATCACATTATATTGAGTCAAAATGATTCTGCATGTGAAAGTTGATCGGGCCTGCAATGTTTACCTGTGACTGTTAATGGTTTAAACATGAGTTATAATAATTCTTTCTTGCAATACAAATTATATCTTTCATTCCACAAACTTAAAAAGTCGTCCCATACTTGATTCTCAGTTTTGTTATAATTTCTGGTCCTTCGGGATCATTAGTTTAGATGTTATTTGTTTTGAAAACTAAATACATGCACCGCTTAAGCCGGTGCTAGGGGGCGTGAGTAGTGTTGTACTTTGAATTACTGCAATTAAACCGAGTGTGCAATTTTCTTTTTTTGCCTTGCTGCTTTTGCTTTCGAAGGATCTCCTACATTAAGATTTTTTAAATTTCTTCTGGCGTTCACTTAAATTGTCGTCTGATTATTTGTTTTTTCAATATACCAATTCGCTAAAACTTAGGAGAAATCAATTTCTGAATGGCAAACAGCATCAACCCGAAACAGTAAATAAAGTTACTCGGCGTCTGATCCTAATAAATGTTGTTTGCTGAAGTAAAGACCAAAATGGTGCGATTTGCGAGGAAATCCACCATAACTCCCATCAAAAACGTAGTTTACGAGTCTTTGGCGATATTGGACCTTGAAAATGTATAATTATGATCCCCTGATCGCATGGCTGAAGCACCGATGTTTTGTTTGGAGGCAGGAAACAGAGTGCGGTGGCTTTCAGGCCCGCTACAGTTGGGTGTGCCGCACAGTTGTCTACAAACATCAGAACCTGGTCAGTGCAAGCAAGTTCTTCACCAGGTCCTGTAATTACTCCATGTAATCACTTCCATCACTATTCGGAACCATCTCGCATGTAACGACAACGTGGTTTGCCAATCTGTTAGAGTGACTCCCCTTTTCCCCAGCGGCTATAGCTACAACGCTGGATTCAATATTATATTCAAACCTATAAATACAGCACTCGGTTCAATATTTCATTACGCCCTGTAAATACAGAATTAAGTTTCACATACCTTTCTATTCTTGCGCTTAAACTGCTTGTCGAGACGAATCAGTCAGTCTTTGAAAATGGCAGACGTCCTCCATACACGTCTGTTAGTCTTGTATATGACCCGGAGCGATTTCACACTTTTGAAACATCTAGGATTTTCACATTTCCCAATAACTAGGAGTGGGAGCTTTTCAGACGTGTCATTTTGCAAGCAATCAGAAATGTCAATCTTTCCTTAGCCTTCTTGCCACCTACGCATGCCTCGCCTTTGATTTCTACAGATCGATTTGGTAACAGTTTATAGAATAATCTAGTATCATTAAATATGTCATCAGGGGCGAAACCGTTAGTAGGAGTATGCAACTTAGTTTTAATCCATTTTCAGTTACGTCTGTGTTTGGCAATAAACTCTATTAGCTGTTTAGCAAATTGTTCTATTTAGGCTAAAAGTACCTGTCCACTGACCGGTATATTTTTACACGAGCCTTTAGCAAATTGTTCTATTTAGGCTAAAAGTACCTGTCCACTGACCGGTATATTTTTACACGAGCCTACTTAAACCATTCAAATAGAGATTTTTCGATTTTCTCATGATTTGATGATCTGTACCGTTTTTTACTTGGAAAAACAGTTGAAGTCACGTATTCCTTATCCTTTTTCAAAATTCCTGTTAACGTGCTTGGAGAAATGCCATAATGGTAGCTATTTTTGTTTTCTTTTCTCATGTTTGATTGTTTCCGAAATTCCCTTTTGCGCCTTCATGGTCCATAATGAATTTTCACAGAGATTGTGTATGAAAATAATGTCTTATATGCAATAGACCACTTTAATTAGATTCTGATGGACACATGTATGTACGATATGGTCAATTACATTCATTGTGTCTTGTGTGATAATAATAATAATAATAATAATTATTATTATTATTATTTATAATTAAATTTGCAACACCCGAACTATACACGCGTATCGATATGAGTTAAACAAATAGGAATTCCTGAGAGCAAAGCTAATTGAACAATGGCATTGAAGAATATTCGAATCATCAGCTGAAAATGTATTAAAAGAATAAAATAATACAGCTGTACACAAAAAATAATTAACTACACTTCTCCCAGCCGTCTTAATATCTTATTTTACAAATCCGTCTAAAACTTCTAACAAATATTACCCAGCTTCATTAACAATTAATTCACGATAGCCGCTACTTTAAGCTGGAATATGTTAACAAGGACTAATAAAACTACCACTCTCTCGCCATTTGGTTTAAACCATAAAGGGTAAGATTCTGAAGGCAGGAGATCCTTCGAATGCCAACTAGCAATGCGAAATGAGAAAAGTCGGTTTGCAGTTGCTCTGACTTCAGCTAAGTCATGGAGTACATATTTGACGTACTTTAACAGTTGTCGTCATGCTATGTTATACATTTTGTCCTGTGTTTACTGTCTCCTATGTTTCGGGAAGTCTGACGGGGATACCTTTTATGTACATTATTTGTTAAGCTAAGGTGACTTGGAGATAAATTCGAGGTTAGGACGTCCGTGAAACGGTTTAAATCCCACAGTGGTGCTTTTGCCACTGACCGTTCCAAGGCAGTACTCTCTCTCTCTTGGTCACCCGTGCTTTTGTGTTTGTTTGATGTCTGTGTCTTTGTGCTTGTACGTTTGTTCGTGTTTGTAATGTTCGTCTCGTGTGTTTAAGTGCATGCGTGCGAGCGCGCGCGCGCGCGCGTGTGTGTGTGTGTGTTGCTTGCTTTCTGTCGGTGTGTTGGTGGTGGTTGCATTTAGTGTATATCATTTCCTGTTTGACTTTACTACTTTTTCATTTATTGAGTCTGTTCATGAGCAGAAATTAAAATTGCAACACTACTGACGCTCCGAGCACAAACTTAAGCGGTATTCAATTCTTATAACTAAAAGCATTGGAACTAATAACCCCGAAGGACGATAAATATAGCAACGACGTAGCAAAAGAAACATCCTGTTTAAGTTCATCTAAATTGTAAGTGATTAAACCATCACTATATCTGTGGCATTTAGTGAATAAGTTCTACAATCGTGAACAAATTAAGTATATGGTATGACAAAGTGTCATTATTCTAAAAAAGATTTAACTCAATTCAAACTAAATCTGAATGTTCAAAAGGCAAATTATTTTTTTTACATTCCACTTTTTTCTTTTGCTATGAGTTAATATTTTTCTTTATGGAACCCAATGGCCTGTTGCCTCAGGTCTTTCACGAGAACGTGATTTGCTGTTTCCGTCTATATGCGCGTGATAGGTTTTCGATGGATTTGTGCATGTTTAAAATATGTGGAATATGGCCCAGCCTTGTCGGTCTGCAACAACTGCGACGCGCATGTTCTAATCCTCGATACAGATGTGACAGGTCTACGTGAGGATGTTGAACTAATATTCATATAGGACTGTGGTACAATAGCCATGTTGTGACACGAACGAGCAGGTATTAACGAGCTCACGCATAACCAGGACTTTCCATACAAACCTTACTCAGTTCTAATTTCGTCAAGACTGACCGAAACACTGACCAGTATCAATCTTGAGGGTAAATAATAACAATTTGTACTTAAGCAATTTGTTTAGTACATAATGATTTTAGTGCTCTTAAACAGATACACGTGCTTGTTTTGTTTTATACTGCGTCCTGAATATCTGAAATGTTTGTAATTCTATATTTGAGTAAAATGATTTTGTCTGTGTTCAAGACACCTTTATATCAGTTTTCAAAACTAGAATGCTCTAGTTTCATTTTTACAAGCAATCGTATTTGAGTAGGTATTGCATTATAAAATCTGCAAATATGAAATACGCACTGCACAAAATGAATGAGAATACGACATGAAACACATACTGGCCAAATTCTATGGGAATGAGACATGAGCCACACACTGCACAAATTGAATGGGAATAAGACACGACATACCATAATTATGCACAAACTGAATGAGATTAAGACTTCGGAGCTCTAGATAAGATGGTGAATGTGGTACAGAAATGACAAATTTAGTATTTGAGTACGCACCTTTATCTTTTGCTCTGAATATACAGAATAACATATTTGAAAAGTGTGACCTTTAAGCTTTGTAAAAATAAGCATTGTAAAAATTCAGATGAATGGGAACATAGTGTTTAGTGGAGAAATAACAATTTTAGTACTTGAGTGCGCACGTTTCTCTGTTGCTCTGAGATATGAGACACACTGTTCAAATTTAATAAGAATAAGAAGTATTTGGTCGTTTGAATGGTATCGGTATTGAACACGTGTCATTTGTGTGTAGTGTCACTGTCATAATTTACGGACCAAAGTGTTTGTTATTTAATTAATTGCTTTTAGTTCGATGTCATTTAAATATTAAATTAGCAATGCCTCATTTGTCAATTTCGTTTTCAAATTTGCATATAATAGTTGACTTTGCTGACAAACTACATGCCATTGATCATTTCGAAATACTTCTGTCAGTTCTTGCCAACTTGTAAGTTGTCATGCATTTAATTGATTACCTAATATTCTCCAAAGGGAGTCGAATAATAAATGGTTCTTAAAAAGATTAAACGGGACTTATTTAGCAACAATTATAATGTGCTTGTTGATGTGTAGGTGGTAGTTGTTGTGAATTGTGCGCACGTGTGAGCACATGTGTTTAGCGCGGGTTTCTGTTTGGGGTACCGTCTACAAGTATGTTAGTTATTTAGGCTGGATGATTTCAGAATATATTAAAAAGTTATATGCCGTCCTTGAGTTCATATAAATCACGCACGCCTTTTCGTGTTGGTCATGGTGCTTACGAAGTACACACACTGTATCATTTGATATCCCGTTGGTCATCAATGAAAAAGTAGTAAAATCAAGCAGGAAAAGCCACACACAAAACGCCACCATCACCAAAACACCTACAGAAAGCATAGCAATTTATACTCATACACACATACAGTAGAAAGTCACATACAAGACACAAGCACCACCAACACATCAATAGACAGCATGCCACACACACACACACACACACACACACACACACACACACACACACACACACACACACACACACACACACAACCCAAAACACACGCAAACACACGAGAAGAACACATAAAACACCAACAAATACACGAGCACCAGAGTTCGTTTCTAGCTAAAGCGTAGAAAGACGTATTTATGGAGTAAACCATTTACGTGTTCAATAGTTATTCCATTACCTCATAGGCTATTTTTAGATACAGCCTCTTTGAATAAATCTACCAGAAAGGAACATTAACTTGAGAAAAGGAAAATTTTAGAATTATGTAGTTGAAACCATTGTAATAAATAGAGCATTTGCTCCTATAGGAGCAGATTCTTTATTTATCACAATGGTTTCACAAAGTGACCTTTACAGAGTCGTCAAAAGTCGTCAATATGAGGGAATGGGTTATGTAAGATACAATGACATCTATAGCGTGTAGATAGATAGATAGATAGATATATTTATTAAGCATCTAAATTTGCATACAATTTACAAGATATTAATACATAAAAATGACATACAGTAAAACCCCTCTAATGCGACCACCAAAAAGGGGCATAATTCACAATGGAAAAGGCAGGTGGTAGCTTAATGCAGGACGAAACTTATGCAGAAAGTATAGGAGCTTTTCTGCATACTTTCGTCCTGCATTAAGTAACCACCTGCTTATAAAGACAGCTATGTTTGTTCATTAAGTGGTCATATTAGAGGGGTTTTACTGCAGTAGAACCTCTCTTATGCGACCACTTAATGAATAAACATACCTGTCTTTATAAGCAGGTGGTTAGTTGTACAGTGTATGACAGGTTATACTCTAGTAGTACAGTGTATGACATGTTCGAATGTAGCTGTACAGTGTATGACAGGTTATACTGTAGTTGTACAGTGTATGACAGGTTCTAATGTAGTTGTACAGTGTATGACAGGTTATACTGTAGTTGTACAGTGTATGACAGGTTCTAATGTAGTTGTACAGTTTATGATATGTTATACTGTAGTTATACAGTTTATGACAGGTTATATTGTAGTTGTAAACCCTTCTCATGCTAAACGCGGCATGGCGTGCACGTACAAACAGTGTGGATCCAGATGAGACGCTTAGTAATCCAAGCAGTCATATTTAACAGCGGGATAAGGGTTGATAAACATTCGAGTCGTAAAATAAGATAACCGTTGTTCGTACCAATGTATAATCATTGGAAACCCATTTAAGTATACGACCTTCTGCGTGTAGCAATCACTCAAACGCAATCCAACTGAGAATGACTAACGACATTTCCAGTGACAGTCTGATCTTCTTTAAAAGGACAAATTTATTCTGATAGATTACTTTAAACCGTGCTAGTTAGTGTATAGTAAGCCCTTATTGTACTGGACCTCAAGGTTTGTTTCTCCATCAAATTGCAAGGAGGTAAGCAGGAACCGTAACAATTAGGCTATGGTTTCAATATATACCATTGTGTTTGATCAATAGTTACGCAATTGCTTGTACAAATTGTGTAGTACTAAATATATCCTCACATTGTCTACAAGTGTGTAGTACTAAATATATCCTCACATTGTCTACAAGTGTGTAGTACTAAATATATCCTCACATTGTCTACAAGTGTGTAGTACTAAATATATCCTCACATTGTCTACAAGTGTCGTTAGAGGTCCAGATAAGATGCGTAAATCTAATTTTAAATAATAGCTCCTTTATTTCTCCCATCAAACCCTAAACTGTGACTGTGACTGTGTCTGAAAGAGACGATTCTAAGGAGTGGTCACTGTATAGGGTTTGGTGGCGATTTTAGTATTTTATCTTTATCTGTAGCTCTGAATATACCTCATTCGCTTATTTCCCTCTTTATCTAGTTTGACATCATAATACGTCCAATAGTTAGCGTTTCCTGCATTATCACATGATTTAACATTCTAAACAAACATTGGTTGATAAAAAATTAAAACGAACTACTGTGCTCGTAGCAGATGAACCTAGAAAACTGAGCGATGAAATAGATTAAAAACACTAAAATGTTATTTCAGTTCTCTGTTATTTCCTTCCATACGTTCTTTTTCATAACATGCATTCGAGGATTCGAGATAATATAACAGCACGGGCTATGTATCGTTTACAGACGGACACTATAATATAACAGTATGGGCTAGGTATTGTTTGCAGCATTGCAAGACAATATAACGTATAAAAATATATTGTCCTGTTTTATTAACCTGTCAAACTTTAAATAATTATACGCTTGCTGAACATATATAGCTTCGGTTGATATCGATTGTTTCCGCTAGTAAAACTTTCCTACTTGGCTTATTCGAGTACTTGTGCATTTATTGTGAATCTCGTGAAAAACGTTTGAAACACAGGTTTACCCAAGCTAAATATATCCTTTCAGTGACGTAGGAATATTCACATTTGACAGGTCAATAAAACTGGACAATAACAGTGCCGGCTATGTACCGTTTATAGACCGCTAAGATAATATAACCTTAAAGGCTATGTATCGTTTACAACCTGGAAACACAATATAAAATTTGGGCTATAACGTCAACTGGTCCCTTTAGTCGGCAACACTACTAAAGCTGCGTTACATTGCCAGGGATTGATGGGTGAAATGGTGATGCCTTGAGAAAGGGGAACCGTATGAAAACACACATTATTTCACTTTCAGGGGATACACGTGATTACTCCCTCAATAAATATTCATGTAAGAAATAACAGTCAAGAATATTAATTTGATTTATTTTTATTATGGTATATGAACACAGGAAATGTTAGCCATGACAGAAGAGCAGTCATATCTATGTTTTTCTATCAACAAACAAACCATATCCTGATCAGACGGCTCCTGTAGCAGCACTCTTATTTAGTTCTATTCCATTACAAATGCGTACAAAAGCGTACTTATTGAATAAAGAGTGATTTCGGGATAACCTACGACTGTCATGATGGATTTAGAAACGACCCTACGTTTAACCTAATACTTACTTACACCTAACAACAGTACGTCGTCCCATTCCCACTTAGGCTATTTTAGACCTAACATCTTTGATTAAATCTACCAAAAAGGAGCATTAACTAGAAAAGGAAATTTTCAGAATTGTGTAGTTTTGAAATCATTGTGATAAATAGGAGCAAATGCTCTATTTATCACAATGGTTTCACAAAATGACTTTTACAGAAGCGTCGAAAGGCGTCAATATACGGGAATGGGTTGTAAAATGGTGATATCGGAGTTTTCTGTTTAATTCCGTTATCAGCGGTGTGCCTTGTCTTAGTCTTTTGTATTTTATATCTGCCTGACATATCTGCGTGTAACTAATGAACTCTAGCGTTAAACAATTAGAGTGGTTGAAAGCACACGCTGGGTATACTTACTAAAGGCACTGTTCTTGACCATGACCTTCCATTTTAGCCATTTGGGTATAACAATGTACAGAATATGACCCAAGTACCAATGCCATTTGTGCTCAGCACTTAACAATTACCCTATTGTAATTTTATTAATTAGATCAAAGAAATAACTTCTAGTTCCGTCTAAATAGCAGTAAATTGGTGTATTGCCACTGGCATTTAACTCTTTATCTGCCATTTTTCTCGTCTGCAACCTTTGTCGTCCGCTACAGTTTTCATTTTTTATTTTTCTTCATTTTTTGGTTAAAAAACGGTCACAGTAACAAACAGTTTGGATCCTGATGAAACGTCGAGTTACTCGGCATCTCATCTTGATCCCAACTGTTTGCATAAGTAATTATAGATGCGACATTGGTAGTGAAATAGTTAACGTTCAGTTATTTAACTGAACAATATTAATTAAGATTCCAGATGACAATAACTCAATAAATATATCAATTATGCCACTGTCTGCTGTAGAGGTCTGTTATGGCTCGAGGAGGCTGACAGCAGCTATTGACATAATTGTCATATATTTGTGATGATACTCACAACTGACAGTGACACATCATTGAGACTATTTAAATGTTCTTCCGCATACCGCAACAGGACTCACAGATTGCAATCAGTTTGAGTATGATCAGATACCGAATAACCGAGTAACTCGGCGTCTCATCAGGTCTCCAGGCTGTTAGTAATTTGTTCAATACAGTAAAACCCCTCTAAAGCGACCAACAAAAACGGGGCATAATTAACAGTGGCAAAGGCATGTAATAGCTTAATGCAGTCCGAAAGTTATGCAGAAAGCTCATATAGGAGCTTTCTGCATAACTTTCGTCCTGCATTAACCCATTCCCTCATAGGCTATTTTTAGATCCAACCTCTTTGGATAAATTTACTAAAAAGGAGCATTTACTGAAGAAAATGTTAGAATTGTGTAGTATTGAAACCACTGTGATAAATAGAGTATTTGCTCCTATGAAGCAAATGCTCTATTTATCACATTGATTTCAAAAAGTGACTTAAAAAGGCGTAGAAAGGCGTATTTATGGAGGAAAGGGTTAAGCAACCGCCTGCTTATAAAGACAGCCATGTTTATTCATTAAATGGTCGCATTAGAGGGGTTTTATTGTAATTTCAAAGCTGCTTGTTCAAATAAAAGATCCAAAATTGAGAATACACTAATTTTACAGTGGATTAAGGGTAAAGGCAGCCACATCTGAGAGTATTATAACACCTATTATTTATTGTTCATAATTCTATTATTTGTGACAGTCGCGATTTCAGTGTAGGCTTTCGGGAGGAATCCTCCAATAAAACACATATTGATATTTAACCAGTAATCAAATATTCTTATAACGCAGTATTTGACTAGTGTTTAAAGACAAAAGGTCAATCGAGATGGTTAATTTGAAATATTAGTTTAACAACGTTTATATACCTTTCTATCACAAATTTAACTGGTTAATCTAACAACATTAAATATCTCAATCAAAGTGAAAGGCATACTTGCTTACTCACACTTATCAAGGCTTTTACAAAACAATTACGTAGGTAATATTGTAGCTGATAACAAGTTTGGGACATTTCAGTAACAATGGACGATGGCACGTGAGTGAACTGTTTATTTTATTGCGCAAAAGATGTGTATGTTTATCTTAAATGAGATGGCATCAGTGATAGAGTAATGCAAGACGAAAGTACTGCAGAAAAATATTGCAGGAACTTTCTGCATTACTTTAATCTTGCATTAAGTATCCGCCTGCTTTTACTCCACAAACTATTTGCTGGAATAAGCCATTGACATTGGTGGATTTAGCAAACAGTGCAGACCCTGACTGCAGTGTTGGTCTACGTCCTTTTAACCCGTTCCCTTATGTAAGCATATGTTGACGCATCTTTTGACAGAGTAGACCAAGATCAGACGGCTCCATTAGGAGCCGTCTGATCAGGGTCTGCTCTGTTTGCTTATGGTGTAATATATATCTGATTCTACATCTTCTGTCTAAGGCAAAATGTCCTGTGTTCATATGCCACTATAAAAAACATCATCTTATTAATATTGATGCCCTTATTATTTCTTACATGAATATACAACAGGGAAATGGTTAAGGGTCACTAGGCCGTTATAGGTTAAAGACACCTAAGAATGTTTATTCATGGGTTTTACTGTATCTCCATTTCACATACCGAATGAGTTTCTTCATTTTACTTGAACGGACTTTGTCCATTCCCGTTTGTGCATTCCCTTTCCCGTGTGTTTCATTTTCCGCCTATTGTTTTACACTGTACGTATAGAAAATCAAATAGACGGTTGTAATTAGTTTACGTCTATTGATTTCATTAGGGTTTTCTTGACATGTTTAGCCAAGACAATTAGTCAAAAACCCTTACCTAATTGCATTTACTGTCAGTGGTGACAAACGAACGTGAAAATGTGTCCCATTCGAACGGAGGAGAGTAACAACATTTATCAGGATTTTTTCTGATGCCTCTGATTGTAATTAAATTCCAAGCTTATTCATCCAATAAAGTAAGTGTCAAAGCAAGGGAGACAGAAGAGGACACTCTAGATTGTCCCGACGAATGTCAGGAGACGCAAGAACACATGTTTTAAAATAGTACACAGTAGAACACCTCTAAAGCGACTATTTAAATATGTTACTCCATAAATACGCCTTTGTACGTTTTCTGTTTAAAACATTTACAGGAATAACTCATTCATTTCTACACCAAACCATATAATATGACCACTCTTTAGAATCGTCTGGTCGAGACGATTCTAAAGAGTGGTCACAGTGTATGGTTTGGTGGCGAAATGACGATTTTCGTATTTAAGTACGCACCTTTATCTGTAGCTCTAAACTAATACTTATTTATGTTCCCATTTTCGTTTCTTTAATCTTTTACATATTCATGTAAGAAAATATAACAGCTTTTAATAAGTAATTAGATGAATGTGTATAATGCCATGTGAACACTGGACAGTATGGCCATGGCAGATACTGTAGAATCAGATCTTTATTGTTCATACAAACAGATCATACCTTGAAGAGATTCCTGCATTGGCCGTCTGCTCTAGGTTTACTCTGTTCTGAAAACAACGTTAAGACCGTATGTATGGAGCATAGGGTTAAACATATATGAATTTCAGTCTGGTGTTAAGTGTTTTAGAGTTCTTGCTTTCGTTATGGTTTATATGAATCGAAACATTAATGGTCACTGGTACATAACCATTTACCGTATATGAACGCATTTTGACACCTTATGCATAATTTCAATATTTCTTACTAGATGTTCATAATGTATAGGGTAAACCAGCATTGCAGTATTTGTGAAAATCCAGTATATTCCCATTGTACCTTGTTGGTATCATGTAGTTGAAATAGTTTAATCCTTATTATATGCGACCGGACTCGCATTTGCAAACAGCTTGGACCCAGATGAGACGCCGAGTAAGTCGGCGTCTCATCAGGATCGAAGTCGTTTGACACTCGGTCAGTGGTATCTTAAACACTTTATCGAATCGGAAGTAGTCAATTGTGGACTAAATCCAAATTTAAGCATTTTTTCACAATGGAGCTAATGTTAAATCACATTAACAAGTAGAATCAGTGTGGGTGTTGATTTCTCACACGACAATTTAAAAGCTTTTCTAGCATTTCCTGGTGAAAAATAAAGAACTGTTATTGCCATTGAAATAGCGGAACACAGTTAACAAGTAGATTTCCGACCACGGTATATCAAGTATGGTTTTCTATTTTGATACAGTGGGGCATAAGTACCATACTATACTTGTATTGTCGATTTTCGACTGTGTATATATTTACAAATTAAAATTGAATATCTTGTAACATTTGTGCGAAGGTTGGTCCGGGTAGGTGGTGATGGGCACATTGCCGCAATTGTATCGGATGTAAAACACGTACGACTGTTTTTAATCAATTACAATTAAAGACTCGTTCTAACTGAAGTATCAACTGATGTGTGACATCATTATGACGAAAACGTCTACACCGTCAGAATATGTTGTGTTTGGAAAAACAGGCATGCAGCATGGTAAAGCAGAACAACGGGTACTATTACCACCAGTCACAACAGGTTACAGGGCTAACGGCTTTTAACGGCTTTCCGTAACCACATACGTTAGAACTTGTAGGCCATTCATTTATTGAATGGCAGGAACCTCTGATCTGGGACTACTCTGCTTGCAAATGCGAGAAAAAGGCGTTTATATGCAGGAAAGGGTTACAAAGAGAGATTTCCAATATGATATTATACTTTTATGTCTTTTTCGCTCCTGGTCATAATTTCATACATGTGTCGGTTCATTTAAATGCAAAACGATATGAGAGTGACGTAATATATTGGGAGCCGTATGTCTGTGGAACTAAAAACTCATTCCTCAAATAGCATGTGCTTTGTCATAATCGGTCTTACATTTAAATAAGTGATTGAAAATACGTTGGAAATTAAGAGCTCAACTGTTAGACACGAAACATTGCATGCGTTTGAAAGTAATTGGACAGAGTTTCAATACTTAATCAGAGCTAACTGGAATTAACGTAAGTTTGATCTTTCAGTTTTTACTCGAGTCAAATTAGGCGAACGTATTCATAGGAATAACTGGAACAGAAATGAAATAAAAACAACTCAGTTTAACTTGACTGCCATGTCAATTTTCAGGCCGCAACGAATTCGTGTCAGAACAGACACGTCGTGATTAACCCTTTCCCTGTTGCGTGTCAGACAATAATGACATCATGAATATTAATTATATTATTTTAATTAAGGACATGTGAACAAAGGGAATTTTGGTCCAAGCAGAAACTGTAGAATCAGATCTATATCAAACCATAAGCAAACAGAGCAGACCCTGATCAGACGGCTCCTGATTTTGGTCTACTCTGTTGCAAATGTTTGAAAAGATGTTTAAATGAGGGAAAGTAACGTTAAACACTTCACTGATAATGGCTAATCTGCAATTACCTAAGCGAGGTGGTAGCTTAATGCAGAAAGCTCCTACAGGAGCTATCTGCATTACTTTTATCCTGCATTAAGCAACTACTTGCTTTTCGCCCTGCTATGTTCAATATATGAATGGCCACATAAGACAGATTCTTCTGTAGTTATATTTGTCAACAAACTGAACAAGTATTAAAAATTAATACCATACTATACCTTCGTCTTTTAGGTTGGTAAAGATGGTAATCTTTACTGACAGAAAAGGATGCGTGTTGGATTAAACCCTTTGAATGCTAACTGTGTTAAAGTGGAATGGTCCATATGTGTTTAAATGTCTAGTCCATTCAGTATGAATTGAGATATGATTTCAATGACAAACGGTGCAAGCACTATAGAAGCTCTCTTATCCGGGTCTACACTGTTTGTAAATGACAGTACAGTCGTGTCTCACATTCAAAGGGTAAACGTCTCACCCGCAGTATATGAGTTTTATGGAGGCGTTGTGTCTAATTCAGACAACAAGACAATTAGATTGTTTCAAATATACATATTTGGACGCATTCTAACAAATACCAGTTTCATGGTTACATGCGGGTGTTTTTTTTCTGTGACATATGCGACATAAACTCAATAGAACTTCTGGAGAGAGAGAAATATAGATATATGCCCATATGTACGTAAACAACATGATTAGTTACTCCCAGTTACTGTAGTAATAATACATGGATCAGGGGCGTAGCTAGCGATACGCACTTACGTACGTGCGTAACACCAATCTGAAAGGTGAAAACATTATTATGGAACAAAATTCGAATGGTAGTTGCAGTAGACATTGATAAAAGTTCTATCTTGTCATGTAAAAACTTGAACCCATTCCTTCTTATTGACGCCTTTTTATGCTTCTGTAAAACCATTGTGATAAATAGAACATTGCTCCTATAGGAGCAATGCTATAAACTACACTACTTCTAAAATGCCTCTGGGGAGCATATCCCCGGACCCCCATATCCAGGGTACGTACATTGCATATCGATTCTGCCACGATCTCGTCGATAGATTAACCCTTCGCTTGCTGAATTTTAAAATACATTTCGCCATGCCCTGTTGTATAATTACATATATCTTCACTGTGTACACGTATTTCGCTGTGCAATCACTGCTGTGGAGTGCACATGTTGCACAATCAATTTGTAAATAGTGCAGACCCTGATGAGACAGCTCCTGCAGGAGCTGTCTCATCTGGGTCTGCACTATTTACAGGTACGTATATTGACGTGAATAGCAAGCGAAGGGTTAATCTATCGATTTAGAAACTAACCAAGTATGAATATCGGCGATAGTGTCTTGGACCAGCAATGAGTTCATGCATTAAACGTTTATAAAGACATATATTATAGGTCATTTGATTACATGAAATAATATTTAGATAGGCATACTCGAACAACAAGAAATCATTTATCTTATTAACACGATTTATGTACGTTTCTGTTGCATTTCTCGTTTGTATAGAGAACCTCATCTCCTGCTAAATGTCTTGATGGTATATACTTATAGAAACGCAGTAATGAAACAACTCATGATAGGGAACTATACCACTACAAAATAACGACGCCTAAAGGCGAAAACAATTGAACTTCGTTATCTTGAATAGCAAGAGACCATGCAAATAACTTCGAAATAACATAGGTTCGAGTCAACCAATTTCTAATCTAAACACTTTCTCAAGTTCACAGCTTAATTACTTTAGATATGTATTAAACTGTCACGTGTTGTTTTAGATATAACTAGTGATATATTTTAGAACAATTTTGTATAGTAAATTTTGGAAGGACCGACCTTTTACTTCGAGTTATTCCGAAGTTCGAGTTAAGTGTAGAGTCCATGTAACTAACGAAGGAACTTTTTAATTAGAGTATTGAACCTTTACTGAACCAGTAAGTGTCAATGAATTATTCAAGCATTTTATACGAATGAATCATGAATGGGTTCCAAAATTTTATTTGAAAGTGTTTGTTGTACATGATATTGGAGGGTTTACCATACACAATAATCATTAGCGTGTTCATTACTTCTCTACATAATAAATATATATGTTTATGTCAAAACTAGATATATGCTCAGACATATATGTAAGTCCTTTTTGCTAATTATTTCTAAAAAAACAAATTTTGGTCTAAATCTTTGAGAAATGTTAAAAGCATACATAAAGTTATAACAAGAAAAGAAATAAAAAAACCACGACACATCTGATGTAAGTATTCTGGAAAAAATATTTCAGTTGTAATAATCGTAAAAACTCGTTCTCTGTTAATTGCGAACATGTGGTTGCTTTTGCAAATAGTTTGGATCCAGATATATCGGCGTCTCATCAGAATTCAATTTATTTTATGCTATGATTATGTTTTTTTAAAGTAAAGCAACCAAGGAAACATGAAGCAGAGGATAAATATTTCAGACGGGTATGTGTGGCAGAGAAGTAAATAACACCAGGTTATACGTACAACAATTAGTAGAAACGCATCTTTCAAAAGGCAGATCTTTTCCGTTGCAAGAATCCATTAGGGGATAAGGGCATCAATGACCATTAAGAGTAATGTTAAGATTACTTGAGGTTAATTGCCTTACAAATGCTTCAACAAATCTGAATATAGTGCAAATGAGCACATTGAAAATACAATTAATGCACCATTATCGGAATGCAACCAAACGTTGCAAAAGTGCACCCCAGTTTTATTCGATGGTGTAGCCATCTACCTGATGAATTCTGTAAGAAATGACTATACAAATATTTAGTACGTGCATTTTGTATTTATAATGGCACAGCGGACAGTTAAACGTTAGATCAGTACAATAACTGAAGAATCGGATCTATATTATTTCATGAGCAAACAGGACAGAATATGCGGGAGCAAAGACTTCGAAAGGCATTTCCACCAGGTAAAGAGTTAAGGACGTACTTTTCAAGTTATAGTACGTTATAGTTAAAACGTTGGAACTAGTTGGTCTTAACCCTTTCAGTGCCAGAAACGAGTTTACTAATATATTTTGCAAACAGTGTGGACCCAGATGAGAGGGCTACTAGTGGAACTCTTTCATCAATATCTACACAGTTAGTCACAGTATTCAATATCTACACAGTTAGTCACAGTACTCAATATCTACACAGTTAGTCACAGTACTCAATATCTACACAGTTAGTCACAGTACTCAATATCTACACAGTTAGTCACAGTACTCAATATCTACACAGTTAGTCACAGTACTCAATATCTACACAGTTAGTCACAGTACTCAATACCTACACAGTTAGTCACAGTACTCAATATCTACACAGTTAGTCACAGTACTCAATATCTACACAGTTAGTCACAGTACTCAATATCTACACAGTTAGTCACAGTACTCAATACCTACACAGTTAGTCACAGTACTCAATACCTACACAGTTAGTCACAGTACTCAATATCTACACAGTTAGTCACAGTACTCAATATCTACACAGTTAGTCACAGTACTCAATATCTACACAGTTAGTCACAGTACTCAATATCTACACAGTTAGTCACAGTACTCAATACCTACACAGTTAGTCACAGTACTCAATACCTACACAGTTAGTCACAGTACTCAATATCTACACAGTTAGTCACAGTACTCAATATATACACAGTTTGTCACAGTACTCAATATCTACACAGTTAGTCGCAGTACTCTCTGATTTTAACCCTTCGCTTGCTGAATTTTAAAATACATTTCTCCTTCTTTACCAATGCCCTGTTGTATAATTACATATATCTTCACTATGTACAAGTATTTCGCTGCACAACCACTGCTCTGTAGTGCATTGGTTGCACAATCAATTTGTAAATAGTGCAGACCCTGATGAGACAGCTCCTGCAGGAGCTGTCTCATCTGGGTCTTCACTATTTACAGGTAGGTATATTGACGTGAATAGCAAGCGAAGGGTTAAAATTCACTGAATAGTCACGGTAACCTAGCCTGTTTGAATTTTAGAATAGTCCATTTGAAACAGTTAAATGTTCTTCGTTGAGCTCTTTCGCCGCCACTGCCGGATGTGTGTTTATCTATACCTACAGTTTGGATTAAGATATGCGCAACTCGCATATGGGGTAACTCGACATTTAAGGATAGATCCACGCTGCTTATTGATGTGATTATATTTTGAAAGAAAGGGAAGAAAGTCAAACAAATAAATCAGTAAAAAATGAAACAGTTTGTAGTTCACAATGCTTGTTATTGACATAACAAACTGACCTATTGTGTAGACCCATATGAAGCAGCTGTTGGATTAGCTGTATCATAAGTATGGGTCTACACATTTTGAAATGAAATTTCAGTGGCTACATTTTATCCACCTTAGCAATAAGGCATCTACTTCATATTCAAACTGGATGGATTCACTTTAGAATAGTCAGCATGATAACGGGTATTTAACCCTTTCCCTCATATAAACGCTTGTTGGTGCGTTTTGCAAACAGAGCTGACCCAGATCAGACGGCCCCTGTAGCATCCGTTTGATCAGGAGCTTTTCTGTTTGCTTATGGACTTAAAATAGATCGGACTCTACAGATTCTATCAGTACCAATAAATTTCTTACAATATAATTCAGCTTATAAATAATTGATGACGTCGTTTTTTACATGAATATGCAACAAGGAATGGGTTAATCAGCGGCAGGGAATGTGTGTTATACATGTACTACAAACACATTGGTGTGTGGTTTAACCCATTACCTCATAGGCTATTTTTAGATACAACCTATTTGAATAAATCTACCAAAAAGGAGCATTAACTAGAGAAAAGGAAACTTTTAGAATTTTGTAGTTTGAAACCATTGTGATAAATAGAGCATTTGCTCCTATAGGAGCAAATGCTCTATTTATCACAATGGTCTCACAAAGTGACTTTTACAGAGTCGTCAAAAGTCGTCAATATGAGGGAAAGGGTTAAAGGCAATGAAGACTATGGCCATTAACCGTTTACATGGCGACTTTTTATGTAAGAAAGAATTGAGAAGGGAGTCTTAGAAGACATAACACTTCAGCAGGTTAAGGAGTGACCCCTTTCCCTCGTATTTTCACGCATTTGCAAACAAAGAAGACCCAGAGTAGATGATGGCTCAGGTCTTATCTTCTCTATTTGCTTTTGATATGATATAGATCTGACTGTATAGTTTTTGTCGAAGCAATAACATCCTTTGGAAAGTTAACATCATACAAATTCAGCTAATACATACGGCTCGTATGTATGAGATCATTATTTCGTACATGAATATTGAACAGGGACATGGTTAAATAGGAGAAAGCAACACCTCTTGAAACTTTATTGTTTCCTTCCAAGTTTCTCCTTAACTTGCCTTATCTATGATTGATGTAAACGTAGCCCATATGCTTACTAAAACATATTTATTGTATGCACACTGTAATCGTTTATATAAATTTACGTCCGTGGACAAAGGCATGGCATTGACTCTATTGAAAGCAGAAATACAATTTGAAAGACAAGTTAGAAATTACAAAATATAATCGAATCGGTGAGTGAGATTATACATTAAACACTGAATTTTAACAAACTGTAATCAACAACATTGGTATTTTAAAGCCATTTCCTTTAATTACGACCTACGCATTTCTCGACTTTGTTCTAAACATCAGATTTAGTAAAGCAATTGGTATGCAAATTGATACGTACATCTTAAAACTAACGTGCCAGATGTCTATTTCAAACCGCAATCTCAATTTACATAACAATTGAACATTTTGTAAAGGTTTAAATTAACCCTTATCCCGTTTGCCAACTGCCCACTTGCAAACTGCTCAAACTACGATGACACACCGGGATAAGTATCCAAGATGTTTGACTCTCGATCAAAAGTTTCATAAATGCTTCATCGAATCGAAAGTAATCAAACTCGAACCAGATCCAGATTTGAACAGACGGTATTGTTTTACAGTGTGAGAAAAGGGTTAACACTGTAGGAAATAAAATAACACTGCAACGACTGCTACTCATTATTACTACCGTCATTTGTAAACACTGGTTTATGAGAATACATGTGTTGATCAGAAGCAAGAGAAGGATATCTGTTAACCATTTCGGCGCCACATTTCCAATTGTCGTCTGCAATCCAAGTTTATAAAATCATTCAGTAAAATAAGGAAATGAGATAAATAAATGCAAATTTCAAAGGAATAAAGCACATATATAGCAATGGAGATTGAGACACATAGTGAAGTCCCTGATCAGACGCCGCCTTGAAAAGGCGGCGCCTGATCTGGGACTGCACTATTTGTCGTGGTGCATTTATGCGACTTCGGCGGTAAAAAGGTTAAACCATTTGCTTTATTAATGTTCGTATATAAGACATAATGCAATCATGAATACTAAATGGATGTATTACGTTTTGGTAACTGCAGAAACAGCCGCATCGGATCTATACTATTCCATAATCAACAGATCGTGATCAGGCGGCTCTTACTAAATCGCCTGACCTTGGTCTACTCTGTTTACAATCGATTTTAAAGGTAAAGTGTTAACCCATTATTATCTTCTTGATAAAAGGCTGGTTTTTAGTTCAAGGCACGTCACTTGGTCGCCGATTTGGTGGGAGTCAATAATTATTTCAGTTTCCGGACTATATTACAGATTCTTGCATAAACCAAAATTTTTATTGTTTTGATGGTGTATTTAATTATTTAGGGTAAGTTTCTTCAGTCGTAGGCAATGTTAATGCTACTTAAAATAGAAAAAACATCTTGACAATATAGGTGTCATATTTCCGAACTCGTAGAACAGAGCAGAACAGAACTTTATTACATCTCAAGCATCGGGGTGCAGCAAGAGGAATACATCACACACGACAGTCGTACTTTATTTTAATGTGCGACTGTAAACTACTAGATATACATCTATAAGATTAAGCGCAGAAAGGAAGAAAATAAGAAAATAAAAGAAAGACAGAACGGAAGAGAGAGAGATAAAAAAGAAAGAGAGAAGAAAGGGAAAGATAACAGAGAAAAATAAGTAAGAAAGGAAAGAGAGAAATAGAAATGGTGGGTGAGCTAAGTTAATCATTGTATGGTAATTTGACATTAAGCTGCAAAACAAATCGTCTTCTAAAATAAGCATTCACCCAAGATTTAATAGTGGATTTCTTCCAATTTATAGAGTTGTAGAGAATCATAATCAGATTGTTAACAGTTTGGACACTGATAAGACATTGAGGTACTCGACATTCTATCTGGATGCAAACTGCTTGCAAATGTAACCACGGGTTCGAATTTAGCTAGTTTACTATTTCGCTGCCAATGCCATATGAGTTTCTGTGATTTTCTATGCAAACAGTTCTCTGCGGAACTGCAAATCGTCACGTTATCGCTGTGATAGGGTGAGACCGGGATGAACAAACGTTTTTCACTGAACCAGAAAGGACGTAAACATTTGCGAAAAACATTGTTGTATTTATAATTATGCTTACGATACCGTCCGAAGATTATATTAATCTGGTAGTGAAATAGCATGGCTTTCAATAGCCGAAAGCGTTACGAAAGTATCGTGTACGTTGTAAAAGACATGTTTGCATTTATGGTACTGGAGTGTCCGTTCTGTCAGTCGGAACCCATGTTATTATATAGTATATAATTTAGACTCACAGGAAGCGGTACAGACCACTATGGTCAAGACGTCCAGCAAATTATAGGTGAAAGATGAACCCCGAGGATCGTCAGTTGACGGTTCGTTGCACAGAAGAACATCCGGGTAGAACCATCGCAAATCATGTAGACGTGTTAATAAAAAAAGTGCCAAACATACATGGATACCGTCGTAAATTCATCATTTACTGGACGCTCTTCATGCAATGGATATGTCTACCAGTGAGCAAACTTTCCTTATAAAGACATTGTCAAAACGCAGCATGCTACACCCGAACTGACATGCAATCACACCGGATCTTAGACCAAATTTAGATGCCGAGTAAGTTGGTGCCTTGTTAAGACCAATATGTTTACATTAAAACCCCATTAAATCGGAATTCTAGTAGAAACGATTTTAGATACTTGTAGGCAGATGACTGCTTAATGCAGGGTGGCAGGTATGCAGAAAGCTTCTAAAGGAGCTTTCTGCATACCCGTCGTCCTGCTTTAAGCTGCCTCCTGTCTCCAGTACCGATATGTATACTTATTTATATTTATACTATCTATTCTAGTAGAGACGAGTTTAAATACATGTACATTTACATGTAGGCAGGTGGCAGCTTAATGCATGGTGGTAGGTATGCAGAAAGCTACTAAAGGAGCTTTCTGCATACCTGTAACCTTGCATTAACCTTGTATCCTGTATCCAGTACCGATATTTATACTTATATGTATACTATTAATCCTAGCAGATTATTTTAAATACATGTATGCAGGTGGCTGCTTAATGCAGAGGAGCTTTCTGAATACCTGTCACTCTGCTGCATTAAACTGTTTTCTGTCTCCAGTACCGATATTTATCCTAAATGTAAAGTTCAGTTTAGAGGAGTTCACTGTATTCGGCTTCTTCTCAGTACCCAACCTGTTTGACATTCAGTTTGTAGTTTCTCAAAAGCATGAACGAATTAAAAGTCAGTAAAAAAGTACAGCAGTACAGAGTTTCAACACACATGCACCAGGATTATGGTTAATAAACCATTTACGCCATGAATATTCATGTCCGAAATTATTATTTATTATTATTATTATACCACATTTATATAGCGCTCTTTTCATACAGGATATGTGCGTTCAAAAGCTGTGTTAATATATGTATGAATGAGATGACTATTTATAATGAGATATGATACAGAAATATTTGGTCATCGAAGATACTGTAGAATCATATATTTATAATTCCATATGCAAACAGAGAAGATCCTGATTAGATATCTCTTACACATGTTATTGTAAAAAACCCCACAAAGATCCGCTATGTTTCTTTTATTTTGTAACACAGGCGCCAACTGAATAGTTTTATCTAATTTGTTTTAATTATTCAATATTGTATTGTGTGTAACAAGAATCTATCAATATGTCTTGATACAATATACGCACATACATATCCCTATATTCTACATAATTACATTATGTTTGTTTTCGCATCACGTTCGACTAGCATTTATAACCACTTTTGATTAAGATTAAACGCCGAGCTACCCGTCGTCTCACCAGGATCTAAGCTGGTTGACACTCATTCAATAATTTCTCAAAAGCTTTAATGGAATCGGAAAAAATGTACGACATCCAAAGTTTAGTAGACATTATGTTTCTCGGATGGGTAAGAGTAAAGTGGCTTGATTGATACAGTGACACAAAACATTTGTCAAACCTCTATTGACACAGGAACACTTTATTATAATAAAGTCTTTACGTTGTAAATCAGTCTAGACATGTAATACGACTAATTCGTGTACCATTGTCAATTCGCTTTCTTTTATTTTCCCTGTGTATTTAATGTATTAAACCAGACGTTAAACGCGATGCTATTAAATTGAACAGTAGCAATTCCAAATTAGAGACTTGGTAACTCAATTTGTCTGACTTTTGATTAACAACATTTGCGGACGTTAGTTTGTTTTGGTCATATATTCACAGCAGTCGAAAGTTTCTTTGTACATAATTTTTCTGCAAACTGCATCATATGTGTAAATTGAAAGTGTTGACCTATGTTAATAGAGCATGTCGGAATGTCTACATCGGCCGCATCGAAGGTGTTAGATACTTTAACCCTTTACTCTATGAATATACATGACGGAAATAATGATATCATGAATTATAATTAGATAATTTTTATTATGTCACATGGACATATGACTTGTTTTGAAATGACAGAAACTGGAACAGTAGAATCATATTATTATATTATCTTATAAGCAAACAGAGCCCCTGATCGATCAGACGACGATTGCATAAGCCGTCTTATCTGGGTCTACTCTGTTTCAAAGGCGTAGAAAGGTGTATTTATAGAGTTAAACCCATCCCTCATATTGACGCCTTTTGATGCCTCTGCAAATGTCACCTGTAGAAACCATTGTGATAAATAGAGCATGTGTTCCTATATGAGCAAATGCTCTGTTTATCACAATGGTTTCAAACTACAAAAAATAATATTTACCTTTTCTCTAGTTAATGCTCCTTTTCGGTAGATTTATTAAAAGTGGTTGGATCTAAAAATAGCCTATGAGGTAATCGGTTAAGGGTTAACCCATACTTCAACTGTGAACATTTTAATATCTGCTCAATTGGGGATCTCATGCATTTCTACATTTGTTTCGATTTATATTTTGCGGATTTTTTTATATAAGGCAATCAACACCAAACATATATGCATATCATTAAAACAATGTTTACAATCCATTTTTCCATCAGTTAATATTCATAATTGCCATCAAAGTTATTATCACACAATCTTTTATCATTGCTGATTCAGCTATTAAAATTCAATGGACCATACATTCCAACGCCATGGATCGACATGGCTTTAATAATAAGAGTCGTTTAAATTTTGCTCTCGTAAATCCTAAATGTACAATTTATATTAAGATTATTTCAGAGAATATTTATCACTTAATTTCCACTTAAAACTTGAAATATTGCTGGACACAGTTTGTCTTTTATCTGAATGAATTAATTTCTTCATGGCATCTTTCAATCTATTAAATTGTTTCTGCCGACCTAACGGGATTATTTTCCACATTTTCTAATATCTTGAAATGTTTTATGTTCATGCTCATGATTTAGAACGGTTACTTTGGATATGAAAGCAGAGCATTTATTGGATACCTTTTTATACTTATTTTAGGTTCGATTTTCTGCTGCTTAAACCTTTCTCCCTATTTAATATTAATATAAACAAATAATGACATCGTGAATATTCATAAGCTGAATTTCTATAACGTGAATTTTTCAATGAAACCCTTTGCTTTGATAAAAACTGTAAAATCAGATCTATGTGATGGCAAAAGCAAACAGAACAGACCCTGGTCATAGAAACCGTCTGATATGGACCTACTTTGTTTGCAAATACATGTACATGAATAGGCAAAGGCTTTACCCTTTGTATGCGTTCTAAAATGCAATTATGTATTTGATCAATGATCATATGTCGTCATGTCGGAATGTATCATTCATTACAAAGCAGACAGGAGTTCGGATAGACGAGATTCGATGGAGCGGTAAAAATAAAACTCGGACCTAATCTCAATGGAAATTCTAATGCAACATTTTTGTAACACGCATTCTGATTGGTCCACGTGACCAAATTTGAAGCATATAAACCACCGATATACTGTCGGAAAAATGAATATACTGTCGGAAACCGAATCACTAGAAAATTTACTACGAAATATTCATACGCGCATTCATAGTAAAATTGAATGAATGGGTCTGAATGAACGAAGACACTGGCTGAATGAAATGTCAAATGTTTTCAATTTGCTTGTTTTTTTCAACACACTTTATGGTTGTAGTCAATGTGAGTCTGGCGATTCTACTCAAATATCTATGGCAAAGTCCCACAAGTTGATCCTGAGTCCATTTATTTCACATGTTGATCTAATTCACTGTCCTTGAACAAACGTTTCTCTTCCTCTATTCTGTTTTGATGTGTATGTGGCACCTGCACCCTGTAAATATAAGATTTAAAGTATATAACCATGTAGCTGTGAGATTTATATACATGCTGAAACTATTTAAGAAGGACCTGACAACACTTAAACATTACCAACCGATTACAGACAATGATCTGAAAACACTAAAAAACTCAGGTTTCCTCTCTGCCATAAATCACACATCTTTCCAAAGAAAAGCGGTTTGACATAACCTTGAATTTCGCTCTTCTTGGTATACATAGAAAACCTAAGATCTCTGACAAAAGTACAATTTATGATTCATGCAGGAAACATGTCCTGTAAATCTCTGAAAACATACCTGATAAAACTGCACCCGTGATCGAACCATTTCATTCAGTAACCCATACGTTCAGTCGATTATGAAGAATCATATACACAACCAGGCCTGTTGGTGAGCGTGTGCTGAACGAAATGATGAAAACAATTTCTGCTGAGGCTTGTTTCGCCAAAAGTTTTAAAACACAAATCACCACTGTGTCCGAGAGACCGCAATCATGCACTAGCTGTTGGCCTATGCTGGTGTCAAAACCAGGGAAATAATGAAAAAGTCCGGTCGGTCATCAGAATGAAGCAAGTGTCCGAAGCTGTAATGCCGACTCGTCCGACAATCAGAAGCGGCAGTATTCTTCAATTTTTCAAGGACAGTCCCATAATGAGAATTCGCCCCACCCACTCTAGACCACTCGAGGGCTCGTTGCAAATTCCAAACATGCCTGTAGATTGTCGCTCCTGATAATTTCCATTTGCACGTCCACTATGCCTATCATCATTCTCATCAAATACACCAATCAGCCAAAGTATCTTGAATATGCAACCAGTTCCACATTGCAAACAATTTAAAAATAAATAATTCCGTTGTCCATGTGCACAATTATTGTGGAATTTCGAGCAATGTCGAGGTCAAATTTGATTCATCTTTCGTAGTTTTGAAAGGGACCTACCGTCAGAAATTCAAAGGACCATGACTTAACGGTTTTCATTTGTGAAAATCAAAGCATCAAGTGAAAACACCAGTTCTTGGTAGATTAAATATAAACACAATTTCTTGGTTCCGGGAGAACTATTTTCTATATGCGTAATGCGGAGATGTGCGGTGTTTCATGACGTCATGTTATGACGACAGAGAGAAAATATCAAAGGACTTAAAAGTACAAAAATGAGTCATGCAGGAAACACCACATACAGAACAAACACTCGCCCGAACAGCAACACAAGGAAACAGCAAATGTACATAACTAGAAAAAACAACAAGAGACACACAAAGACAAAACAAACATACAATAGGAGGAAGATGGAAGTACCGCCTTGGAACGGTCAGTGACAAAAGTCACTGGGGGGTTAAACCGGTTTATGGGCGCCCAACCTCACTCTTATTCCATCCCCACCCTAAAAGACAAACAGTGTAAATAAACGTATCCCCTCTCCGACTAATCTACAACAACCGCGACGGCAAATACAATGGTAAAGTGCATGTCTGTTTTTTACCATCTGGATCTATGGTTTCATTAGAATAGGGATAACCGTTGCGTATTTGAAGATTTGCAGCAGTATATCGGTGGTTTATATGTCGCAAATAATCGTTTTACATGCTCCGCTAACGCGTCGCATATAAAACTAAATTTGCGACATATAAACCACCGATATACTGCTGCAAATCTTCAAATACGCAACGGTTATCCCCTAAGTGAATGGTTTAAACTTAAGCATCAAATCGCTTCTATTCAGTCTTGGTTTTAATTTATCATGTACAAACATATTTGCTCAGTATTTAAAAGAGTTTCGAAAGGTGTCAAACCAATTAGGCTAATAGTAATTACTCTCTAATATGTTTGCTGGCTCGCCTTTGGAGCGATTTTCACGGTTAATGGAGTTTCATGCATGATCATTGTCATCGCTACCCTACGGAAAACGTTATAATTACAGCTGTTTTCGGGTTGGGACAATCTCACGCGAACGTTCAAAACAAGCAACAAGTTCAAAGCAATAACGTTGTATCAGATCTGTTGCAATATAGATAAAGAAAGCATTTGACCGAGATTCGCCAATTGGAACGTTATATCCAAGGAGACATTCTAAGCAAGATAGGACATCCAATCTTACTGTACATGTATCAACTGAATACATGTGTACTTACATGAAGGTTTTCTATCTATGTTTATTAACGGTAAGGGGTGAACTGCGAAAATATCGAAACGGATTAGGCTATTTTGGATTTTTTTTTGTAATAAACAATATATAGATCTAATTTTATCACATTACTTCCGGTCCGGCAGTGTTGTAACTTGGGAACTATATTCGCGATATTGAAGGCTTGTTATACAACTCGTTGTATATTCTGACCTAACTTGTATTCATACGCGCTGTAAAAAAATCAAAACAAACATGGCAAACACGGGAAGCAGTCCTCGAGATACATACGCTTTGTGAAACCAATACTGTGATTAAACTTAGACAATCCAAACAGGTGCTCAATAGCAGTATACCGAGAGCATACCAAAAGAAGACACCCCGGTTATTCCGAGCCTGACTGTCCATTTTACATAGCATCAACAACAGTTACCGGATTTCACCGAACAACGTGTAGTACCGTAGAAGTCCGATCGTGTAAACATTGTCTGTAGTTCTGTACCATGATGAAACACATGGTCCAGCGCTCCGGAATCTCCACTAACAAACACTTGTCCAACCACAGCCCCAGAAAATACATGATTCCAAATATGGTTGACAACGATGTTCCCGCGAACCAGATAATGCAAATATCTGGTCACAGGAACACGGCTTCAATCAACAACTATAGTCGCATTAAACAGAATCAGCACAAAGTGGTCTCACCCATCCTCCACTCAACTGACAGCAATCATAACACCTCCCAAAACCAGGTCACAAGAGAATGCCCAGTGGCAGTGCAGCTGAACTCAAACTATCTGCAAGCTGCATCATCGTCAAATTTCCATGTCACTGGTTTTTGCGGAACCTTCCGTGTACATATCCAACAGAATGACAATCCAGCAAAATCGAACAGTCAAACCAGAAAACGAATCAGAGTGACCGATAGTGACCATCAATTGAAATGTAGCCATTTATGGCGCTCAAAACCTACATGATTGTTGACCTACTTTGGTTGCGAGACGGTTGTCAAGAATGACGTCACCGCACTTGTAGATGTTGCTTTATTTGTTTCTGATGTATAAAAATACACTTGTTTAATTTCTAGGTTGTCTGATTATATAACTAGGTGTTTTCAACGATGAAACACAAGTATCAATTTGTTGTGGACAAAATAAATGAAATGATCTACTTTTTAGTTGGTTAGACCGAATCACACACAACTGTGATCAAAACACCCAAAGTACTAATAGGCACCTGTATTTGGATCTAGTAAATGCGTTGCCTTAGGGGTAATGTGATAAATAGAATACAGCATTCGTGGTCAATGAATATTCTAAATATAAAACTCGTTGTCTAGAATGATATAATGCGAGGCTTTGCCGCGCATTATATCATTTTAGACAACTCGTTTTATATTTGGAATATTCAATGACTACTCATGGTGTATCCTCTATATATTAAACCATATGTTGTCATTGGATTAACCTTTCAGTGCTTTATATAATAGGAATATCAAAACGACAGAGACAAACTTGATACGGGTGAATATTGTAAGATTGAGTATTATTTGATATGGTAAGCCGTATAAAGGTGAAATAGATGTATTTGGTAAAAGTGTCAGAACAGATCAGGTATTTTATTCATTTGAAAACAGTTTACGAAACGTAGGCAAACAATTTGTAACAATAATATAATAGTAATATACACTCTTACAAGCACCGTGGTAATATAAATGTATGATGATTGTCTCAGCTGAGAAATAGTGAAAAAGGTGAAATTAAAATAAAACATTAATGATCTTTCTTGAATTAACTAAAGTAATGGCTTTACATCATTCATCCTTGTGCATTGCATAACGGATAAACTAGCTTGAAAGCGGCACACTGTAAAGATATTTGTAGAGAAATCAGAAACGAAAAAGTGGCAGAACAGGAAAAGAAATCAAAACACCGAGTGATATACTATTAGATAGCTTACCCTCCACAAAAAAGTGTTTGCTGAAATTTATATCCTATGCAAATTTCCGATTAGACCAAGCTTTAGAAAAAAGATATTGACCGAATGTCGAACAGTTGTGATCCTGATAAGATACTTCGTCGCACCAATTTACTCGGCGTTTCATCTGGATCCAACCTGTTTGCAAAAACATAGAAAGCATAAAGATTAACTGATATTGTTAAACCCATTCCCTCGTGTTGACGCCTTTTGACGCCTCTGTAAATATCAAGGTTTGAAACCACTGTGTTAAATGGAGCATATGCTCCATAGAAGCAAATGTCTTTTATCACAATGGTTTCAAAACGAAACAATTCTACAGTTTCCTTTTCTCTAGTAAATGCCCCTGTTCAGCAGATTGTATTCAAAGAGGCCATGTCTAAATAGCCTATGAGGAAATAGGTTAATAGATTAAACAGGGGCGGAGGACATGCTCCAGTAAAGGAGATCGACCAACAGGAAAGCTATCATGATGATATTATGTAAGCGCATTTTGACGCATCTGCAAACAGAGTAGACCCAGATCAGACGGCTCCTATAGGAGCCGTCTGATCAGGGTCTGCTCTGTTTGCTTATGGTGTAATATATATATGATTCTACAGTTTCTGCCTGAGGCAAAATGTCCTGTGTTAATATGCCATTATAAAAAATAATCTTATTAATATTCATGACGTCATTATTACCTACAGAATTATTCATCAGGTAAAGGGCTATTTTCTTGTTGCGTATTTGATGTATGCGTAACATCCGGTCTGTTGCAAGTTTTACGTTCTTCCGAATCTTGAATGTTATTATCATAGCTGTTATTCGCATGATACGTCGAGTAATCTAAAGTTCTTATAAATGCGAGTCGTGCAACGCTGGCTGCCAAATTATGTCGTCTGCAAACTTTGTCCTCTGCTACAATTTTCATGATGTTTGTTTTATTTCTGTTTCAGAAAACTGTCAAATAACAAACAGTTTGGATCCTGATGAGACGCCGATTTACTCGGCGTCTCATCTGGATCCAAAATGTTTGCATAGGTAATCACAGATGCGACATTGGCAGCGAAAGAGCTAAAGCGTATTAACTGAATACAAAGTATCAGCTCAAAGTGAAAGCAGTGTTTCTGTATACAGTAGAACCTCTCCATAGCAACCACTTAAAGCGTAACGTTCTGCGTAACTTTCATCCTATATTAAGCTGCTAACAGCCAGAATAAGACCTCTTTTGATGGTCGCAACAGAGAGTTTGTTTTACACTGCAAGACACTACCATGCCTCTCCATGTTAAATGCTGCGATAACTGGATTCCATTGCAATACAGTAAAAACTGTCTTAAGCAGCCATCACCAAAAGGTCTAATTTTGGGTATGTGAGGCAGGTGGTTGCTGAATGCAGGTCAAAAGTAATGTTGAAATCTCCATTAAGCGACCATCTGCTTTTTAAGACTCCTGTGTTCAATAAATAAATGACCGCTTCAGACAGGTTATACAGCATATCAAGAGTTTGCTTTGCACTGATAATTTTACACGGAACATTTAACTATCAGTGTGTATTCAAACCCCATTCAAAGACTATGTTGCGAGATATATCCTCTCTGTCACAGTTTGTACAGATAACGCAAAGGTATCCGTTAACGACTTGACTGCTGGAGTGCTGATTTGTAAGACTTTATTTCATTTGACAAATGCCACCTGTCACGGTAGATAACTGGCTACTTAACGCAGTCAGGAGACTCACTAACTGCAAGAATGACCATGGTAATGACGCTAAATCAAATCGTGACAACTTTAAACGCTTCGCCACCCAATAGAAAACGTCATCAATAGTCTGAATTATTCATTACGCGAATATCGGAGTGTTTCCTGTACTTAACTGGAGACAATAACGACGAAGACATATTGAACGTGACAGACATGGCCAGCCCTTTTCAGGTACAGTTCAAACGTCGCACATGGATGGTATATAAAGGAACTAATATGAATTTGCATTAACTCTTGTATAAACTTTAGGAACTGATACGAATTAGCATTAACCCGTCTACTTCTGAAACCCTTTAGTCTGCTTCAATCCTTGCCATTTACGATGTTTTCTACCACCCAATTTGTTCAAGGATTTTAAACAAATGTTGGCCGAGTGTCAAACAGTTTGGATCCCGATTAGACGCCGAGTTTGATGTCGTCTCATCTTGATTTAAGTTTGATTCAAACGTCAGTCAAGGCGCATTCATAACGATAAGGGTTAAATAAAATACCAATGACTAAATAGACTGGAAAGAGGTATTTTATTAATCATGACATTACTAAAAGCCGTCTACATGTTTGAATCGCGACACATATAGACATCAAGCGGTACGAGTCATTGTTTTTGTATTTCTATTGATACTTTGGTCAATTTTAACATTGGTTTAAAGATCTACAACAATTGTATTTAACCCTTTCCCTCTATCTGATGCTTATTCAAAATTCCGATGCCTATTGATTATTTATGAACAAAATAGTTATAACGAAATATGGAAGGTGCACAACTGTAGCAATTTTAGAAACTGAAGTAACAGATCTATCAAATTCCATAATAAAACTGAGCGGACCCTGATCAGACGGCTCCTATAGCAGCTGTCCAATCTGGGTCTACTTTGTTTGCAAATGCGTGGAAACATGTTTACATGTATATGAAGGCAATGATAACATTACATTTGACGCATGTTTACTGAAAGAAATGCTTCGAGCTGATTTTTACATCATTGTATACTGTCGTAGCATGGTGTATCATCTTGATTAATGAAGTGTGAGCAAATCAATCATTATAGTATATGGGTAAATGTTTATCGTTTTAACCCTTTACTTCACGCCTTTCTACACATTTGCATGTTCTGTTTGCTTATGGAATAATATAGATAGAAGTATACAGTTTCTTCCATGGTCGAAATGTAATGTGTTCACGTGTCATTATAAAAATAAGTCTAATCAATATTGATAATGGCATTATTTCTTACATGAATATTCATGGAGTAAAGACTTAATTAATTATGTCCCACATTGTCTACAGTACACTCTTTCAAACCAGATTTTGGAACCCATTCAATTGTTATAATGAGGGGGGCATCGTAATTAAAGAATATACTGTTATAATCCATTGACATCCATGGGTTCAGAAAACAGTTTTGACCCTGATCAAGGTAACTCTGATCTTGGTAATGGCTGTTTGCCTATGTCCAATCTAGAGGGTCACGATAGTTCATAAGTTAATGAACAGACTCAATAAAACCGAATCTGCAATTTTCTCCTTTGGCATTGCTACTTTTGCTTTCGAAGGATCACCTACTTTCAGAATATATGCACTTCACAACAGCAGGTGTTAACTGCTTGTGTGACGGCCGTAAAAGTCACTCCGAACTTCATTCTCAGTGTTGTTATACGTTCTGGTCCTTCGGGATCATTAATTTTGATGGTATACGTTTTGAAAATTGAATACTACTTAAGCCGGTGCTAGGGGGCGTGAGTAGTGTTGCACTTTTAATTACTACCCATGAACTGACTCAATAAAACAGAGTCTGCAAATTATCTCTTTTGACATTGCTACTTCAGCTTTCGAAGGATCATCCACACTTTCAGAATATATTAATTAGATTCCGTCATGAACAATGTGTTGAATATGATCAACAGTTACATGTAACAACATTGTAAACAGTACACAGTAAAACCTCGCTAATTCGAAACTTTAGTACAGGCGAACTTTTAACCAGGCAGGATGACGTACATTCTGTATACAACATGCATCTGGTGACATGTGTGATTAATAATAATCTGAAACTGTACAGTTAATGCTGGAATTTTAGCTTTAAGTTCTGAAATGAAATTCAATAGCGGCGGAAGTCATCATTAATGTGGAAGAAAAACAGGCAAATGACGCAAGTCAATCATTGGTCAACAAATGAGCTATCGGATGATGGCAAGTTCGTGCAAATATAGCTCTGCGTTCCGTAAAACGTGTACGCTTAAGTGAATTCTGAGCGGGTTAACATTCGATGCAAAAATGTCGACATTTCATCAGAATAAACATACTACAGATAGGAAAATGTAATTGCACAAGAGTAATGATATGTACGAGCGTACAAGACTTATGAAAATGAGATTTTACACGACAAAGAGCCTTTATACGACAAAAACGGAGATCAAAGTTTGTGATTTAATATGCAAGTAATGTTAAATACTGTGAAATGAATACACGTAAAGAGGGAAGCACTAGTGTTGTATTAAACAGCGTGATATTTGGTCAGTGACTTATGTTTCTTAGTCACAGAGCTACAGATAAAGATGCGTACCCAAATATTAAAATCGTCATTTCTCCACCAAACCTTTTACTATGACCACTCTTTAGAATCGTCTAGGAGAGAACATTCTAAAGAGTGGTCACAGTATAGGGGTTGGTGAGAAAATAAAGGAGCTATTCCTGAAAATGTTTGAATTTACGCATCATATCTGGAGCTCATTTTCTATAATCAATAAATTAAGTAATTGTATGATGGCTTACTGTACGACGCCAGCCCTCCTCTTAAATAGCTGTTCTGTAGATAATAAAAACTACAGAGTACAAAGGGAACATCAATGTCGAATTACTGTATTCTATATATAAGAATGTTAACGATAATTATTTTAACTGATTTGGATAATTCGTTCAGTATATTGTACGTTTTGGTAACTCAGATATTGTTTGTTTACATATGTCAGTAGCATAGTTGATCAGATTGCTTCTACCAGTGGTCCGCAAATGTATTTTATGAAGGTATTTATTGAAAACTTGTAAACACTGAGAATAGGTTGTAGCAACGGGAAAAAAAGTTTATCAATTACAGTAAAACCTCTCTTAACCGGACATTAAATTTAGTATAAATATCGGTCTTGGAGACAGGTGACAGCTTAATGCAGGGTGGAAGTCATGCAGAAAGCTCCTAGAGGAGCTTTCTGCATGACTTTCACCCTGCATTAAGCAGTCACCTGCCTAGAATATCTAACTTCTTCTCTACTAGAATTCCGGTTAAGAGAGGTTTTACTGTATGTAGTATGTCCCTTTTATCTCACGTGACCAAAAACAAATGTTCTTTTTAATCACATGACCTCGACAAATGAATAAATAAATCTAAAATTGACTCACTGTTGCAAATGATAACGGTATGGCAATAATAGCTAGATGATCTTTGCTATGATATCTAAAACCGTGACCTTTTTTTACTATATTAACTTACTGACAGTACTTGAAAACGGCATGCTTTGAAAGTAGCGCTACAAATAAATGCTATTTACGCGAACTCAACTTACCATGAAACAACAGAAAGTCATATTCAGTTAAAAGATAATATCTAGATTTAACTTTAGAAACAATAGAACAGATATATGCCTTTGTTCGATTAAGGAAGTTGTAACGGGTCATCACTATTACCTCTGATATGCATAACTTCTACTATGAAGGCAGTGTCTAAATATTGTGTTGCCGAATCGACTCATTTGCAATCATCCCAGGAATCCTAGGATCGATCCCACTAGGGACCAACTTTTAATCATTGATCGACAAATTCTCGTAATTGTATCATTGTCAAATAGATATAAATAAGTAACCCTTCCTCACGCTAAGTGCAGTCTTATTTTCCTTTGCAAACATATTGGATCCAGATACGACGTCGCGTATCTCTGCATCTGAGCAAGATACAAACTATGAGTTTGACACAAAGTAAGAGACAAATGCATTTCATTTAATCGTGTGGTCAGACTGTTATGCCTAACTTAAAGATACTATAAATTCTATTTTCGATGTCCCGCAATAACAAAACGGCCACACATTCAATCCATATCAGTGATTACTGTGTTTTGTAGACTTAGAAGAAAAAAGCTTACAAGACGAATTATATCTGGCAAAGAAAGTTTTTAAAATATTTCAGATTTTCAAATGGCATTTAAACGCCCACTCCGATTCTAGCTGATGCTGGTATACAGTCAAACCTGTCTCTAATTCGGCCATTTTGAATTTTGTTTTAGATTTTATTGGCATGTGACTGCTTAATGCAGTGTGCAGACCGTGCAGAAAGCTCCTTTGGAAGCGTGAAACGTGACTTTTAACTTGTTAACCATTCGCTTGCTGAATTTTTAAATACATTTCTCCTTCTGTACCCATGCCCTGTTGTATATTTACATATATCTTCAATGTGCACAAGTATTGCGCTGTGCAATCACTGCTGCGGAGTGCACTGGTTGCACAATCAACTGGGTCTTCACTATTTACAGGTACGTATATTGACGTGAATAGCAAGCGAAGGGTTAATAAGCTGCTACCTGTATAAAAGACAAGCTCCGAGAATATTTTGTAATCCTTATTTAGATAGGTTTTACAGTGTATTGAATAACAAAAGGAGATAACAGAAAGTGTAATTAACAAGTGTAATCATTATACGCCACTTTAATAGTTTAATGTTAAATTCCCATAACCATCTTGCATATACAATTAAACTCCTCTAAACCGGGCGTTAAATTTAGTTTATAACATAACTCATGGCTTCAGCGTGACGTAACACTATCATTTATTTTTTGATATTCACGGGCATATATTCACTAGTGAATAACATTCGAACGACCAAACTGTATTCATACGCGCTGTCAAAACAAACAAACTGGCGGACGGTGACCTACCTGTCAACGATTGAGTCACGATAGATGGCAAAGGATTGTTGGCACTTGCGCCTTAATTTCGATAAAATAATACAAATTGTAATCGCCGTCAGTAATTATATACAAAATGTATGCCAAAAAAGACCTACCAGCTACTCTGACCCATACAATCCATTCTACTTAGAAAATGCCTCCACAACTTTGCATTTTCTTCACCGCATGTCCTTTTGTTTATGCCGATTTCTGCTCATAAATATATCTCGTCAATCAACAACTATAGTCATCTGAATCCAGCACAGCACAAACATATTTCAAATATGCTATACTCAGCTGATCGCGAAAATCTTCCACCTGTTCCAACACATTTTATGCAGCAGTTCGTACTGAATCTTTTGTCCATTTCAAACATTTTCACTGACCTTGAATCGGGATTTTTGTTTCTCGGTGGAAATGTCCATGTCCATGTGTATACAACACTAATGAAGGGCTTAATATACCAAAACGAAGGCGCCTTTTGAATCCCATTGACAGTGAGTGTCAGACGTGTTGGCGACTGTATGTGGGTCTTCATTTAAATGGCGCGCTTTACATAGACACAAGTTGTGTACAATGACGTCATAATGTGACGTGTTTGTAACTAAGTATGTCAAAACTGTAACTCAAAATTTATTTTGACGTGTTTCTGTATGTTTTTGTATCATAAACTATCACAGTTAAATTGAATACCAGAGAGGTCTGAATTAGATCCTGGTTGATATGACAGTAAGTAAAAAAAAAAGTTGGAAAATTTGGACCTACTTTGTCCCAGTTACCTGGCGAACCTAATAACACCTTTCATTCATCATTTCTATATGTAAGGAGAATTTATAATAACATTTGTATGTGTTATGTTATAAAAAGGATCTTGCATTCGTGTTCATGATTATTGGATTTATTAAATTCGTCTTTTTAAAACGATAAAAAAAACCTCACACACACACACACACACACACACACACACACACACACACACACACACACGAAATGAACACAGAAAACACCAAAAGACACACAAGAACCAGAGACAAACGTTCCACATATGAACAAAATCACAAGCACAAAGACGCAAGGCAAACAAAAGGAAGGGTGACAAAGAGAGTACCGCCTTGGCACGGTCAGTAGCAAAAACACCACTGGGGGTTTAAACCGGTTTACGGACGTCCTAACCTCACACTTCTCTCAAAGTCACCCTAGCTTTACAAATATTGTAAATAAAGGTATTCCCGCTGGACTTACCCACAACATAGACGACGGTGAACACAGGACATGTAAAACATAGCATAATAACTGTGACAATCCGTCAAATATGTACTCAATGACTTTGCTGAAGTCAGAGCACCTGCGGGTAAGCCGTTAAGGGCACGACAGGGAAAAAGTAATACATGAGTCTGGTAAGCTCATCCTGTATCCAAGTTTAAGAGTATACCATCATAGAGTACTACCCTCTATCAAAATAAGGATTATCTAAATTCAAAATATCGTCTAAATACCTTGAAGTTTTATTAAAAGCATTAACAATATCGGTCTGTGTATCAGGTTTTAAGGCGCATTCTGCTTTACTTTCAACCTGCTTTAAGTGGTCATATGTCTTGAAAACTAGAAACAGGCTATTGGGTAAAGGGTTAAGAGGGGTTTTACCGTATAGACATAAAACGAAATTATGGCGGTTGACACGCTAGCGTGCTATGAAATATCAATATATTCCGGGTTTACCTTTTATTTCGTATCTTCTATAATTGATATTTGCGATATGGGGAGAATGTATGCTAGAGAGAGAGAGAAACATAGTCGCTAGGTCTCATGGTTGTATATATCCTAATAGCCTTAGAACACATGTTTGTAGACGAACTTGGACAGGGAATCGTCTTAGGGAATCCATAGAGCGGTTCGCACTGTGAGCGTTTATAAATCCGCACTGTGAATTGTGATGGGTAAACATAAACAAAAGAGAAACTTTAATTTTAGATGACAGAGGCAAATCCCGATCATTTCTTCAAAATATAACAGTTTCCAGAATCGTAACTTGTTTCCTAGTGTTTTAAACCGTCTTTGAACAAAAAATCGACCTTTTCATGTTTTACAAGGAAAAGTGGTATTAACCAATTCCTGCATAGGCTATTTTTAGACCCAACCTATTTCATTAAATCTACCAAAAGGAGCATTTACTAGAGAAAAGGAAAAATTCAGAATCGTGTAGTTTTGAAACCATTGTGACAAATAGAGCATTTGCTCCACATGATCAAATGCTCTATTTATTACAATGGTTTCACAAAGTGAGTTGTACAGAAGCGTCAAAAGGCGTCAATATGCGGGAATGGGTTAAAATATAATGGGACTTTAAACGTTTGCTCCATGAACATTATTGTAAGAAATAATGGCATCATAAATATTAACTAGATTATTTTATAATGACACATGAACACCTGCGTATTTGGCAATAGTATAAACTGTAGAATCATATCTATATTGTTTCATAGCAAAGAGAGGAAACCCTGATAGGAGACGTCTGATCTGTGTCTACTCTTTTTGCAAAGGCGTAGAAAAGCGTATTTATGGAGTAACGGGTTAAGGGACACAGGACAATAATGGATTAATAATTACAGTAAACCCCCTCTAATGCGACCACCAAAAAGAAATATAAGTTTGGGTAGTAGAGGCATGTAGTAGCTTAATGCAGGACATAAGTAGAGGAGCTTTCTGCATTCCTTTTGTCCTGCATTCAGCAACCACCTACTTATACAGACATCCGTGTTTATTCATTAAGTGGTCGAATTAGAGGGGTTCTACTGTACGTTAAACGCCATCACTGTTTGTAATTTGTCAAACTCATCAGTTCGTCTTTATAATTTGGTAATTAAAATATACATATTTGTCGTTCAAAGCAGTAAAACTTACATTAGCTTCCGTATAGATATCTATATTACTTTTGTCATAATTGTTAACTAAATTTAATAATAGGTACTAGCCATGTGATATTCTGTCAACTTATATCAACCTAAGCATATTCTACTCCCTAAATGCATGCTCAATTTATTTGCAATCTTTTTTCGTACGAGAGGCCCTGCATTCGAAATCTGTTCAGACGTTTAATATTATTAGAAACGTCAAATCGAGCAATTCCGTTTTTGCTGTGTGAGATGAGGGGATTACAACAGACATTTAACATGGTGATATTGAGCTGAACAATGGCACTGTGGAACCTGGACTTCCTAATGTGATTTATCGTTTTCGTTTTTCATCTATAGACGATGTTACTGCCGCTCCATGTTTTGGTGGAAACAAATGTAAAGTTCCATGCATACAGCGGTATCAAATCAGTAGTTCTAAGTACTCCTATACAGAAAGTCCGTAACATGGATAGTACGGAGAGGTTCATTTCGAAAGATAAGGCCGGAGCAATAGATAGGTGTGCGTTTTTAAATACTAAAATCGTCGTTTTTCGACCAAACTCTATGTTGTGACCACTCTTTAGAATAATCTCAAAGCGGCGGTTCTAATGAATGGTCAAAACACAGATTGTTAAATAAATTAAGGAGCTACTCTTGAAATGTTTTGATTTACGCATCATAGCTGTTCCTCCGATGAAATCATTGCATTTGCAAGGGTTTGTTCCTCATTTATCAGGTAAACTCAATGATTTGATTTTTTTTAAATTTTAAATGTGATGTAAACAAAAAAAATAAAATTGAAAAATTGTAATATTTGAACATGGTTTGGTTTGCAAATTTAATGTATTTTGCGTATTGTAAATTTATTGTATTTTGAACTTGTAATTTAATGTATGTTGAATATTGTAAATTGAATGTATTTGTATTCTTTTATTTGTGTACTCACAGCAATGCCATCATCCTTTTCCCTAATATAAACACTTTTTCATGCCTTTGCAACAGAGATGATCCAGAATAGACGGCTCCTTTAGGATCCGTCTGATCAGGGTATGCCCCGTTTGCTAAATGAATTTGTAATACACATGTCCCCACTGTCTCTTCTAAAACAAATCCGTGTACATAGGTCATTGTCAAAATTTAGCCAATAAATATTCATGACATCATTATTTCTTGCACAAATGTACAGCAGGGAAAGGATTAATTTGTATTAGAGTGCCACTTAACCCTTTCCCTGTTCTATATTTATTACAAATTCCAGTGCCTACTGAATATTCATGGACAAAATAGTTATAATGAAATATGGAAGGTGGAACATTGTAGCCATTTTAGAAAGTATAGAAACAGATTTATCAAATTCCATAAGCAAACAGAGTAGATCCTGATCAGACGGCTCCTCTAGGAGCCGTCTGATCTGGGTTACTCTGTTTTCAGATGCGTGAAAACACGTCTATTTGAGGGAAAGGGAAACAGCAGGCGTATGGTACATCATTCAGCATGTTTCGTTTGAAACAGCTACCGTCGCTGTATTTGTTCGGCTTAGCAAATATTTTTGTTTTGATTAATGACACAGCTCCTTTCCATGTTGTCTTGTAGCGGCTTAACCCTTCACCCGTGAATTTTCATAGTGTTTAGTGTTTAACGACAGTGTCCTCTATGAAAGACTGAATACGTGCTAGATTAATACAAATGACAAACAGTGCAAACCCTGATCAGAGGGCTCATCTAGGAGCCCTCTGATCTGGTTATGCACTGTTTGCAAATGACTGCAATCGTGTTCCGTATGAAAGGGTTAAGGTCTTACGAGCTTATTTGTGGGGGATTTAACAGCTTTTGTTATCATTTCTTTTACAAATATTTTACAATTTGATGCAGACTTAGAGAATGATATGTATTGCATTTAAACAATTTTGAATGATTATTGAATTTAAATGGTGAGATGTTGAACGTAAGTTGAATTTAAAAACGTAAGAATGTATTGCGCATACAAACTTTGCAAAAGGTAACATTTAACCCTTTCCCTAATATAAACGTGTTTTCACGCGTTTGCAAACAGAGTAGACCGAGAGGAGCCGTCTGATCAGGGTCTGCTCTGTTTGCCAATGGAATTAGATAGATATGTTTCTTTACTTTCTTAAATGGCTACAATGTTCCACCTTCCATATTTCATTATAACTATTTTGTCCATGAATATTCATTAGATATTGAAAGGTTTACTAAACATAGAACAGGGAAAGGGTTAATATAAGCCATATATCATTTTATCAATATAGTGTACCGGTAGTGTACCGGTAGTGTACCGGTAGTGTACCGGCACTGTAGGCCCAGCCCCAGTACGACTGAGTGTCAACCACATATATTCAGATTGTCCGGGCATTCAATCAGTTTTGAATAAGTTTAAATCCTAGACCGGGACTCCTTATGATACCAAAGAGGGGTTAGGGAATATTATAATCAAAGCTAACGAAATTGTACCAATTTATCAAGACCTATCAAGTACTAAACTTGATTTATCTGGCATTTGTAGATCATGTCATCAGGTTTCAAATTTATCTGTCTGCGTTTATATTCATAAACAGAGAGTTGTTTCAATAAATTTCTATGTGTCATACACGAGTGTGACTTTTAGCCAATGTAAACTGCTTCAAGGCACTTTTCTGGTAAGAGAGCTTTCTTGTGTACCAAGTACCATATCACGACATTCGTTATACATGTATGTGCCATTGCATGATACAATTATATCTTTACCTTGCATCAACTTATATGTCAGCTCAAATTCTGACTGGGTACAAATTTTACTCACTAACTAACTAAATCATATTAACACTTACTTTCCCTGTTCTATATTTATTTCAAATTTCAACACCAACTGAATATTCAAAAAAGTTATGATGAAGCATTGAAAGTAGAACGTTGTAGCCATTTAAGAATCTAAAGAAACGGGTCTATCAAATTTTCATCGGCAAACAGAGCAGACCCTGGTCAGACGACTCCTAAAGCTCTGCTTTCAAAAGCGTAGAAATGCGTATTTATGGAGTAAAGGGCAATGATGTATGTGATATACGTGCATTCAAATACTTCAGTGACGTCATTAGACCAAAATAAACGATTGTTCTGGTTCTACACTGTTTGGAAAGCCTGAATATTGGTTTTCATATAACGTAGCCCATATGGGTTTGACCAAGTTTATGTTTTACAATGCATCGCATGGGGTCAAACATTTCTTAATATCCATCTAATATCGTTATTGAGGCATTTGGATGCATCTAAATACTTCTTATTTAATCCTTATAACTGTTCAGTATTCATGCTAGAAATATTGACATCATGAATATTTATTAGCTGTTTTTTATATTAAATATACTGTTAAAGGGAATCGTTTGCTTGGACAAAAACTGAAAATCATATCTATATCATGTCAAAAGCAAACGGAGCAGACATTGATCAGACAGCTCCTACAGGAACCTTCTGATCTGGATCTACTCTGTTTGTAAATACGTGAAAGGGTTAGTATGAGGAGGTGTAAAAGTGAGTAAACCATACGCTTTGTCAAACGTTGTGCATAAATAATTTTCACTGCAATGTTAAGGTAACATATTGTTATACTTATCGTCCTCATTACTTCTGATCTGGGTCTACAATGTATGCATATGTCCATTTTACAGGACACTAGGCACTAATTGGTTGCAATCAACACAATCGTTACCAGTACAGTAAAAACCCTCTTAACCAAAATTATATTAGAGAGGGATTTAGATACTTTTAGGCAGGTGGCGCTGCTTATTGCTGGTTGAAGGTCATGCAAAAGGCTAGAGGAGCTTTCTGCATAACTTTCATCCTGCATTAAGCTGCAAGATGTCCCAAGACCGATATCTATACTGAATTCAACGTCCGGTTTAGAGAGGTTTTACTGTATTCATGTTTGATACTTATCATGCAATAGAGAATACAATAGTGTGCTCCCTCCCTTCACAGACAAACGCCTATACAAACAAACAAGACTCATATCATGTCCACCATGTTCGCTAGTTGAAGAACTTAGAATTGAATCTATAGTATCTACAAGAATAAACATTTCCCGGGATCATATATAGAAAAGTAAAGTACCCATTTATAGTCTAATTTCAGTCCGAAGGACCTCTCAGCCGACTGTACATTTACTCCCCTGGTCATTGAGTCATTCGCCGACAATATTGAGCACTGCTAACATGTGGCGCAATCATGCAGCCGCAGTACCGGCTAGTGACCCTCACAAGTACCCATTTTAACCTCTGGGTAGAGAGGAGGTTTGGATGGGAGACACTGAAAAGCGTCTCTAAAATTTCCAGGACGGACCGGGATTTGTTCCCCGGACCTCCGGATTGGTAGTCAAGCACGTTACCAGTAGACCATCGCACACCTATATATCATTACAAGCATAACATGTAGTAAACCCATCTAAACCGGATTTCTAGTAGAGAAGAATTGGGATACTTGTAGGCAGGTGGCTGCTTACTGCAGGGTGAAAGTCAAACAGAAAGCTCCTAGAAGAACATTCTGCTCAATTTTCCCTCTGCATCAAGTTGCCATCTGTCTCAAAGACTGATACATGTATTTATAATAAATTGAAAGTCCGGTTTAGAAGGGGCTTACTGTAAATGCAAACGCTGGGCATGATGACGATGCTACATTATATCGCGACGACCATTACCGCTTGACTACGCTGTGAATTCCATCATCAATACACTGAATTGTAAATTACACTAGCGTCTGAATTATCATCATATGTCTGCACTCAATCCCAACATGATTTTCAATGACATTCAGTCGCGGTGCAATTAAACATACGAATTCCTAATTGTAAAATACAGTCACCTATGCCAGATCACTCGGCGTGTTTTGATTGTGAATTCATTGTTACGGATTGTGAAGTCTATACGGACGTACAGTAAAACCTCGATTATTCGAACACTCAAATATGTATCATTATCGATCTTTAAGATATGTGGCAGCTTAATGCAGGGTGAAAGCAATGCTGAAAAGGCTTTTATGCATGACTTACAACCATCTAAAATGCTGTAACTTCTTTTATATTAGAATTTCGAATTATCGAGATTAATTTCGAAAATCAATTTCGAATTATCGAGATTAATTTCGATTTATCGATAGTTTACCACACACGAATATGCATGTTTTTGATGTATTTTGAGTGACAAGCGTTGTTTTTACATTATATATACTTATTCCTTACCTGATATATACCCTTCAAGGCGCCATTGCAAACAGAGAAGACCCAGGTCTGACAACTTCTGTAGGACCTGTCTGATCAATGTCTGCCCAGTGTACGTATCCAATTACAGTAAAATCCCTCAAATGCAAACACCTAAAAGAGGTATAATTATAGGTGGTAGAGGCAGGTGGTAGCTTAATGCAGGACAAAAGTAATGCAGAATGCTCCTACAGGAGCTTTCTGCATTAGTTTTGTCCTGCATTAAGCAACCATCTGCTTATAACGACACCCATGTTTATTCATTAAGTGGTCGCATTAGAGAGGTTCTACTGTATATAGATATCATTCTACAGGTTTTGCCATGGTCAAACACCCCTTGTTTATGATACCATAATAAACACGTGCGCTATTCATATTCATTAAGTTATCATTTATGAATATTCACGAGGTATAAGTTTAATTACAATCTTCCAGTTTGTTACTTCTGTGATTTTCACATGAATATCAACATACAATTTCATTTGCGTATTTAGTAGACTTGGCGAGTTTACCAACAAGCTTGTGTCGGTAATAACCCTTTATTCCATATATATACGCATTTCTACGTCTTTGTAAATAAAGTAGACCCAGATCAGACGGTATCTGTACGAGCCGCCTGATCAGGGTCTGTTCTAGTTGTCATGACCAAAACATATTGTGCCTCCTGTGTCCATGTGCTATTATAGCACATTGATCTACACTAAAACCTCTCTATAACGGCCACTAAATTACAGTTTGTGTTAAAGGCAGGTGGCTGCTTAAAGCAAGGTGAAAATAAAACAGAACGCTCCTATAGAAGCGTTCTGTTTTACTTTCACCTTGCTTTAATCAGCCACTTGCCCTAAATACCAACTAAATAACACAAGTTAGTGGCCGTTATTGAGAGGTTTTACTGTAATTAATATTCACGGCGTCATTATTAGTTACATACGAAAATATCGTAAATATCCATGGAGGAAAGGGATAACCCTTGCAAACAGTGTTTTGGACAAACATAAAAAGAAAAGTGTAGAACCATATCTATAGTACATGTATATCATAAGCAAACAGAGCAGATCCTGACCAGACGGCTCCTCTAGGAGTCGTCTGATCTGGGTCTTCTCTGTTGGCAAATGTGTAGAAAGGCGTATTTATGGAGTGAACGGTTAATCAATTATTAGATCCAAATCATCCTCAGTGGTTTTCGTCATGACTTCGTTTTTTTCGTTACCTTCGTTACTCTAAGTATTCGGATAGGCAAATCTTGGCAAATAATCCAGACTGATAAATAATAAGTGCCTGTTACCCTCATTCGTTGCTTTACATAACACATGTCTGCTGGGGATCTTGGTTGGTTACGCCATTTATTAAACAGTAAAACATCTCTATAACGGCCATTAAATTACATCAAGCATTTTGTTTTAAAGACAGGTGGCTGCTTAAAGCAATGTGAAAGTAAAACAGAACGCTCCTATAGGAGCGTTCTGTTTTACTTTCACCTTGCTTTAATAGGAGCGTTCTGTTTTACTTTCACCTTGCTTTAAGCAGCCACCTGCCCTGAATACCAACTAATTAGCACAACTTAGTAGTCGTTATAGAGAGGTTTTACTGCAAATGCTATCTATATAGGTATACCTGACTACTACTGCTTACTATACGCATTAGACTATCTACAGCCTTGGCTACGTGTGATAAAATAATCGTACCTATGCATACTGTATTCTTAAAATCAGAATAAAACCCGATTGATCAAATACATTTGTTGACTATTTGCTTATCAACAACAAACACACGCCAGTCTACAGTAGCTCTGTTCTATACAGCAGTAGCTAAATGATTAATTCTGAGTGAAATTTAAAAACAGAATGCTGCTTAATAAACACTTCACATCGTGCATTTTATGCAATAAATAATTACACTATGGATTATTATTGTTATAATAGTACGTTTTGACAATGACATCAGACTCTACTTTGTTTGTACTGGCGTTAACCTATTACCTCATAGGCTATTTTAGATACAACCTCTTTGAATAAATCTACCGAAAAGGAGCATTAACTAGAGAAAAGGAAAATATCAGAATTTTGTAGTTTGAAACCAATGATAAATAGAGCAGTTGCTCCTACATGTATAGGAGCAAATGCTCTATTTATCACAATGGTTTCACAAAGTCAATATGAGGTAATGGGTTAAAATGCGTACATATGAGGATCAATGCTTAAGTCGGAACGTTGGTGATACAGGCAGCTGAATTTGAAAAAAAAACTTAGATTACACTTGTCTGTATAAAAGGCTTAAACTTTGCTAGATGAGTTTGAATGACAAACAGAGGGGCCCTCTAATCAGGGTCTAACCTGTTTGCAAATGACAGTGCATGTGTACCTACCACCCAGGGTTGAGGGTTATTCGGGGATTCAAGATAGCTTAATACAAGACGAAAGTAATAAAATTCGCATCGACCAGATGTAAGATTCCCTTTGAAAATATTTCATCATTTCTCATTAGTATCTACCAGAAAGAAGCGTCAGCTTCGCTTCCGAATAGGGATTTTAGTGAAATCGAGCACTTGTTAGCCAACTATATCGTTTCCGAGTAAATAAAAAACACGGTTTTCTGAAGGCATTCGCCCCTCGTACTCGCTAAAACGGAGACAAAGTATGGGGTATTTGGTACCAGCGTGTAGATAAAACATGTTTCTTTCTATATAATCTTTGTTTTGTGGGAAAATTCCCATCCGGTCGAAAATAATTGCAGTTGAAGCGGAGCACCCGTGGATCGGATGGCCCGAGAGTTATTTGCCTTTCTCTTATATAGAATATACGAAATTTCAGCTTTGTCTCAAAACGCCCCAGGCTTTATTTTTTCGGCCCCAAATGTTACAAAACGTCAATTTAGGGACATTTTAACTTATTTTAGACATATTTCATGAGCCCAGCGCCTGTGGACCAGATCATAAACTGTAGAATCAGCTCTATATTAATTCATTAACAAACAGAGCAGACCCTTCCGATGCAATGTATTCACTCGATGACTGTTTGAAAACTGCCGCAGTATACACTGAACAATGTAGACATTCGAAGTCTGAACAGGAAAAGGGCTTAGTAATGATATATGATCTTAAACACTATTCTGTAGTTGCTATGTATCTACATGCTATGTATCTACATACTTAACCCCTGTCCTCATATAAATGCATTTAATGCCTTTGCAAACAGGGTAGACCCAGATAAGACGACTTCGATAGGAGTCACCTTATCAGGGTCTGTCCTGTTTCCTTATGAACTTATGATAGATCTGACTGTACGGATTCTATCATTTCCAAGCGTTTTATGTGAACATATGTCATTATATCATTTCAACTAATACATGTACATATTCATGGTATCAGTATTTCCTACAATGATATGCAGCAGGGAAAGTGTCAAAATAACTCTAATATACACATGTTAAACTCCAAAACCTTTATTTAAAAAAATATGTTTTTCATGAATATCCCTCTCAACCCGTTCCTTAAAAAAGGGGTTCCACGCATTTGCAAACAGAATAGACCCATATCAGTCAGCTCCGGTCAGGGTCTGCTCTGTTTGCTTGCTAACGGAATTTGATAGATCTGTTCATTTACTTTTTAAATGGCTACAATGTTCCACCTTCCATATTACATTATAATTGTTTTGTCCATGAAAATTCAGCAGGTGTTAACCCTTTCACCGCCGATGTCGCATTAATGCACCACGACAAATAGTGCAGTCCCAGATCAGACGCCGCCTTTTGAAGGCGGCGTCTGATCAGGGACTTCACTATTTGTCTCAAACTCTTCTTCTATATCTGCTCTTTATTCCTTTGAAATTTGCATTTATTTATCTCATTTCCTTATTTTACCAAATGATTTAACAAAAATTGCATTGCAGACGACAATTAGAAATTTGGCGCCGACAGGGTTAAATTTGGAATAGACACAGAACAGGGAAAAGGTTAAAACGAAATATCTCATTTTACATTCTGGAATAAATGGTATTACCATCAATTACCACCAATGATCGCCATTACGAGCGAAATAGATGGAAATTGGCTATTTACGCTTGGATATGTTACATGTCCTATCATCAATAATCTGATTGATATATCACGTGATAAAGCATTCGTTTTGCCGAAGGAAATGAATGCGTCTTACAATGGTGACCTCTCACTGCAAAAAAGGACATCCATTATTCTTTTGTAGCCTTGAAATCATTATAGTACATTCACGCAATTACATATAATGACTACATGTACATGAATATTAATTAGCTACATGTCTATGGTATTTTGACCATAGCACGAACTCTAGAATAGGATATATATAGTTTCTTAAGCAAGCAGAGTATACCCTTATCTGTGTCTACTCTGTTCGCAAATGTACATCAAGGCGTCTCTATGAGATAAACAGTTAAGGATAAGCTAACTAACAACGTTTATATGGTACGAATAAATATGTGTACAGGGTCGTAACAGGTTGAGCAACAGATAAATGTGCGTACCCAGGCACTATAATCGTCATTTCACAACCAAACCCTATGTTGTGACCACTCTTTAGAATAGTCTCGAAGAGACGATTCTTATCAGTGATTTGGCGGAGAAATAATGAAGTTATTCTTAAAAAATGTTTTAATTTACGCATCTTATCTGGACCTCTGTTAACAGGATTATATATACACACATATATATATATAGAGAGAGAGCGTGTCTTACAATGCAACTCTGTCGCCGCCAATGTTGCATCTATGATTACTTATCCAAACTGTTTGGTGTTCGGATAATATTTTTAAATAAAAAGAGAAGAACATTAAAAACAACAACAACAAAAACAGACATTCAATATATTATAACCAACCGCATTTAGATATGTGTACCTTTTTCTAGGTTCAAGCTGAATTCGAAAGCTTAAACATCTGACAATATATAACTGCCAAATATATATATTGTCATGAATTGAGTGAGAACACCATCAGGCCCAAAACACCAAACTTACATAAAATGTAAAGCTATATTTACCTTTTCTTGGGCGAAGGACTTGTCCTCTCCCCTGTCGTGCTGAGATTCGACCAGAATGTTCAAAATGTAAAGTTTAAATACATTTAAGCACTTTTATTTACGTATTGCACATACATGTAATTATACAACAGAACCTACCTATAGGGAACATATAATGAATAAAAAGCAACATTCATATACCTTTTTTCATAGTGTTCGTCACTAATTAAGCTACCTACTGCCTTAAAACCCATAATTAGACATACATGTATATCAGGATGGTTATTATCGACAGGTTGTACTGAAATTAATACAGTGCATATAGAGAGAAGCAGACTGATAGAGAAAAACGAATTCTTTCCAGTCACATAAAAATATAGACGACATCAATATTCATATTTATCACATACTCTGTCTTGTGAGAGAGTGCCGTAAATCGCAAAATGCACTAGTGCACATTTTATGCAAATTAGTAATCGTTAGCCAATGGTAGTGCTAATTTAAGCGTTCGCCAAACGTAGCGCTCCATGTGCGTCGTCCCTGGTATTACTACGCTGTTTATAAGCAATGGCCGAAACAGCCGTCAGCTATAGCCTGACTCATTTTCTATTGCATTTTAAGGCTTATGTGATAAAAGAAATATTACAATCGTGTTCGTCATGAAACAATTTGTAATGAACACTCATGGAAAATTCTCTGTATATTGTATTGCACATTTTTGCACGGTACAATGTAATCTTTCTATTGCGACACAATATTAACAGTAGTACATGCATATAGAATAAGGTAGGTAATTACTGCATAACGAAAGTAATGAAAAAAATATCTAAAGGAAACAGTATTATACCTGTTTCGAGTGTTCGTTATATAGAGGTTGAACTATATTTTCTTTATCAGGAGCAATATAGTATTTAATTTACAGATTCCACACCCAAGATGTCCCATGCTATGTCACATATATCATCTCGCGGAACATACAACGATATTAGGACATATGACAAAATATCAAAACGAAGGTTTCTATTATGCTAAAGCCTTACTTACATATAAGCCTGAATTAGAGTGTTCGAAGGTACACATATGGCACCTGCTGAAAGCTAGAAACATGTAGAAAACAGCTTACAGGCTGACAGATGGATAAACGGACAGACGGATGATGGATATATATTCCGTATTTGATCCTAAAACAAGATATTGGTTTCGTGCGACAGTCAGACAGGCATACACATACAAAGCATTATGACGACAGTCAGACAGACAGAAGACGGAGAGGAGAAATCGCCCGGACTACTTACAGCATACAACTCCCAAATGGAATCAAATTGCTAAAGTACAACATTTTTTAACTCGTACAATTAACTATTTCCTTCATATAAAGGCGTATGAGTTCGAATTTGAAAGATGTGTTTCCTAAGTTTCTAAAATGGCTACAATGTTACACCTTCCATATTTTATTACAACTATTGTGCCCATGAATATTCAGCAGGTATTGAAAATAAGAATAATTATAGAACCAGGAAATGATTAAACATATTAAAGCATGCAGGCAATGGTGTTTATGTTTTAAGAACACAGTATCTGTCATTATTAGATTTCATTCGGAATTGGGAATAAAAAACAACTAAAGAAAAGAAAACATGCATTATGCAATTTCTTACCTTCCTTATTGCTCATTACAATTAGTGACACACTACAGTCAGCTCTCTTTACAACGACCACGTCGTTACAACAAAATGTTGTGTTGAAAATGCTGTAACGAACATTAACCCTTCGCTTGCTACTCGCGTCAATATACCTACCTGTAAATAGTGAAGACTCAGGGTCTGCACTATTTACAAATTGATTGTGTAACAAGTGCACTCCGCAGCAGTGATTGCACAGCGAAATACTTGTACACAGTGAAGATATGTGTAATTATACAACAGGGCATGGGTAAAGAAGGAGACACGTATTTTAAAATTCAGCAAGCGAAGGGTTAAGCATCTTCATGCTATTAGCGTATATGTCTTATATTTCCAGAGAAGCTGTCTCATATGGGTCTGTACTATTTGCCATTATAATTCAATGGCTACAATTGATTCAACTTTAGTATGATTAAGCTAATTAATATGTATAATAGATGGACTCACATTTGAATATTTATCATGAGAAGAGTTAATATTTATGTTCAGGTAATTTTGTTTCAAAACTGAATGTTTGTATAATGAATATTCCGTTCTATCGAATGTCGTTATAACGAGTGTTCACTGCATTATTATCAATGATTATAAATCCGTTAGATTGGAACTGACAATAAATGTGCTAAGGTTTTGATTTTTGTTTGACAATATTGCGATTAAGCACGGAATATTGCGTGCATATTTAATGTAATGTAGCATATTGAAGTGAACAGGATAAGTTTTTAAGCATCATTCTTTTGACACTTCCGACTTTTACAGAATGAATCGTTTTTATTTCCCGTTTGTTAACCTCCCTCTTGCTAATTCGGCTTCTGTTCAGCACCCGCGCTGTTTGTTACTTGGACAATAGTTTCTTGAAACATCTGAGCCACTTTACTACTGCCTTAATTAGAAACATTCAGGAGACGAAATGAGAAACCATGGCCTATTCGATATGCGAATTTACAAAAACATTACTTTGAGCGGCAACATAAAGGAACTACCCTAGAGTACGTCTCACAGAGTAATATTCTGTAGGGAGACGACCTAGATATACAAGGCCAGTTCAAGTTGCTTAACCCTTTCTGTGCGGGACATGAGCCACTAATGTCCTTTGGAAACAGTGTAGACCCAGATGAGAGGGCTCCTAGAGGAGCCCTCTCATCAGGGTCTACACTGTTTGTAACGTTACACTTTTCTGTAGAAAAATCCCTAAATATTCACCATAAACAAGACCTGTTTGAGTGTTGTCCACTTCAAGATTCGGCGTTGTAAGAGTTAATTAACAATAGTTACAACCATGCTACAAGTGTCAGTTTCTTAACACGTATCCGGCTATCAACTACATGGCATGGACTTGCAAACAGCCTCGATCCAGATGAGATGCCGAGTATCGCGCCGTCTGATCAGGATCCAATCAGTTTGAAACTCGATGAATAGTTTCTAAAATGTTTGATCTTTCAGATTTGAGCAGATACTATTGTTTTGCAGTTGAATAAGGGTTAATTAATAGCCGTACTTGCTTTAACCAAATGATACTATGCCCTTGAGAATGGCATTTCTCTATCGGTTTTCATGGGAAAAAACCTGCATCACTGTCCGCCGCTTTGGCTGCAACGTCTTTTGTAGCTTAAACAAAATCTCATCAAGTAAACGTACACTTCAAATAGTATGTTTAAACAGTCTGTGTATAAAACAAGCTTATAGCAATGATGTCACCGAGTTACTCGGCACCTCATTTGGATCTAAACTACATATAAATATCATCACAAACAAGGTTCATAGTATTGTATATTTATTTTGTTTCCAAACATTCTTAACATATTATTTTTATTAATAAGTATTAATCATTAGTCTATCCAATTGGACAACCTTTCTATAATTAACTGCACATAGTGCAATGCATGTATATAGTGAATTAATTTACTCTGTTTGATTATGTAACGCCGTCTGGTTGAATTATGAGGACATTTGTTCATCCGATCGGAAATCCTCGTCTAATTCAGACAAGGGTTCCGGATGTACCTTATGCAAGAATATGCAGGACTCGCTGGAATCAGAATACGTCAATAAGTACATCAAACAGATCATGAAGAGGAGAGCTATAGATAAATGTGCGTACTCATGTACTAAAATCGTGATTTCTCCACCAAACCCTTTGGTGTGACCACTCTTTAGAATCGTCTCGAAGAGAATATTCTAAAGAGTGGTCACATCATAGAGTTTGGTGGAGAAATAAAGGAAGGAGTTATTCTTGAAAATATTTTAATTTACTCATCTCATATATGTGCCTTTGGTGCAGATTGATCTTAGATACCTCTGTCGGCATTGAAAAGTTAGGCCATGTTTGCAGTGGAAGCAGCTAACCCAACGGGATGTAGTATTGCCATGGAGGGTGTCTCCATATCTTCCTAAACATGTGATTCAACCGTACAGAGATAAACACACGGTTGCTCTTTAAACAAAACTGCCATTTTGATATACATTATTGGAATGGTGTATATGTACATATTATTAAAGAAATTGTAATAAATATGGACAATTTTACAAATTTAGCTTTCGTACTATACGTTGAAATGTACTAATACCCCAAAGTAATGTATATGAGATTTTTACGCATTCATTTAAGACTTGCTTCATTTATGGGCATATAATATAAAACATAACAATTAACTTAAGTAATACTAAAGCAAGTACATGTACCAGTGTCGGTCTTTAACCAATTACCTCATAGGATATTTTTAGATCCAATCTCTTTGAATACGTCTACCGAAAAGGAGCATCAGCTAGAGATAAGGAAAATTCTAGAATTTTGTAGTTTGAAATCATTGTGATAAATAGAGCATTTGCTCCTATAGGAGCAAATGCCCTATTTATCATAATGGTATCACAAAGTGACTTTTACAGAGTCCTCAAAAGTCGTCAATATCAGGGAATGGGTTAATGCAGGCGGAAGCTTAATGCAGGATGACAGTAATGCAGAAATGTCCTCATTATGTTCCTAGTATTTTCATCCTGCAATAAGCAGCTACCTACCTAAACAGTTCTAAATTATTCATTATTCAAACTTCGAACTGTCGAGTTTTTACTTTAGTTCTATAATGTCATAGGTACGCAGAGTGGTTTGGCCATGGTATACACTGTCAAATCAGAATTTTATTGTTCCATAAGCAAACAGACAACCGTGATCACCCGGGGACTTCTGCTCTTGGTATACTTTCTTTGCAGAGGCACTTATATCAGGTTATGGGTTGACACTTATAATGACTCGCATTTGGAAACAGCTTGAATCCATATGAGACCCCACGTAACTTGACATGTGATCAGGGTTAAAGCTCTTTGACACTATGTCAATAGTTTCTAAAATTAAATATTGACACAAACCAAAAGTAAGTAGTAATGCAACAGATCAGATTTGACAGACATTTTCTTTTCAGCACGATAATAGAAAATAAGCATTGTAGTTCATGGATGGCGCCTTTCCTTACAGATTGAACTATTTATTGTCGCCCCGCATTTACAAAATGTAAGTGGGGCGACTATATGGGCTTACGATTTATTTGGTTCACGGTAGGAGCAGTCGTTTCTGTAACGTTGAGGAAAGGAAAGTTTACTTAATTGGATAACGCAGATTCTCGTATGAATACCATATCATAGGTGATGAAATAAAAAGAATCATCTTTTTGTATTATTGCTCTAAGAAATGAATACTACATGTATATTGATACTAAATAGCCGATCCTTTCGAATTTCCGGTGTAATAGTCTTGCTTTAAGTGTTGTGGAAATAGTCCAGTAAATGCACATTCCAATGTATCGTTTTTAGTTTAATGCTGATCTAAAGCTAGTTTTAATAAATAACGTATATTGATTTTTAAAGTTTGGCCCACCTAAGAGTAAAAATCCTACAAATTGCGGTGTATAAATAAATGTTTTAGTTTACTGTCGCCCCGCATCGACTTGAAGCCAGTCCGATATCGACTTCGCACGCAGATCACTCCGTAACAAAGAAATATTTTGCTTTATAATTTCGAAACAGAAAACGACAATGTCAGTTGTTATTGATACTTCGTGCGTTGTGTTTTCCTAACCAAAATGTGATCGGATTGTCCTTGATAAATTGACTTGCTGTTTAAAAGAACTAAATTGAATGGATTGTTAGTCATTAGTTCGACGACTGGTCGAAATTAATGTAAAAATAGAACAGAAATCAAAGTACTGAAGGTGCTCGTCTGGGGCTCGTTTATTCTAAACCGATTGACTTGTGCGTATAGGTTAAATGCATCAACCCTTCCCTGTTGCATATTCACGTAAGAAATAATGACACCATGAATAGCTATTGGCTGAATTGTTTATAATGACAGGATTATTTTGGTACATTGTATTGGTAGTCGATCCTATTATAATTTCATAAGCAAATAGAGAAGAACTTGATCAGATGTACGGCTCCTCTAGGAGCGGTCTGATCTGTGTCTAATCTATTTGCAATGCGTTAAAACATGTTTACATGAGGGAAATGATAGCTGTTCAACAGCACTTTCTTTTATTGCTAAGTTAAATTATTTCTTTCTTACGGAGTGACCACCGTTAAACAGGTAGTGTCCTTTCAGCCCTTCCAGGAAAATTAACCTATTTATTAACACAAATTACTGAAAAAAATATTCATGAAATCAGAGTACAGCTTACTTTATAAAAAGTGTAAGATATTTCATTTCGAAACATTTTATTGTGTTATAATGAATAGAAATTTATAAAGACTTGAATAATAACGCATAAAGATGAAGGAAATAAATAAAGTTTTAATAATATAGCCACTATCTCGATTCAAACAGACACTTTCATTTCACTTTTAATTTCATTCATTCTCAGTGCTATTTAATATCATTTTCATATTGCTGTTGTTTACCGATAATCAAATTCCAAATCTATAGACTTTCCTTTAAATTAGAACCAAAACCAAATTCGTCAAATCCTCAATCAATGATTAATCTGCTTGGATTCTTTTAAATCATCCAAATGATCAGAGCCAGGTTAGTATTTGATGTACACATTATTAATTTACTTGTCAAAAGCTCAAGTTACCAGACACAATACTTTATGTAGTTCATGTAGGTCCGAGACCTGATACAACCACAGTTGCATAAGCTTTTAATACTTAGACAATAAAGGTAACACAAATATCTTGTACATGTACATTTCAACGTCTTCATACTCGATTATCATTATTCACTGTTCAGTAATAGTCGACCTTTGATGCTTCGCATCAATAATTTTTGTTACTTTTACTGTTGCACGAACATGCTAGTGTACATACCGTAAAACATCTATAAACTGGACGTTCAAATTAGTAATAATGCCGGTCTTTGAGACAGATGGCAGCTTAATGAAGGTTGAAAAGGAGCTTCACTTTCACCTTGAATTAAGCAGTCACCTGTCCCCCCGAAAGAATAAGTTCTTGCTAATTAAATTAATTATTTAAAACGGGGGCCAGGGAAAATACGTTTATATGAAGGAACCCTTTCCCTGTTGAGTAATCATGTAAGAAATAATGACACCATAACAATGTATTAGCTGAACTTTTATAATGACATGTACACGGGATATTTCGTATTGGCACAAACTGTAGAGACAGGTCATCATAACCCCATAAGCAAACCGCATACCACAAGTAAACAGACGGTTCCTACAGGATGCGCCTGATTTGGGTCTATTCCGCTTGCAAACTCTTGATAAGCTGTTTATATGAAGGGCAGTTTTAACCCATTACCTCATAGGCTATTTAAGGTACATGTACAACCTCTTTGAATAAATCTACCGAAAAGGATAATTAATTAGAGAAAATGATTTTTTTTAGAATTTTTTAGTTTGAAACCATTGTGATAAAAAGTGTATTTGCTCCTATAGGAGCAAATGCTCTATTTATCACAATGGTGTCACAAAGTGACTTTTACAGAGCCGTCAAAAGTCGTCAATATGAGGGAATGGGTTAAGAAGGGAGATATTTGAGTGTCTGGATACACTATGTAATTAGGCTAGCTAGGATCGTTTGATGTCGGAATAAGACACACTTCAGAGACAAGGACATCTAAAGTACTTTGGAGCAGCGATACAGCATTTGCACGGAAAGTCAATGGTATCAAGTAAAGTTAATTAATATTGCACAGATATCTATTACATATTACAATTAATCATATGCAGATGTCTGGATTTATAAAACCAGTCGTTGCTTAATGCAATATAAACATTATGAAGAAAGCTCCTTCACTTTCTATTTAATAAATTATGTATAAATGTTCACTTTAGGGTGGTCTGCTGTACTTGAACCAATCCCACGCTATAAGCCGTTAAAATCTGACAAATCGTAGAAATTACTAAGATATGTAGGAATCTGACCAATTATTTAGTTTAGGTCCCAATGTGCAATGATGGTATATCGTTCTGTTAGTCTTTATATAGATAAGATATGTTCCCATTTTATGTTACTCGAGGAGATCAAATTCCATGTTTTGCACGATCTCTTGATTTACTATATAACGGTTTATCTGATAAAGAGACGACTTTAACCTTTTACTCCAAATACGCACTTTCTGCACCTTCGCAAACAAAGTAGACCCTAACGGAGCCGTCTGATCAGGGTCTGCTCTTATGATATAATATAGATATGATTATACAGTTTCTGCCATTGCCAAACCTTCATGTGTCCAAGTGATATTGTAGCAATTAATTTAATTAGCTTTCATGCTGTCATTATGTTTTACATAAATATTCATGAAGGAAAGGGTTGACGCTTTTGCAAGCACAGTAGATCCCGATTAAAGGGTTCCTAAAGGAGCCCTCTGATTAGAGTCTGGTCTGTTTGATAATGGAATTATAAATCTACAGTTTATGGCATGGCCAAGAATCCGCTTGTCCATATACATTATAGATGTTCAGCTAATAAATATTCATGACATCATTTTGTCTTCTTGACGTATGATTGTTCATCAGGTACAGGGTTAACTGAATAGCACCGTTCTTTACTATTATAAATGTTTTATGAACATAGTCATGCATATTTAACGGCTATTTGTTAACCTCCCAATGTCATGCAATATCAACTGGTTCAAATGCTGAAAAATAACCCTTTACCGGTTAAACATTCATGTTAGAAATAATGGCATCATGAATATTTATTACCTAATTTTGTTATAATGGCATATTTACACGGTAAGTATTTGTAGAAACCGTAGAATCAGATCTGTTATAGTTCCATAGCAAACGGAGCAGATCCTGATCATACGGCTCCTATAGGATCAATCTGTTCTGGGTCTACTCAGTTTGCATAGGTGTGAACATGTGTTTATATGAAGGCAACGGTTAACCATATAAAAATCCATTGAAGTAAAGGCAAACATTTGGAAGACCATTGGTTGGTCTAATAGAATACGTGGGATATTGACTTCGTTGAAGAATTCCGATTGTAATCCATATGTCACTATGAACGTCTGTTTCTCCTCTTAATTGGACGTGAGGTGACAAATTGCTACATGAAATGGTAGGTAATTTATTGTGTAGCTTTATCACCGGATGGACAGGGGAGATGTTTGTTTCCAAAGTGTTAAAGGCTGGCAGTTGGTTTTGGACGACACCATACATCGTGTCGGAGCTCTCAGATAGTGTATGCAGTCCTCTACCCATGACAGGCAGATCGTACAGTGCATTATGGTTTACCATTTGTTAACCCCATTTGTTAACCCTTTACTCCAAAGGTGCGCTTTTTAACATCTTTGCAAACACAGAAGACCTATATCAGACGACTCATGTAGGAGCCGTTTGATCAGGGTCTACTCTGTTTGCCTTTGAACATAGATATAATTCAATAGTTTCTGCAATGACTAAAATGTACGTGTTCATATTTCCAATATAAAGGTTCAGCTAATTATATATATATAATTATAATATTTATATATGTTAGCAGTCATTTGTTATCAATGATAAAATGCTTAAATTGCTTAACTCCTTTACTGCCTAATACACTGATAACATGGAAGAGGAAATAGGATTAGAATGGATTTAATAGAATTTTGTTTCTACAGTAAATTCGAAACAGTAAAGTTTGTAATCACAGCTTAGCTGAAATGAATTTCATTGCTTCATTCCTTATCATACTGTCCTAAATACTCTACATTTCGTAATTTGTTTTCGGTCATTCAACCATATTCAACTTTACGCATTGTCTGCCATAATGAAGGCAAGTGCATGGTACAATACCGATAGTGTTGTCACGAGCATTTATTGAGTTATTGTCCATTTATATATTTACGTTGTAATCTGAAACATAACTTAAGTGGGTTTATGTTTGTTTGATGGACCCAAACTTCGGCCAGTTTTTGTTTAGCATTTTCTTATCATCATAGAAATCTGGTCACCTGGAATTTTCATTTTGAGTTGACTGTAATAAAACCGTTTCTGCACTTTTCTCTGCTTCGTTTGCTTTCGAAGGATGGACGAGACGAGACAAGTCTAAAGAGTGGTCACAACAAAGGGCTTGGTGGTTAAATGACGATTTTAGTATCTGAGTACGCACATTTATTTGTTACTCTACATATGTAGTTCCTCTAGAGACTGGTCCAAGTTGTAGTAACATTTTGTTTCAGCAGTCTTAAACTGTTGAATTTTCATGTAAGAAATAATGTCAGATAAAGGTGCGTACTCAAATATTAAAGTCATCATTTCTCGAAGAGACGATTCTAAAGAGTGGTCACAACATAGGCTTTGGTGGAGAAATAAAGGAGTTATTCTTAAATGTTTTAATTTACGCATCTTTTCTGGACTTCTGTAAGACATCATTTATATTAGGAAGATATTTTATGATGTCATATGAACACCTGTAATATTGGTTCAGTTGGAAACGGTAAATTCAGATCTGTATCATATCATAAGCAAGCATAGCAATAAGAGCCGCCTACTCGGGGTCTACACTCTTTGCAAAGTTGTGCAAAAGCGTGTATATGAAGGGAAATATTAATACAAGACAAAAAACCTAGGAACATTGTATATCGTCTTTTCCTAATTGAACATTGTATTTCCAACTTTACCATTTCATCTTGATATAAAACAGCTACTCAACTACTACTGAAACATTTAAACCTGCCATTTGATCTAGTTCACCATGGAACTGACACATCACAGACAGCATTCTACTTGTAAGTTCAATCCCAACATGTACGTGTTTTTAACATTTTGCGTGGTTCGCCCTGAACGATTGCAGGTATTCATTGAAAATATAAAGTGCACATGCTCGTTCAACATATAATTATTGGTTGTATTACACTAATTGATTTTGTCTGTTAACGGTGACTAAAACATGTACTTCCACGCTGTGTGTTGTTTGGAACTAATGCTTCCCGAAAGATATCATATCAGATAGCGATTCTTAATCACATAGAATTAGCAATATCGTTACGTTTGAAAACATATGCTTTGTTTTTCTCAGGATAAAAAAAAATAAATAAATAAAGTATCTAGTTAATGTCTACTTTCAGTCCAAATGACCGCTCAGCCGACTGTACATTTACTCACCTTGCCATTGAGTCATTCGCCTACAATATTCAGCACTGCTAACATATGGCGCAATCATGCAGCCGCAGTACCGGCTAGTGGCCCTCACAGGTACCCATTTTAACCCCTGGGTGGAGAGGAGATGTGGGTGGGAACACTGAAAAGCGTCTCTGAAGTGTCCGGGAGGGACCAGGATTCGAACCCCGGACCTCCGAATTGGTAGTCAAGCGCGTTACCACTAGACCATAACACACCACAAAGATCGACTTTGTTAGTGTCATAGTCAGGTATCTAAATAGCAAACAATCTTTCCTGAAGAAAAAGTTATTTGTATGAGATTACGTTTAACATTCCCCAAATATAGCTCCTGTTGGGTCATGTAAAAATCAAATTACACTCACTCACAATGAAGAAGCACTCAATGATTATTACTCCAGTACTCTCGTTGCAACAAATCGTTCATTTTAGTCACGACTAACAAATTATTTATGCCCCCCACCTCCACGAAACGAGACAGGTCTTCTTCCTCTGTTTCTTTTTATTCTATCTTGCAATTCTTATTCTTGTTCTTCTCGTTCTTCTTCCTTAGCTGACTAAATGTATACTCTTATTGTTCGATGTTTTAGAAAGCCGGTATGTTTTGGGTATTTGTGTACTCCAAATTCAATCGTAGGTTTTTCGAAAGAGTTGGATGCTATGGTAACATAGTGGTGATTTGTCACACAATTTAGATATAAATCGTTTTTTGTTCTGAAAATTGATAAGTATTGGTATATGGGTGACCCAAACAGGTGCTCCAAAAGTGTTGATTGTCATGGTAACCCGCTGATGGCCTGTGCTTGATCCTTATTTAGATTTGTTCATCAATTGTCTGTTTATTTGGAGGACACCCTGTAACGGTTTCGGTTAAAATTATATCTTGTTAACCCTCCCCGCTTCGCGCGATCATACTGTGTGTTGCAAACAGAGTGGATCCGGATGAGGATCCAAGTTGTTTGACACTCGGTCAATAGTTTCTCAATAGCTTGATTCATGGTCAAAGTGCCCCTTATCGAAGTTAACCCTTTCCCGTATGTAAGCGCATTTTGACGCATCTGCAAAGAGAGTAGACCCTTATCAGACGGCTCCTATAGGAGCCGTCTGATCAGGGTCTGCTCTGTTTGCTTATGGTGTAATATTGATCTGATTCTACAGCTTCTTCCTGAACCAAAATGTCACGTGTTCATAAGCCATTATAAAACATAATCTTATTAAAATTTATGACGTCATTATTTCCTATATGAATATTCATCAGGGAAATGGTTAAGCAGACAGTAATATTTTCACAGTAGGGTAATGGTCGACACTTTTGCAGCCATATGCAAATTCGTACTTAATTTGCAACAGTAGATAAAACGCTGAATACCTCTAAATCTAATCCGGAACCAACATTTTGACACACTTACTAGATTTTTAAACAGATATTGAAGAAACCATCACTTTGAAACAATAACCTCAGCAAATTTATTTGGCGCCGCAATGATGTAATTGAGTGTCTAGTATGCTACTTCGCCGGGCTTAGCATGTCACAGAACTCGAAATTAAATTTATATACCCAAAATGATTAAGAAAGTCTATTCTAAAGTAAAACTACGTCTGGATAAAAAAGAATGAAACGTGCGGAAACTGAAACAAAAAACTCATTTATTTCCTATTATTTACGGTTACCTCGCCTAAACCATCCGTTTTTTAACCTTTACCCCTTACGTAGGAGTCACAAATGTACTTTGCAAACAGTGTAGACCCAGATGAGAGGGCTCCTAAAGGAGCCCTGTCATCAGGTTTTGCACTGTTTGTCATGTAACACCTTTCTTTAGGAAAATCCCTCAATATTCACCATAAGCTTCACCTGTTTAAATTTTGGAATATAGTCCATTTGCAAAGTCAGCGTTTTAAGGGTCAATCATTTCAGTGTCTATCTGTAGAGTCTAAGCAGTATGAAATGCTTAAAAGTTCAAGTGTGAGTCAGGGAACCCCAACATAGAAAAAACACAGCCATCCGAACAGCACCACAACAGGAAAACACAGCAAACATACATATTTCAGACTTCCTTATCCTAATATCCGCGACATGATTCGTAATTTGCAAACAGCTTGGAGATTACTCGTCGTCTCATCGGTGTCCAAGATGTTTGACACTTGGTCAATAGTGTTTCAAAGGTTTGTTCAAATTGGAAGTAGTTAAATTTGCATCATATACACAGCTGAATACATACAGATTAAATACATTTTATCTATCAAAACACAAAGAGGCGTACAAAGACAAAATAAACAAGCAAATTCATAGAATTGATATCCCCTGCGAAGGGTAAAAGGGATATGTTAGCCCTCGATCGCTTGCCTTTGATGCATACCAAAACCTTAAATAGATATTTTGACCAACGTTATGGATATTTGGCCAACTTACTGCTTTCTACGGCAATCTTTAATAATAGTGTACATGCATGTTTTGATACTGAATGAGCCACAGCAATGGGAAATGTGCCTTATTGTATTACGAAAAGTATAGACCTCGACTGGCTGCCGCGTCTCTGCTGTGGCATCTGATCCAGTCTACTACTTTTTTTTGCATTAGTTGTAGTTTGTATACAGTTTATTCTGATATAGTGAATCATTACATATCGGATTGGGTGTTGCATTGGTGACGCGGTTGCTGATCTGTTTCTGAACTGTTTGAATAATGATAAGGCATGTTTTACCTTTACACTGCTTGAATATGAAAGCTGTATAAAGCATATATAAGTACTTAATGCAAAACAGCATTGAATACAATATAGTATCCCTCTGCCTTCAGCAGGGGATAAGGGCAATACATATATATATTTGTGTATCAAAGGGGGATAACTCCTAAACACCACATGCCATCTGAACAATTAATACAGGGGAACAATGCCATGGCGATAACAAATATTCATGTTGAGTTTCATTGAAGTGATCTGGAAAAGCAATACATGGGAACGATGCCCCAGTGATAACAAATATTATTGTCTAGTTTCAATTAATTCTGTCATCTGTCAATCCGTTACAGAGATATATCATCGGATGGAGAACAAAATATGTCATTATTGTGTATCAAAGGCAATAACTACTAAATGCCACAAGTGATCTGGAAAAAGTAATACATTGGAAAAATGCCCCAGTGATAACAAATATTCATGTCGATTTTCATTGGATTCTATCAATCCGTTACAGAGATATGGCATCGGACCGACACAAATTGTGTGATTTTTGCATATAAAAGGGCAATAACCCCTAAATGCCACAAACGATCTGGAAAAGTAATACATGGGAACGATGCCCCAGTGAAAACAAATATTCATGTCAAGTTACATTGACTTCTGTCAATCCGTTACATCGGACGGAAACCGGACGGAAAGTCGGAAGGACGGAAAGACGGAAAGTCGGACGGACAGAGAGACGGACGTACGGAAGGTCGGACGGACAAACCCAAAACAGTACTCCTCTGCCTTTGGCAGGGGATAACAAACCAACAATATGGGAAGAACCGCCTTAAAACGGTCAGTGACTATAGTCACTTGGGGTTTAAACCTATTTAGGGACGCACAACCTCGCATTTATTCCATCTCCACCCTAAAGGACAAACAGTGTAAATAAACATACCCCCTCTCCGACTAATCTACAACACGAGGAGATTGAATGACAAACAGTGCAAACCCTGATCAGAGTCTTCCTAGAGCAAATGACATTGCATGGGTGTTCCGAATTTAAAGTGATACTGTATATAAATACTTTATAAATAATTGATATTGATTGCTTCAGCAAGCAGTAAAGAAACTGATGAAAAGGTTCTTTCAGAAACCTTCTGATCTGAGGGTACGCTGTTTGTCTGTGTCACATGTATGGATCGCGGGTGAATATCTTAACCCTGTACTCCATTAATACACTTTTCTACGCCTTTGTAAACAGAGTAGACCCGAATCAGACGGCTCACATAGGAGCCGTCTGATCAGGGTCTGCTCTGTTTGCTTATGATTTAATAAAAAATATGATTCTACAGGTTCTGCCATGGCTAAAACTTCCTATGCCCATGTGCTATTATAACAAATTAATCAAATTTATATTCATGACGTCATTATTTCTTACATGAATATTCATGGAGGAAAGTGTTAAGTTAAAGGTTTCTTCCGAAAATGCTGATTGTTTAGGATGAATGTGCCATTGATAAATCGAGCATTTTTATGATACTGGTGAAATCAATAATGTGACCCAATGTCCGGATATCATGCGAGTAGAATGAACGAGTGAATACAATAAAACAATTTTGAGCTCGAATGTTTTTGATTAAACATCATTAATCAAAGACACAGGACATGAACAAAATAAGACATGTGACTGGTTGAATATTACAAGATGTGAAGAAGTCGTTGATGTTTGTAATTTGTAAAAAGACAAACATTTAATTTCGTCAACTATCTCTGGTAAACTATTCCCAAGATCACCAGAAGTAGCTGTATCGAACTGACTGTATGACGTATATACAATGTAGAGCCTCATACCTGTCCATGTTAACATGGCAAAGTCTATGTTTGAGCGATTTTGATAATTCCATCCCATTAATGAAAAACAAAATAAAGTCAAGCAGGAAAAGCCACACACAAGACGCAACCATTACCAAAACACCGATAGAAAATAAGTGACCCCCCCCACACACACACACACACGAGATGCAAATCTCAAACACCAAAAAACGTACAAAAGGTACAAGACAAACATAAAGTTAAGTGTGTTAAAATTAAAAGGAGTATCTCCTTGGGATGGTCAGTGGCAAACCACAAAGGGAGGTTTAAACCGGTTTAGGTCCGGATCAGCTGTCTGATCAGGGTCTGCTCATTTTGCTTATGATGTAAGATAGATAAGATTCTACAGTTTCTGCCACAGCAAACATTACATGTGGTCATTTGCCATTATAACATTTAATCTAATTAATATTCATAATGGCATTATTTCTTACATGAATATTCATGGTGTAAAGGGTCAAGATCGTTCTAACCTCACACTTGTCTCAATGCCATCCTAGTTAAACGAACAGTGTGAATAAAGGTATCCCTGCCACACTTCCTTATCCGAATATCCGCGACATAATTTGTAATTTGCAAACAGCTTGGAGATTACTGGTCGTCTCATCAGGGTCCAAGCTATTTGACACTCGGTCAAGAGTTTTTCAAAGGTTTGGTAAAATTGGAAGTAGTAAATTTGCATAATATACATACTATTAGCTGAATGTATACAGATTAAGAAACATTTTAAAGATATTTTTTAAAAATAATTATAATATTAAAATTATTATAATATTAAAGACATATTCTCGAAAGAGATCCGAAACTGGCTTTAGATTACCTGCTTTAACCAATTCACTCATATTGACGCTTTTTGACACCTATTGAATCCATTGTTAAAATACAGAATTTGCCCCTAAAAATTAAATGCTCTATCTATCACAATGGGCTCAAAACTACAACACTCTGAAAGTTTCTAAATGCTCCTTTTCGGTAGATTTATTCAAGGAGGTTTGGTCTAAAAATAGCCCATAAGGGGAATAGGCTAAGAGCGGGCATGAAAAGAGCTCACTGATGTACATAGGAAGACAATTTCGTCGCATGTGTTCAGTGTCCGAGGTTTTATCACTTTCGAGTCTGGGTCTTAAACTAAATGGACATCAATGATGCAGCCTCGACTATTGTTTTAGATATGTAATAAATCGAAAGTGTTTTTCGACATTGCTATATATGGATTTGTAACAAGTTCAGCAAGGTTACGTATGACCTTTCATACACCACAAAGACCGTTCAATACCGTTACATACGAATGTGAACAATATAAACTATCCTTTAACCTTTTCGTCCATCAATAAGTCTTTATACGGTTTTGCAAACAGAGTTGATCCAGATAAGACGGCTCCTAAATAAGTTGTCTGATAAGGAGTTGGTCTGTTTGCTTATGGTATAAACAAGATATAATTCCACAGTGTATGCTTGGGCCAAACTGTTCGGTGTTAATATGCTATTATTCTATTATGAAAAATAATATAATTAATATTCCCGATGTTATAATATCCTACATAACTATTCATGAAGTATAGGGTTAAAATATGTGTTTATACTGAATCAAATGTTCACATATTTTTTATATATGATTTATATTACTTATGACTTTTACATACTAAGTTTATTTCTGATTCCAATAATATCTCATGCTAAAATCACTCAGACAGAGACACCTAGCGTGTTCTGATTAATGCTTTAACTTGGCATATCAATCGTGTTTTTCTTCTATCGCAATACAGTGCTAAAAGTTAGTCTGTGGTAGACTAGATAATACCATTTGATTTGACAAGTTAGAAATACCATTTCCACGAGGCATTCTGCTAGATTTAATTATCATTTATCCTCATTCGTATTATATGGTATTACGGTGTGTTAGCGAATAGATTTCCATGCTGATTTGTCTTCTAGAACTGAGAACGATGAGTAAAAGTATAAGTGAAGATAATAAACAGAGTGTCCTGTAAATGTGTCACAGACATAGGTTGGTTCTTTCATCGTATATCACCAACAAGAAACAACAATTATGTGTATTAGAAAAGTTCTTTAACCGTTTACTTTATGAATATTCATGCAAGAAATAATGACATCATCATGAATATTGATTGTTACAAATTGAATAGGGAACGTTTTGGTCTGGGCAGAAATATTTTTATTTATATTATATCATAAGCAAACAGAGCAGACCCTGATCAGACGGCTCCTATAGGAGCCGCCTGATCTGGGTCTACTCTGTTTGCAAAGGCATAGAAAGGTGTATTTATGGAGTTAAGGGTTAGAAACATATTCTGTAACATTACATACATTGGTCGCTTTTAGTTCGTTGTGTTTTAGTTCGAAGATGGTATTAAAAGAACAGTTCAAATACTGATAAACTGTAAGTAAAGACCAGCTTGCAGGAGGGGCGGGATTTGTTACGATTTATCTATTACAATAGACGGTATACATCCCCATACATATGGCTACTCATCCTATGTCGTTAGCCCATCATTGGGCATATTACCGTGTTTGTCAGAGTGCCCATGGCCTCTTTAAACAAAGAATGTAATTAATAACAGTCATTAAATCATGTGTTCAACAAAGAATGTAATTGTAGTAAAACCTCGATACTGCAAAAATTTAGTAATGAAGAATGTATGTCTCTGTAGCATGATGGCTGATTAATGCAGGGTAAAAGTCGTGCAGAAAGCTCCTAGAGGAGCTTTGCATTAAGCTCCAACCTGTCTTAAAGATCGATAACGATACGTATTGGTGTGTTCGTAATATCGAGATTTTACCGTAACGTCAAAATTCATCCCATCATAATGAGCTGAATATATACACAACTACCTTTGGTATGACCCATTTGTATGAAGTTTGGCTAAAATAAATTCAGTATAGTGTATGATATGAACAGACCGACCAAAATTTCCAAACCAATATACCGTCTTTTCTTTGAAGGGGTGGGGGATGATAAAATACTTATGTTATATTTCTATTGCAAATATAAACCCTCTACTGTAGGAACACCCATGTAAGAAGTAATCAGAGGGTTCCTCCAAGCTCATGCTTTGCCTATGTCTTATGTATGGGATCACAGCGCTTCCATTGCCGACCGATCGACAACATAAACGAACCAGTTTCACAACACGATAATGCAAATGCCATTGGTTTGTTTAACCAACCACAATGCGCGAACAGGATTCGTACAGAAACCGTCAAAATGTACGCTAAATCATACCATGTAGATATAAAAATATAACCATTCAACCAATAATTACAATTTATCTCAACGAAATCCGGTAAGAAGATCTCCATGTTGAACTTCGATATCTCGAACTTCGGGATAACTCGAGCAAAAAATTCAGTCCTTCCAAAACTTACAATACAGAATTGCTCTAAAATGCATCGCTACAGATATCTAGAATCATATGTGACAGCTTAATACAGGTCTAAAGTAATGCTGAAAGCTCCTACAGGAGCTTTCAACATTAATTTAGACCTGTATTAAGCTGTGGCCTTGAGAAATCGTTCAGATTAAAAGTCGAAATCCTGTTATCTCGAACTAATTTGTACGGTCCCTTGAAGTTCGAGTTATCGAAGTTCAAAATATATGTATATAATTATGGAATTCTCATATCGTAAATTCCTTCAATTCAACCAACATCAAAGATCTTATCTTAGAGAATAGACGGATGGTGTGTGTTAGCGGGCATTTGAAGTCGCTGTTGACGGCCATGGGGTATCTCTTGTCTTACATCCATTCTAGATGTGTTTGTTAATTGGATTATATTCATCTGATCCTAATGTTTTTGCCAGGGTAAAATATCTATGTACAGCTACCCGTTATACAAATGCAGCTCTTTACTATGTAAGATGTCTTTATTTCTTACATGAATATTCATGAGGTAATTAAGTAGATTCTTAACACATAACGTTCATACACAAGTGTAGGTCAATATCTATGTAGAGTATGTGATGTAAAATAAACTGACACAACCGTCCGAAGTTCTTATCTTATTAGATATTTCAAGTAGTTAATACTCGTATGCTGTTTTAGTTTTTTTCAGTACATGAATTTTGAACAGCTAAACGCTTGTATTGTGTACTAAGTATTTTATTTCAAATAGCTAATCTGTTTTAATTTATTACGTATTTCAAGTAGCTGCATTGTGGTTTAGTAAATAAAATTGTTTACGTTGCTAAAAGGTTGAGCGTCTAGTTTATTATTTCACACAGTTAAAGCCTTGCTTAGCTTGCTGAATACAGTGTACATGTCTTTCACATTACTAAAATGATGTTCAGTTCACTTAGCCAAAACTATTGTTGGGTTTATTAAGTATTCCACATAGTTAAACCACTGTCTAGTTTATTTAGTACTGCACATGACTAAAATCCTGTTTTAGTTTATTATTTCACATAACTACAATGCTGTTTAGTTTAGGTATTTCAAATTATTTAATGGATTTTTTATCAATTTATTTTCAAATGGAAATGAAACTTTTTTTTTATTTTATTATATCTATGAGGGTACAGTGTTTAGTGAGTGCAGTTGACGCTGAATGTGTTTGCATTTACAGAACGACTTATCTCCCTATGGTTCTACACATTTCAAACTCACTTTCCAAAACATTCCGATCACTACAGGCGAAACTGTGCTTAGTGCATATGAACATGCATTTATGCATTTGGCACAGTCTTGCATGCAGATCTTGACGTCTAGAAAGTCCATGTGGAATTGTAGGTTATATGTGTACGTCGTGGCAACAGACAACAAAAAACTAAGCCGACCGCTGTTAACTCTAATGATTTTGACCTACGTTTAACAGTGACCAATTGTCGAATTCTCGGATAGGATTATTGTAAACTAGCCTGAACAACTTATGCTAGCTTATCCATTTGTTTACAATGTACATAAAGGAAATGAAGCATTTAGTGTGCAGTGTATCGCTGATGTTATGGAAAGAGGAGGGCGTAGGAACATTTGCGTTTCAAACGTGCCAATGCCCCTCTCACATACATCTAACATAACACTACAATGGTTGTGTAGGGCTATATCGGAATACTAAGTGTTATCGAGAATATGCAGTTACAAACTTCCACCTATTGGTACGTGGCATGAATGTTTATTCGTAGCTTGACTTATTTGAGCTCTAACTTGTATATATGTTGTATGGCTGTACTATTGTTCGCTACTTGATATTCATTTACAGTGTCCTAGTTGTATGTAATATCCACTGGGAGGAAATAAAGATTCTGAACCGAACTGAACAGCAGTCTGGGGTGTGTACTCTACTGTATCAGACCAACTGAATACTTGCTGTTATATAATGTTATAAGATGATCAGTTGAATCAGTTGAAGTAACACGAGCATGTTTCCCTCTGGTTCTTGAGTCATTTGATAAAACGAATCTACCACTCGTTTCTGATGACCTTAAACGTTCTGGAAAGTATTACCGGCTAGTTTGGGAGCTTTCTGCATGCCTTTCAATCCACGTTCTAGTAAAACCTCTCTTTAACAGCCACTAAATTACATCAAGTATTTTGTGTTAAAGGCAGGTGGCTGCTTAAATGCAAGGTGAAAGTAAAACAGAACGCTCCTATAGGAGCGTTCTGTTTTACTTTCACCTAGCTTTAAGCAGCCAGCTGCCATAATTACCAACTAATTAACACAATTTAGTGGCCATTATAGAGAGGTTTTATTGTAGTTTCCACCTGTCTGAGGTACCTGCATTAATAATAATGTTCATGTCGGGGTCAGCGGGATTTTACTGTATATCTATTCAATTCATACCTGCGACACATATAGAGTGAATTATCTAATTTGGTGTCCTGTACGTCACCAGACAGTATGCATACATGTATATAAATCCTAGCGAACTATAAAGCAACATCATTAACCCGTATGACAAGCGCGACCTGACTCGCATTTTCAAACAGCTTTGGTCTAGATGAGAGTCCGCTTGTACAGGTCAGAAGTGAGTGAAACATGCAATAGATCAGAGTTTGACATACATGTTGTTTCAGCACGATAAAGGTTTAAAACGAAAACAATTGGTCCGGCAAGCTTAGTAGGCAGAGTTTCGGTTTCCGGAGCGGGCGGTCTCCGGTTGATCATTGCCTGTGATAAACCAAAGTCCTGAAAGTCACATTGAACTACTAGAAATATTATGTTCATTCTCGTTATCTAGGTTCCAACTCATTCTCGTTATCTAGGTTCCAACTTTAAACACAGTGTCCTCCATAAAATCACTAAGAACCTTTTTTGTATAGTTTTGTTGCCTTGTAAATATCCACGTGTTATTAATATGATATAAAATGTAAACTAGATTATATACATGTACATTATGTATAAGTCTTGAATAAAATGGAAGTAGCAATTGCCTTGCTAACGTTCGTTATAATAAGAAGAGTGTTTCGAACTATGACTTGTCAGCCCAGTGTCTGTTTATAATTTGACTAGATATAGTGCCATTCCATGTGTCTACAGTGTGACTGGTCGACCCAATGTCTGTTTATAATTCGACTAGATATAGTGTCATTCCATGTGTATACGGTGTGACTGGTCGGTCCATGGTCTGTTTATAATTTAACTAGATCTCTGTTTTCTTGTCTCTCTCTGTATATTTCTCCCTTTGAGTCTCTGTCTCTGTCTGTTTGTCAGTCTGTCTGACCTGTCTGTCTCTATGTCTCTGTTTCTGTCTTTCTATGTGTGTGTGTGTGCGTCTCTCTCTCTGTCTCCCTGTCTGTCTGTTTCTTTATATATGTCTGTCTCTGTGTATTTGTCTCTCTGTCACTGCATCTGTCCTCTCTCTCTCTCTCTCTTTCTTTCTCTCACTAGCTCCCTCTCTCGCTCTTGTTCCATTGTTACCCTTCTTTATAAACAAATATTTAAAATAAATATATTAGATATATAACTTAATTTAAACATACTGATCAATTGAATTAGCAAGTGTGTACTCGTATGACCTAGTTTGAATACATGCACGCCTGTAATATTTCGTTTGAATATAGAAACTGGCAAGGGGTAGTTCAATAATGCTTGATTTTAGAAATGTTCACCCCTGGTTAACAATCAATACTCCAATTTCCATATGTCTACAATTGAAACATTATTTGCTACAAGCACATTTCCGTTATAGTTTTACTTATTATCTTTCTTAACCCTTTATCTCACAGCAGTCCTTTGACGCCTTTGTAAAAACAGTAACCTATATCATCCGTCTGATCAAGGTCTGTTCTGTTTGCTTATGGAATGAGGTAGATCGGATTAAAGAGTTTCTGTGTTCAAACTGACAAATTGACATTTACATCAATATTAATACATATTAATCTTAATATAGTCATAAGTGTTACATGGATATTCGTCAGATAAAGGGTTGAGCCTTAAATATAAAATTAGACTGCCAAATCAAAATAGACAACTTGTGTGCTTTAAGAGGCACTTAGCAATTTGCATAACAATTAACTTCTTCAACAATTTTCAGAACAATTACCTTCTTCAACATACCGTTTAAAACATCGACAGTACATGCGTATTGAACGATCGCTGTAGAACTGTAGTTCAATTACCGTTTATTCACATTTTGAAACAAGATTGAGCATGCAGTCTAACATTACTCATGATAAGCTCATTATCGCTGGCATTTGCTAACAGTCTGGATCCAGATGAGACACAGAGAGTAATGACGTCATGAATATTAATTAGATTTTTTTTAATAATGGCATATGAGCACAGGCCATCTTGGCCCAGGCAGGAACTGTAGAATCAAATTTATATTACACCTATAGGAGCCGTCTGATCTGGGTCTACTCTGTTTGCAGATGCCTAAATGCGCTTAAATAAGGGAAAGGATTTACTAATCAGAAATCAGTGGGGAAAATCAGCGGATCAGAGAGAGATAGAGCAGCAACAGAAGTGTTAAACTGTAAATTATTGTACGAAAGTTTAAGAAATTTGTTTGCAAGCATTACCCATGGGATGTTTATGCATACCTGGTTAGACATTATAATCTCTGTATCATAAAGTTAGTGACTCACTCAAATAATATGAAATACATTCCACAAACATCTACACGTTGAGGCTTTTCGGAAAACCAACCCATATCATACCTTCCTTGGTGACGAAAATGTCTAAGGGACGTGGTTATAGTATACAATAAAACAAATTTCTAAACCGACACTAGGTGCCCAAAAGAGATGCAAGTTCACTTTTCATTTATTCAAGTCAAAAAAACATATTACAGATATTTTTTTTTTCAATCACGGGGCACTCTACTATACAGATAATCTGTATAGTAGAGTGTCCCGTGATGTGATGGAATAAAAGGGGTGCAGATAAACCTGTTTATCCTGCTAGAAGCTTACGTGTATCAGGCTGTGGCGTACTGATATTTTCTTTGGGCACCTGAACTGTTTTTATATGTGTTATATCGTCCAATGTATAACATCGAACCCAATACATATGTATATCTCCCCAAATTCTTCCTCAATATTAAACAAATATGGAAGAGACGTCTTCCACGTTCACGACTCAGCTACTGAGGATTATATTATTATTATTATTATTATTATTATTATTATACCATATTTATATAGCACTCTTTTCATATCTAAATACGTTCAAAAGTGCTTTACAATTAAAACATTTATACATACTAAAGCAGAAATTAAAGAAAATATAAGATATGCAATAGAAATAAAATGCAATAGAAATAAAAACATAATAAACAAAACAAAAACATTTACAGTGTATTTCTAGGGTATAAAAAGAACATCGCATAACTCAAAATTTAAAATCCATTCCAATCATAAAATTTCATCAATTATATAATTGTATATGAATACACTTGTATATGAATTTATCAATCAATGCAGAGAAATGACAAAAAGAAAATAGAAAGGAAAAATATATCATCCATCAGAATTGCTGTTAATTGATATCATTCTTAGTCCATCCTAAATTAATCCTAAAGCTATGTTCAGTTACTCCCTTTTCTTTCTTCATCTATCTTCTGCTACCCAATCAACCTTATTGGAAACTGTAAACAAAATATTGTATTTGCTAATATCAGCCGAGTTTGATCTTAGATTTGACCGGGAAATTGATTTTGAATCGAGAGACGTCCACCCTCACCCCGCACACAAACATTTTTATACATACATGTATATCAATTAGCTTGAATGAAAACTGATTCAATTAAAACACACTACACAAAAACTAGTGATATTGAAAATATTAAAACAAGAAACGAAGCACATCAATTCAAATAAAACATCCCTTATCAATGTAAATATTCGTTTTGCTTCCTTATTGAATCAATTTTCATTGGCATCGCATGAAGAGCGACATCTTTATGGAACAGTTCACTGGTAAGAGGGCCGATTTATCAAGAATTGTGAAAAACATGGTTCAAATGTATTTGTTGGTCTTTGAGTGTAAAAATGGCATATTATGTTATATACTTACAAAAAATAATAATATCATTGACATTTGTTTAGGTGTGAACTTGTAAAATGGAAATGAACTGCAACACGGTACAGTATAAATGGACATGCAAGCCATCTATTTGTTTACATGAACACTCCCGCGAGATTTGCTACGGAGTTGGAGTCGTGTGTCTTTGTTTGTGCAATATTTCCCCTGATATAAATGGCAACTTCGCGGTAGAGATTCTTTAGCAGCCTATTCAGTACCGTACGCTAATTACAACCACTTTACATGTGAACCGTTTGAGAGTATCGTACTGAAAATTGCTGTTGGATACAGATACTGACACCATGCCTATAATTAGTTTGTTTTGTATAATGACACATGAACAAAGCAAGGTTTGGCCATAGCAGAAACGTTGGAATCAAATCCTTATCATTTCACAAGCAAACAGAGAAGGCCGTGATATTGGGATCGTGGTGAAAATGAAGCGTGTGTTATGTTACTAGGGTCACTGTTTTAGTGTGTTACACAGACACTTTGTTCGTATGATATGAATTAATTCATTGCACTAGAATATTTTGTACCTACCTAAAATTGCTGGATCGACGCTGCATGCCTGCACATTGTCCCAAACGGTGTTGGATAAATTCCACCGAAACGGTGCGATAGTCCCTTTATACCTACACAAATTTACTAGTATGCATTGGTTGGTCGTTTGCAAATTATGCCCCCAGTTTCATTTATGCAGAACTCCCTTTGCCTTCGTTTAAACCATATCCACTATACTAACCCTTAACTTCACACTTATGCTTTTCTATACTCTGCAAACAGAGTAGACCCGGATCAGACGACTCATATAGGAGTCATCCGATCAGGATATGCTTTGTTCGCTGATAATATAATACGGATATGCTTCAACAGATTCTGTCAAGATCCACCTTCCTGGTGCTCACATGCCATTAGAAGAACACCAATTAATATTCATAGTAGCATGGCCTAATATGTGGCATATTCTTGAAGGAAAGGGTTAAACAGTTACATGGAGAAATGACATATCTGGATCCAAACTTAGCAAGAAAAAACCCAAAACAATTCCTCTGAACAAACCATGTAGACAACAACAGTGACAACAGTAACCACACACAACAACTACAAAATATTCTCTCCTCTTCAACAGCCTATATAAGCTCTCTATTATGTTACTATATATTCATGATACTATGCACACTTATATGTACTCATTTCTATAATAATATGTTGATATGTTGATCAGAGATATATTTGTATGCTATTGATATAAATGTTAACTCTCGGCATAGTTATACCGTGACCGTACATGTTGTCATGTGTCTTGTAATAAGATTTGACTAATAAAAGATATGTTATGTTTTATGTTATGTTAATTATTTTCCCTACTCAATAATAAGTGCTCTTTGAAGCTTTGCTGGCATGTTTTTTTTGTTTGTCACAAGGACTTAGACCAATAGTGTATAGCCAGATCAGATGGCCAATCTGCTGAAGAGGCACTCTGACCAGGGTCTGTACTGTTTGCTGGACCAATCAATTTCAGTGGCTTATTTCAGCAAATATCCTGTTAACAGTGCCCACCCCGCAGGCAAAAATGGGTTGGGTTTCTATTTGAAAGTAAGATCTGGACAAGTGTCCCTTAAATATCATAGAACTAATTGGTGTAATGCAAGTCAGTGTATTTGGGTTGCAATTACATATGTCATAGCTATGTGAAATGTTTCCCGACTTTATGAGATAACATTGCCATAATAACATTGCCTGGTGCTTGCAATGGTCTCTCGGAGACACAGCGGTTAAACACAGGCTAATCCGTGCCGCTATTTGCAAAGTGCATTGCATTCTGCCATCCCTAAGTGTACTTGTTGCGCTCAACTGTTGTTTTTTCAAAGGTTGTCTGCTGTAGATATATAAAGTTCCATGTCTGAGAAGTAAAGGGTTAAACCATTTTATACGAGAAATGCGATATTACTTCACATCTAAGTAAATATTGCTCTTCCAATGGGGTATAGACCATTCCCATGTTAAGCGCGCCTTGGCTGAAATTTGTAAAGAGCTTGGGTGTTAAACAAGTCAATGTCTCATCAGGATATACTCGTACACTGTTTGCCAGTCATGAATACCATAGTTTCTCAAAAATTTTATCCAATAGAATAAATGTTTAAGAATAAGTTAACCCTTTCCTTCATGTAAACGCTATTACACACATTTTAAACAGAGTAGACCAAGATCAGACGGCTCAAAGAGGGTCGGCTCTATTTGCTAATGGAATTTGAATGAGCCGTTTCTCTACTTTCTAAAATGGCTACAATATGTCACCTTTCATAATTCATTATAACTTATTTTTCCATGAATATTCGGTAGATTTTAATTACAAATTAAACATAGAACAAGGAAAGGGTTACACACATTTTTATATCATGATAAGGGATAATTCCGTTTTCATTAAAACAATATTATTATTATCTGGAAAATACTAACTATGTTTTACACAAATACTTTATCACATTCTTCAACAATAATATTATTTCTGAGTCCTCTCTATTTGAAAAAAATACAAGTGTCAATGTATAAGTTCAGTATTTAGTTTTAAATTTGGAAACACCATAAGATGATGGATGTACCCAATATACTTTAAAAGAACATGAATGCATATATTTACGAATATGTTTCAATGCTTTATCTGTGCTCGGTTAAACAGTTGGTGTATGGCCGCGTATGTCCGAACATCGTTGAATATATTTGCAGACTAACGGGCACCATCTCGATTAATATCGTCAAGTCGTCGCTCGGCATTGTAGCTTGTGTTACGAGGTACACACCACAATGCATCGTCACTGAAAGGATTTTATTGCAAAACCGTTCAAAAGCATCGTTCATTCACGTACATGTACATATGACTGTCTGCGGAAGTATCGTTCAAATTAACCCCTATCCTGCTATGAAAATGATGTCTGCTTAAGGTCTGTTACCGTTTTCACTTACTTCTGATTCGATACTATTGACAGAGTGTAAAACAGATTCGATCCTGATGGGACGCCGATTTACACGGCGTCTCATCTGGACCCGAGCTGTCTACAAATGACAGTAAGGTCGCGTTAAGCAGGCTAAAGGTTAATAGACGTTTGAAAAACCATTTTAAGTGGTAAGGAATCATTGTCAGTACATTACAAATTTCCCAAACCACTCACAGGAAAGTCTCGCTAATACGACCACTCAACAGGAGGTAGCTTAATGCAGGATAAAACACTATACAGAAAGCTACTATAAGCGTTTCCTGCAATACTCCCCCCTCCCTGCATTAAGTATTCATCTCATTTTACAGTCTTCTATGTAAGTAAATTATGTATGAAAGTTGCACCTGCACCAAAAACAACTTTTCACGTTACCGATAAATTGCTTTTAAATGTCGAAGAAAATGTGTAATGATGCAAATCACTGTTACAATACTAGCGTCTGAATCCGCAAATAACAACTATAATTGACAAACTGCACTATAATTGACAAACTGCAATGTAGTGTGTTACTGTTCAATCTCGGTCCCTCCCAGAAATTTCAGAGACGCTTTTCAGTGACTCCCATCCACACGAGGTTGCCTCCTTTCCAACAAGAGTACCTGTGAGGGTCACTAGCCGGTACTGCGGCTGCATAATTGCGCCATATGTTAGCAGTGCTCAATATTGTAGGCGAATGGCCAGGGAAGTAAATGTACAGTCGGCTGAGCGGTCATTCGGACTGAAAGTGGACAATAACTAGACACTTTAAAAATTTTAACTGTTTCTCCTGGTTTAGTTGGACTCAATTTATTCTCTGAAATAATCAGAGCAAATGCAAACACGAGACTTATAATGTATATATTTATTTAGTAAGCAGTCTATAACAAACTGGTGACTCATCAAACTGTTATATTTCTGATATGTATCTGTTATATATCTGCTATATACATATATATGTGATATATCTGTTATATATAAAAAGTAAAGTACCTAGTTATATTCTACTTTCAGTCTGAATGACCGCTCAGCCGACTGTACATTTACTCCCCTGGTCAATATTGAGCACTGCTAACATATGGCGCAATCATGCAGCAGCAGTACCGGCTAGAGACCCTCACAGGTACCCATTTTAACCCCTGGGTGGAGAGGAGGTGCGAGTGGGAGACAAAACATCTCTGAAATTTCCGGGAGAGACCGGGATTTGAACCCCGGACTTTCGGACCGGCAGTCAAACGGATTACCACTAGACCACCGCACACCACGTCTGCCATATATCTGCGATATATTTGTTTTATAGATGTTACATATCTTTTATACGTAACCTGCTATATATTTGTTATATATCTGCTATATATATCTTATATATCTACTATAAGTATTTTATATATATGCTGTACGTCTGCTATATATTTGCTGTATATCTGCTATATATCTCTTTCCGGGGAAAGAGGGTATAACCTTTTGGTTAAGAAATGAATGTCCCATATTTTATAGTAATGTCAACATATCAATATAGATCTTAAACATAATTATACACTTTATACCTGTAAACATCGGGGGTTTATTTTGAAAATTTACGTAGTACACTTTCTTCCCGAGACGCATAAGCATGCTTGCATATGCCTATTACCACTTTAACTCTTTTGCTGCCAACTTTTGTCGTCTGCAACCTTTGTCGTCTGCTGCAATTTCCATTTTTTATATTTTTTTTATCTTTGTTTCAATGACATAGTCTCATTAACAAACAGTTTGGATTCTGATGAGACGCCGAGTTACTCGGCGTCTCATCTGGATCCAAACTGTTTGCATAGGTAATCACAGATGTGACATTGGAAGGGAAATAGTTAAATTTATTTATACATGTACAATGTAGGGCATCAAAAGTATCCACATGTGAATAGTTAACTATTTAATTCTTTATCTAGATAATAGAAAAACAAGGGCGGGAAAATATGATAGGAAACTACCTTATGGCCTATATAGACAATTGCGAGTTTTCCCAAGATTTTCCTGTATGCTTGAATTTATGGTCGAGAAAAATATTTAAGATCCATATGTAAATTATAATAATACTTTAATATATTATAGTAATAATAATGTTTAAGTATACATGTAAATTATAATAATACTTTAATATATTATAGTAATAATAATGTTTAAGTATACATGTACCAAAGTGCTTCGTGAACGTTATTTATTAACTTATACAGTAAAATCCATATAAACCGGGCGTTTAATTTAGTATAAATATCGGTCTTCCAGACTGGTGGCAGCTTAATGCATAATGAAAGTCATGCAGAAAGCTCATGTGGAAGCTTTCTTTCACTCTGCATTAAGCAGCCACCTGCCTAAATTATCTAAATTCTCTAGTAGAAATCCGGTTTAGAGGGGTTTTACTGTAAAGCACTTAAACTCTGATACATGTACCAGCATCTTAATGCGGGAAATCAGTGCTCGGTCATTTTCAAGCTGTGTCGACACCGTTTGTCTTTCACAAATGGAAGCATTTCAAAATGACTGGATACTATGGTTAACAACTGATGGGGCATTTCACTTTTGTTATTCAGCATTTATAGAGTTAAGATCTATTAGTTCAGAGGTCAAACTCCTTTCATTCATGTCAATGATAATATGCAATACTGTAAACATTCGATACTACGAAATCTTAATAAGGAGGAATTTAGGCAGGTGGCTGCTTACTGCTAGGTGAAAGTCACATAGAGTAGCTTTCTGCATGACTTTCATCCTGCATTAAGCTGCCACGTGTGTTAAAGATCAATAATGGTACGAATTTGAGTGTTCGTAGTATCGAGTTTTTACTGTAGTTGCAAACCAGTAGTACCTCGCTAATCCGTAACTTTGGTAAAGAATAATTGAGGATGTTAGGTAAGTGGTGGCTTAATGCAGGATGAAAATTGTGCAGAAAGCTTCAAATGAGCTTCCTGTATTACTTTCGCCCTGCATTAAGCTTCCACCTGTCTAAAAAGCCCAATAATGATAGTTATTGGAGCGGTTGGATTAACCGTAGATCGTGTTCCATCTCTGTACTCTAGAATCACAGACGTAAAGAAGAATGGATGCGATTTGTTTTACAATCAGCGTTTAGGATGGGCTTGCATTCCTAAGGTGAATAAATACCCATATATTTAACCATGTCGATAGCAAATGTTGTCGTGTGAATACAACGTATTTCTTCAATTTTCATTCATTCACAAAACAAACTAAATATCAAACAGTTTTGATCCCTCCGATACGCTGAGTTACTCGGTGTCTCATCTAGATTCAAACTATTTACAAAGATACTGACAGATTCGTCATTGGCATCAAACATATTTTTCCTGACTAATATTATGTAAGTCACAGTCAGCGCTACAGATAAAGGTGTGTAACCAAATACTAAAATCGTAATTTCTCCACCAAACTCTATACTGTCGAAGAGAAGATTCTAAAGAGTGGTCATTATATAGGGTTTGGTGTAGAGATAAAGGAGATATTCTTGAAAATGTTTAAATGCACACATCTTACCTTGGCATCTTATCTCGGTCATAGTGTTATTCAGTTCTTTGAATATCTGCACTCATTTTAGTTCCTTGCCTAATGTATGTTCATGTAGGAAATAACGACGGTACTAAATATTACTTACTTAGCTAACTTTTATAATGGCTTGTGAACATGACAATATTGGCCATGACAGAAACCTTAGAATTAGATCTTTGTTATTTCATAAACAAAAGTGTAAGGCCTAATCAGACGACCCCTGCAGCAGCTGTCTGATCTGGATCTACTTTTTTTCAAATGCTGTAGAGGTGCGGTAAAGGGGTTAACAAGATCTGAAATGATTTAACATACTATGGTGTGGTTTGTAATGTTTTTGTTGGGGTTAAAATATATGTGTTTGATCGTAAGTAGTTTGAACTCAGCCTAAATGTATTTTTGTTGTAGTCCTAATTGTTATAGATACCTTGCATCATTCGTATCTTCCCAATTATCAAAACGACTGGTGCAATCAGCATCATTTCTTTTCCCGTTAACCGTGACCTGGCTTGCATGAGAGGTCAAGTAACTCGTTGTCCGATCAGTATCAAAACTGTATGACACTCGGTCAATGGTTTGTGAAAACTCAAAAGACTCATATCAAGTTGAAGGTAGTCAAACCTACACAATATTCAAATTTGAGCAGTCATCGTTTTTTAACCCTTTCCCTGTTCAATGTTTATTCCAAATTTCAATACCTACTGAATATTCATGGATAAAATGGTTCTAATGAAATATAGAAGATGGAATAGTGTAACCATTTTAGAAACTAAAGAAACATATGTATCAAATTACATTGGCAAACAGAGCAGACCCTGATCATACGGCTCTGGGTCTATTCTGTTTGCAAATGTGTGAAAACACGTTTATATGAGGGAAAGGTTTAATTAAGGCAGTGTATGTGTTCATATTCGTATTCGTTTGAATGCAAAGAACATATTTTGATAGGATGCGCTTAACGATGACACGAGCTTAATTTGATGATACGAGCTTTACAATTATATGAGCTGAGCTTAACAATAGTATGAGTCTAAAAATGGTACGAACCTAACTTTGCAGAAGCTTAGTAATGATTGGAGCTTAATAATGATATCTGTTACATATTTACATGTTAGCGTTCAAAACAGTTTTACATTTAGATTGTAGATAGAAGAAACCGTTTAGGTAGACATGGTACTAATTGAAATTCTGTCTTGAAACCATTTAAGTCCATTTATCACTATTTTGTGCTTAAACAGATTTACACGATAAATTGGACGAGGTACTATCACTGAACTTCTTTCCTGTTTAACATGTTTGAAGCGAGACTTAACCCTTACAATGCTACATTTTTAAATGGACTATTCCAAAATTCAAAAGATCATGCTTATGGTGAATATTTAGTTATTTTTCTAAAGAAAAGTGTAACATGACACACAGTGCAGACCCTGATGTGAGGGCTCCTCTAGAAGCACTCTAATCTGGGTCTACATTGTTTGCAAAGTACATTAGTGACTCTTGTCCGGTACTCTAAAGGTTAAGTGTGGTAAATCTGAATGCTGGTAAGTCTCTGAAAATTAAGGTAGCAATATCTGTTAAAACTAAAAGCTTTGTGTCTTTCCTGATTACACTAAACCAATTTAATAAACATGAAAGTGAAATATCAATGACTAGCAAGAACTGAGGAAACCGTACATTATTAATTTTTATCCTGCTGTGAACATTAGAGATGTGTGCAATGTTTTACAACTTCCGATTCCATCAAGCTTTTGAGAAACTATCAACCAAGTTTCAAACAACTAGGATCCTGATGAGACTTCGAGTTCATCTGAATTAACCCTTCCTTTCATATAAACGTATTTTCACACATTTGCAAACAGAGAAGACCCTGATCAGACGGCTCCTGTAGGCTCTGTTTGCTAACGGAATTTGCTAAGATCTGTTTCCTTACTTTCTAAAATTGCTACAATGTTCAACCTTCCACATTTCATTATATCTATTATATACTTCCATAAGGAAAGGCTTAAGAAAGTCACGAGAGGGTTATCTCAATAAAAGGATTATTGTCACACTCGGGTGGGTGGGATTGTCTCTGTTTTACAATGTAACGGGTACAAAGTGGGTGGGCATGTCGTTTAAGAAGGTTTCATCATTGCATCTTCTGGTTGATATTGTAACTTTCACTTTATTGATATTGCTGCCTTCAGTTATCACAATGCAGGGTGAAAGTCATGCAGAAAGCTTTCTACATGACTTTTACCCTGCACTAAGCGGCCATCTGTCTCCAAGATCGACATATATATAGAAAGACAGCCCTCTAGATATGGGGTTTTCGTCGATATGTGAATTTATTCTGGGGTTGTATTCTGGGCGGGGTTTATATCAATCACCGAAATTTTAGATTATATCTAGACCCCCTTGAGTATGCGGAAACACGTGAAAAGTTATTTCCAAAAAATAAGGTCTGATATCGATTCCCATAACATGGTTTCATATAGAAATTATATATACCTCGTCAATTTTTCTATCTATATATAAATAACGTTAATCAGTATACATGTATATGTATACGATGAGTGTGTATATATAGCACTATATGATATATTTCCTTGTACAACTATTAGGGGTATTTTCATATGTACGACCACTTTTGGTAGGTATAAGTTTACATTTCGTACCCCACAATAGGATCTGATATGGATGCCCCATATACGACCAGAAGTCTGTATATATAAATTGAACGTCCTATTTAGAGGGTTTTTAGACTGGCGGAAGCCAGTCTCTAGTGCCGTAAATCGGATTCAGCAATCGTTCCAATTCCACGTCCGATTTAGCATTTTTGTGTATGAATGCAACAAAGGCGGATCTGTATGTCTAATCGCATATTTTCAATACAGCAAAATACCACTTAACTACCTTTAGAACCAGAAGTGCAGATCCGCCATGCCCTGCGATGTGTCTGCAATTCTAGATCAAATGCTAATTTGTTAACAAATAGTAGTGCCCGTTGAAATCCCACTCTTATCATTATGAAAGTGATCGAAGCATTCCTATATTTTAGGCAAGAAAAGTAAACTAAAATATTTTAAAACCATTACCAAAACGGGAAGAGAAAAATTATCAAAAAAAGAGCAAATTATAGCATTGAAGCGGCCACATGAATGACATGATCAAAACGTTTGTAGAACGTCTCACACACGCTTGAATTGACAGATCTTTCATCCAAAACGACATAAGTGTTTTGTCATATTTATACAATTGTTAATTCTTTAAGCGTCGTCTTTAAGTGTCGTCTTATTATTGCAAGGTTTGCAAATACTGTCATCAGTAGAATTGTCGTGTTTCTAGGGGGTGATTCTTTACAGTTGTGATGTGACCCAGTTTTCAGTATTGCTCTGTTGCATTAACAGACGCGTATTGTCTGTGTAACTCTGAAATCATTTTTCATGTACTGTTTTTAAAATATTTCTCTTGGTTGCAGATATTTCCAGATAAATATAAGTACTATAAGGGCCAGTACCTAACGTTTCCGTTTACATTGCATACGTCTTTTTCTGTGCAATTTAATGGGAAGTTGTGGCATCAAATGTGTCGCAGTTGTCATGCTGATGTTGTAGTTTACAGTTGAATAGAACAAATATTTTATATATATTTTCTTATTATCATCTCAATTGTCCCCCATGTTTCCAAGGGGGGCAGTCCGTCCATCCGTCTGTCTGTCCACCCGTTCGTAGGCAATTGCTTTAAACGACATCTCCTCCGAAGCCGCATGGTAGAATCTTACCAAGCTTCACATAAATGATCTTGGTATTTAGCTCTATCAGATTTTCTAAAAGAATTTGGATCCATGAAGAATTCTGGTTGCTATGGCAACAAAAAGAAAAATCTTAAAAATCTCTTCTCCAAACCAAGGGGTCAGATTTGAATGGTACTTAAAGAAATAGTCCTCAGATAAACCGCTACCTAAATTTCTAAAATGATGTTGATATCTAAAACAAAAACAGGACTGCCAGGAGTGGGGCTATTTTCCTCCAGTCTTTCAACGATTTCAGCGCTTTGATTACTACATTCATATATGAACGTAGAACTCTTCTATACTTCATTACACTAACCTGAATGGTACAGTGTTAACTGTAATTCAAATCAGTGTAAACTATAAAAGCCAGTAAGTATGCCACATTCCGTTTGGCGCATTCCATTTTCACTCTTTTGCCGCAATGGATAACCTTTGCAACGTGTAACTCGGCGTCTCCTCATGATCCAAACCATTTGAGACAGATTATTTGTGTAAAGAAATTAGGGTTCACGACCCCTAGGCATTCTATGCAGACGATTTTCTTAGCAAGAGGAATTTCTCGTGGAATTGGTTATCAGCTGAAAATTCTATTTTAATTTCCCCGCCAAGTCTTGCATCTACAGTAGAAATTGTCTGACAGGGTCATTATAAAATGTCTAATTATGGATCTGTAAGGCCTACATCTTAATGTCGGACAGACGTAATGCAGAAAGCTCCTATAGGAGCTTTCTGTGTTACTCTTGTCCTGCATTAAACAACCACCTGTTTTAATACTCCTATTTTTAATAAATGATTAGCCGCTTAGGACAAGTTTAACTGTAATTATAAAACGTGATTACCATTATTATTTGTATTATTATTATTCCTGGTGTCAATCGGCACACCCGTAGAACAAAGCTTTGGTACAGCATATGTAGATATACTAACAGATACTGGTATCGGAGAATACTGTGATACCACCTTACAAATTATGGCTGAATATAAAATCAAGCTTTGCGTTTCACCGCACTTCGCGAAACATGTTTTGTTCATTGGGCTTTGAATTTTGACCATGCGTTTCTGCGGTCCTGTGTTTCTATAAAAGCCAATCTTTTTAATAACTATGGTTTACTGTGAGACAAATTTTTATTTATATATATTCATTTATTTTATTTAATTTATTTATTTTGATTCATAAATTATTCTCAGCATATTTTTTGTCGGGTCATTTCTTTCTTTTCTGCCATGACCCAGTTTCAGTGAAAATGCTAGTGAATTAGGTATAACTGATTAAAATCACATTCCTAATCATATATAGCTGCCAACGTGGTCTAAGGGTTATAACGATGGACTAGGAAATGTGAGGTCGTGGGTTCGATTTTTTTCTCTCATATTTTCTTAGCACCCTTAGTATACGTGCTTTTGGTTTAAAGCCATTTTGTACATAAAAATATAAGTCCTTTGTTTGCATTTTGGCTTTGTTAAAGTTATTTAGCTGAGACCTTTTACTCGTGGTGTTGTTGACCGTTTTGCATATTTCACCATTGTGCATGAATTTGGTTCAATTTAAATGTATATCTTATACTAACCTGTTCTTAATTTGGGGACAATATAAGTGAAAAAGTTAATGGACATTGAGTCGACCTATTCGAATAATTTCATGTAGACTGTAAGTATGGGAGTTTGTATGCCTTGTGAACATCACTTAATGTGATAATGGTTTCTACGGCAAATGAATAGCATTGATCTGTGACGTAATGTGTATTATTGGTGTCATACACAGGTGTTATGCATCAAGGCTCCTTAAAACATTCCCCCGTTTCTGCTATTAATTTATACATTACAGTCATTCGTTTTGATGTTATTTGTTTTGAAAATTGAATACTGCTTAAGCCGGTGCTAGGGGGCGTGAGTAGTGTTGCAGTTTTAATTACTAATCATGATCTGACTCAACAAAACCGAGTCTGCAATTTTCTCATTTTGCATTTTTACTTTTGCTTTCGAAGGATCACCAATTTTCAGAATATATGTACTTCACAACAGCAGGTGTTAAGTGCTTGTGTGGCGGCTGTAAAAAGTCGCCCCGTACTTCATTCTCAGTGTTGTTATATTTTCTGGTCCTTCGAGATCATTAGCTTTGATGTTATTTGTTTTGAAAATTGAATACTGCTTAAGCCGGTGCTAGGGGGCGTGAATAGTGTTGCAGTTTTAATTACTACTCATGAACAGACTCAATAAAACCGAGTCTGCAATTTTCTCATTTTGCATTTTTACTTTTGTACTTGAACTGCTCTGATCTAATATTTCGACCACTAAGGGCCTTTTTCAAAGATTATCATGTCAAAATACACGTCACAATTTTGTTACATGCATTCAGCCATAAAATCAAATTGCAGTGATGATGTGAGATTTGTAGTTTTGAAACGGATGTTCCATGCATGTAGAACTGAAAGACAGATCCATGAAACTGATTGGATATGGAGGCTGAGAACGTACAGACCATTTGGCTGTAACATCAAAGAGGATAATGCGCTAATGCATGCATGACGTCGTTGCACCCATGACGTCATTTGATGACGTCATTTTGATGACGTCATGACATTTTAAATAACAACCCAATGTCACCATTACGCTGGATCAACGTTATTCTCTTTGATTTTATGGCTGAATGCATGTAACAAAATTGTGACGTGTATTTTGACATGATAATCTTTGAAAAAGGGCCTTAGTGGTCGAAATATTAGATCAGAGCAGTTCAAGTATTTATGTATTATATTAATTCCCTATTTTAGAATATTTTCTTCATTGTGAATTTTTACTTTTGCTTTCGAAGGATCACCCATTTTCAGAATATTTGTGCAAAATATAATGATATCAATGATATTTATTAGATGGATTTTGATAATGGCATATATGCAGAGGCTGTTTTTGTACTGGCAGGAACCGTAATGTCAAATCTATTACAATGTCATAAGCAAACAGAGCAGACCCAGATCAGTCTTGCAGGGATATACCCTGTTTGCAAAGGCTTAAAAAGCTTTATATGAAGGAAAGGGTTAAAGGAAGTCATTTTGTAGCTTATAGAAATATTTCCCAAATTCGAATTGATTTACTGGTCATATTCAAATATACAGATGCATTGTATATATAGAAAATATGCATCACAATATTTACAGCGCTTTTACTTCCTTTTATTAATATTTACGATTCTGTTGCACGTGTGGTTGGTTTTAACCCTTACAGTGCGGGACACGAGTCACTAATGTAATTTGCAAACAGTGTAGACCCAGATGAGAGGGCTCCTAGAGGAACACTCTCATCAGGGGCTGCACTGTTTGTCATGTTACACATTTCTTTAGAAAAATCTCTAAATAATCACCATAAGCTTGGTCTGTTTGAATTTTGCAATAGTCCATTTGAAAACTCAGTGCTGTAAGATTTGAAAGGGTTCACTAAATGCGCCACCCATAATAACACACATGTTGAATCGACGAAATAATAAGTCACGATCAAACGAAAGCTATTTAATTATTATATAACATTTATTACTTATCCGTGGCGCTTTGGAATAGAAAATACGTCGTAAGGAGTCAATAAGTCAGTCATAGGTTCTACTTTATATTCCTTTATCATAAATCACAACAAAAGACATTACCGTATGTCATCAGACTTTACAATGTACGTCTTGTGTCAGATGGTTTGACGTACTTCTACATACGAAACCTGTTTATGTGTCTACCATCCCTATCCAGTCTCATTAAGAAAGGAAACGCACATCAAACGTATCTCTATGTATACACTTATGATCAAAAGAAAACACATAGTTTGTCGATTGTTATTAGTATTTTAGATATACAGTAAAAACCCTCTGAACCGAAATTCTAGTAGAGAAGAATTTAGATACTTTTAGGCAGGTGACTGCTTAATGCAGGGTGACAGTCATGCAGAAAGCTCCTAGATGAGCTTTATGTATGACTTTCACCCTGCATTAAGCTGCCAACATGTCTCCAAGACCAATATTTATATTAAATTAAACGTCCGGTTTAGAGGGTTTTTACTGTATATGAGAAAATCAAATGTTCAGCTTTAACATTATATTACGCTTCAGTACCACGCCATTTATTCACTCTAACCATGCTGTGAAACAAACAAAAGTCAACTCATATGTGGATCTGGCGCTATATACTGACTACCCACGATTCGATCAAGCTTTTGAGAAAATATTACATGTAACGTGAGTTTTAAACAACTTGGATCCAGATGAGACGCCGATACACGTTGTTTGCAAATGGCAGTCAAGTCTCGGTGAACGTGATAAGGGCTCAGAAATGACATGTGCATCTATAACTTCTTTATAGTTGCAGTTATGATAGAAAGAAAACGCACTTTGTGTCGCTATTTCAATAATTTATTAGTATTTAAGATGTATAAGAGATAATCGTGATTTCAACTTTAACATTTATTCCGCTGTAGTACCGTGCTATGTGTTAGTCATTAGCCTACTGTAAAACAAACAACATACAACATAATGACTGTTCACATTTGGATCTAGTACAATTTTGACTGTTTCCAAGACGATTAACCCTCTACTCCATGAATATTTATATAGGAAATAATGGCATCATGAATATTAAATAGTCTAATTTATATAATGACACAGAAACAGGAACTTTTGGCCCTGGCAGAAAATATAGAATCATATCTTTGTTTTCATAAGCAAACAGAGCAGACCCTGATCAGACGGCGTCTGATCTGGGTCTTCTCTGTTTGCAAAGGCGTCTGATCTGGGTCTTCTCTGTTTGCAAAGGCATCTGATCTGTGTCTACTCTGTTTGCAAAGGCGTCTGATCTGGGTCTTCTCTGTTTGCAAAGGCGTAGAAAGGCGTATTGATGGAGTAAAAGGTTAAGCTTTTTCGAAAGTATTACCCGAGTACATGTATCAACCTGATTGGATCTCGAGGACACGTCGTGTTATTCGACGTCTCATCTGGATCCAAGCTGTTTGCAAATGCAACCAAAATCGCGGTTAGCGTGATTTGATTTAGAAAGGAAACGCACGCCAAGAGTTCCCCTATAGTAGAAGTTATGATGAAAAAGACACACACATTTTGTTCTGATATTTCAATAATATATTAACCATTTAAATATATATGACACAATTGGATATTCAACTTTAGTATTTATCTCGCAGTGGTAGCATCCCTTTAGTTAACTCTTTGCTCGCTGTAAAACATAAATTTACGATCAAAACCACACATTTTTTTTATTTTTATTTCAATGATTTATTAATAATTTAGATATATATATGAGACAAAAGAATGATCAAATTTAGCATTCATTTTTCTGTGATAGCGTGTTATTTGCTAACCCTTAGCCAGCTGTTTAAAACATGATGTCAGTTAAAATTTAGATCTAATGCAAATTGACTATTTTCGATTTGATCAAGCATTGGCGAAAATATTTTGCGACTGAGTACCAAACAGCTTGGATCCAGATGAGACGCCGAGTTACTCGGCGTCTCATCTGGATATAAGCTGTTTGCAAATGCAACCAACGTCGCGGATAGTTTAATTATACAGTAAAAACCTCTCTATAACGACCACTAAATTGTGTTAATTAGTTGATATTGTGGGCAGGTGGTTGCTTAAAGCAAGGTGAAAGTAAAGCAGAACGCTCCTATTCAACTTGCTTTAAGCATCCACCTGCCTTTAACACAAAATACTTTATGTAGTTTAGTGGTCGTTATTGAGAGGTTTTGCTGTATTTAGAAAGGAAACGCACGTCAGGCGTTTCCTTATGGAAGAAGTTATGATAAAAACACACATTCTGTGGCGATGTTTCAATAATTTATTAGTACTTTTGATATATACGAGAGAATTGAATGTTTAACTTTAGCATTGTTCTCGCTGTGGTATCGTGTTATTTACACCATGCTTAACGCAAGCTGAATCACATTTGCAAACAGCTTGGGCCCAGAAGAGGCGCCGAGTTACTCGGCGTCTCATCAAGAATCAAGTCGTTTGACACTTTGTCAATAGTACCTTGATCTAATTGAAAGAAGTCGAAAATGAACGAGATCAAAATTTGAGCCAACGTTATTTGTTTATAGTGGATAACTGTTAACACGTAAGCAATGCTTAACCCTTTACTCCATGAATACTCATATAAGAAGTAAGTAATGTCATATCTATATTATATCATAAGCAAACAGAGCAGACCTGATCTGGGTCTACTCTGTTTGCAAAGGCGCAGCAAAGTGTATTAATGGAGTAAATGGTTAAATGTGCTTTTTCATCTTTTCAAAAATAATACATGTACGTCACTGAACATTTATGATGTCACTTGTTTCAAAGTGTTATATTGTCTTGGTGCCGTTACTCATATAGTTGAGATGTCCGGAGGAGGGTTTTTGTTTGACAGTTTGACTTTGGTGAAGGTGGGATAAGCATGAGATTGGCTTTCAACAAACCTGATTTAAGTCCCTAGTATCCTTATTTGGCTACTGGCCGTTTCAAGGCGGTACTCCTGTTTTAGCCCATGTAGTCTGTTTTGTTTTATATGTTTTATGCCGTCACGTTTCAAATGTCTGGTAGTGTGTTGTTTCCTGTTTGGTGGTGCTTTGGTGTCGTACCCTTTTGTGTGTGACGCTCCCTGTAGAACTGTTTTGTTTTTCTCTCACTGTGACAATCACGAATTACAAGCGTCCACAAACTAATGAGTTTGAGCCTCTAAGACCATTTTTTCGGACTGGTGATATATACAATAATGTTTATTAAAGAATGAAGGGTGGCTTATTTTCGGGATGACTATCTTGACGCTCAGAAAACCATTAATAATTTTACAAATCATGTTTCTCCTGCCAGACTGCTTACTATTTCAATATGAACAACCATTACATCTTATACTTCATACAGACGCATTCTAACGCATTTGCAATTAGAGTATTCATGAGCCATCTGACCAGAGTCTGTCGTGTTTGTTATTGAATTAAATATATAGTTCTGATTATATAGTTTCTTTCATGATAAACATTTCCTATGTTCATACACCATTTAAAATACCATGTAATTGATCCATGATGTCATTTTTCATTACATGAATATTCATGGCGTAAAGGATTAAAGGCGTCTGATTAATATCACTTGATATCATAACTTTGATCGTCGGTGCAAAGAAACAGTTTAGATATAAGTTGAAGCGTTAACGCTTTATCCCAGTGGACCCAATTTTAAACTAAATGTATTAGTTTAGTTTAAACATGTTTTATTTCTTTCAGTGATATACAAATCAGAAATTACATCAGCATATGAGAAAAAGTATTGGATCGAACGCTAACAGCTTATGTGGATTCTCTCATTGATACAATATGCTACATGAGATAAGGCGTAACTACTCCTAATGAATATGTCATACAATGTAACTGGGTATAATATACCAACGTATGAAGTCGGTACTAGTCTCTGTGGTCGCCACTATCATACTTATATTTCATTAAGCTGAGAAAGACTATATCGAGTAGTACATACGGGTAGGTTTCGCAAAGTACGTCAAACACGATCAGTATAGAAATATACAGTTAACACTAAAATGAACAGCTGCACGATATTGTGAAGTGATATGCATATACTGGTAAATCAAGTATCGACTTCTTACGTTTGGTAACGTATAACGATGATTGACAATACCTGTCATCAGATAAGAAAACGATGTTTGAAGGCAAACTATAGTATATAAAGAAAGAACATGTGGGCATTAAAATGTTGGCAAAACATTAGAAAAAAATAGAAATGTATGTACGGTGGTTTGGGAGAGGTGAATGCAATCAGCGTTCTGAATTGATTATCTAAGTAGGGTTTTGCGAACTTCATAATTAAAACCTTCTGCTTCCTATGATGAAATCTTGTCATACCCTCACTCGATAGTATGTGTTTCTTCTTGTAAACATGGACATCTGTAAGCTTGGTTTTGCTAAGTACAGGTCGTGTTCTCCTATTTCTATATTTATACAGTAGAACATGTCTTAAGCGGTCATTCATTCATTGAACATAGGGGTCTTAAAAATAGGCGGTTGCTTAATTCATGAAAAAAGTAGTGCAGAAAGCCCCTATAATAATATTTTATGTCGTAATGTGTGTTTCGTTACGTTTTGTCTTGCCATTGTGCTGTTTCGTATTGGATGATGTTTGGTGCTTTTTGTGTGTGGCGTTCCCTGTATGATTGTTTTCCACTCTTAAAGACAGATTGTAGCTTAATGCAGGGCGAAAGATATGCCGAAAAGAAAGTCCCTGTATTATTTCCATCCTGCATTCAGCACACATTCGTCTTAAGAGACATCTATGTTTATTCATAAGCTGCTCGCTTAAGAGGGATTTTACTGTATTATATTTTTAGATTTTATTTGCAAAATCAATATATTTATACAAAACAAACGTTATATGAATCTAGTTTTAATCAGATAAAACTGATATTTATAACTGTAACATGAATATTATATTTTATTGTAAATATATTTTTTCTATGAATTTTACATCTTTGATCGTGTCATATCATTCTATTTAAACATATCAAAAGAACGCGAAAGGCGTGATGTAGACTTGCAGTAATTGAGAGCTACAGATAAAGGTGTGTACCCAAATGTTCTCCACCAAAACGCTTAAATTTGCGCGTCTTATCTCTACCTTTGTTATTACATCGGGAAGCGTAACGTATAACGAAGTATCATGGTTCGCCATAATCAATCACAATTAGTTACTCTATGAAGAGCTCTGTTTGACACCGTGGCTGTCCGATCCCTGGTGATTGGACAACATTTGAATAATTGCTGCAAAGAAAAGGTCACCGTTGTAGATAACTGCCCCCCCCCCCCGGAAACGGAAAAGGATACAGAAGAGCTTTGCTGACAGGATATATGTTTCGAGAGGTGATTTATGTTTAAGTAATGCTATGAAACAACAAACAACATAGACAACGCTAAAATACATTGTGAAATTTATTTTAAATTGAGGATTTGGTTATCATAGCAATCAACTCTTCTCCCGATATTCAGACTAGCAATGCATACATTTTGGATTCAGATGAGATGTAAACTTATAAAAGGTGTCTCATTATGACCAAAGCTGTTTAACATTCAGTCAATAGTTTCTAAACCCTTGATTAAGTCAAATTGACACTAGAAGTCAAATTGACACTATATCCAATTCTGGGTATACTTTTTTCTACTGTGGTAAGGGTGTCGTGTCCTATTGTTATTGTGGTGCTTACTGTAGGACTGTTCCCCGTTTAAGCTGTTTATCTGCACGGTGAGGGTAGACAGATAGTCACCTTACAGCAAAAACGAAACGCGTGGACAATAGAACATTCATAAGATATTCCATATTTGCTGAATTTAGTAACTATGAACTCAAACAATTCTTTTTGATGCAAACTTTTTTCATGGTTGTTGAAAGAGGAGTTAATATGTCCAAATAAATCCAAATGAATGGAGATGCTGTTTACAACGAGTTATTGTGGTGGATAGTGGCCCGTTCGGTAACAACTCGGCTGCCTGTGCGTTTATAGTGCTGGTACTCTTGTGTTCCTTTCAGATCGCAACAATTTGTAAGGAATCGTATGTCTGTCTTACATGTTAAGTAGTGCTAGTAACGTCATATTCCGGTTAAGCGGTAAATGTTGAAACTACACAATGATGATCATTTGTTGGCGTCGACAATGCAACACTTGATTTTGTTACGGAACGAAGGTTTGACGTCGAATTTTACAGGCAATTTCGACTATATGCTAACCTATCTCTAATCACACAAAACGCTGTAAATCGTCAGTGTGTTCACCTTGCATGTCCTCTTGTGTACTTGTGAGGGACAATTCTACACTCCAATCTAAAGGCTTTATGATGGTCAAATTCATATTCAAATAGTCCTTTATGTCTTAATATGCGTTTCGTCTTGTTTCGACGCCTCAGTAAAAGTCACTTTATGAAACCACTGTGATAAATAGAGCATTTTGCTCCTATGATTCAAAAACTACACAATTCTAAATTGTTCCTTTCCCCTAGTAAACGCTCCTTTCAGTTGATTTAGATAAAGGGATTGGATCTAAAAATAGCATATGAGGTAATGGGTTAACTGGATAGAACATGGTCATAGTTTGTTTATTATTGTTTCCTGTATACACGTGGGTCTTACACATGTTAGCTTACACCGCCATATATTGCTCTGGGAATTGAAGTCCATTAACAATTGTTAAATGACTAATTTTCTTGACATATATTTCTATTCTGATGATTATACTGGAGAACATGTTTCAACACGAGTCACCTTGGAACTAATCATGGCTATTCTTATAACTAATCTAATGGAAGTTCGAAAGCGCTGGAAGACATTGGCACATAACCTTTATATATCCACTTAAGCACAACCCAATACCCTATACCATACTGAACAAAATATATGATTTTAACCCTGGGATTGAAATAATTTGGCGATTCTTATTCAGTCTTGTTGTAGCAATACATAAGTATGATATAAGCGGTTGTAAATGACACAGTTTAAATATCAAACACATAAATACAAAACATTTATCATCCAATAATCGAATTACATAACGGCGCTAACTTGTCTTCAAGGGTTCCCTGTGGTCGCACCCGATTTTCATTGAATGTCAGTATGAAAGTCACCACCAGGGCTGCCACATTAGGCTCGAACAAACTCGTTGTTTTAAAGGTCATCTGAAATGTTTTCTCCGAGAAAAAATGAGTTCAAAATTGTAACAACAAAGACACAAAGTATTGCTGTTATCCATGCGTACTTAGCATTTTATTTTTTTCCAAATCAAGTAGTAGTTTAAAACGGTCAAATATTTGTACAGGCCGATGTCCTTCAGCTGCTGCAATAATCGCTATAACCGGAAGAGATTTAATGACGCCACCCAGTAAACCAAATATGGCGGCTTTCCAGGTCGCAAAACTCACTGTATTTATGTCCTTACATAGGCACTGTTGTTTATAAGATAATTATGTATCATTCGAATACTTTTGGGTATCACGAAGCTTGCGTTTGATGTTATATGTCGCCAGTTATCCATTTTGGTTTGATGTAACGCCTTTATTACTGACGCTGCATTGCTAAATGCTGTCGTTCAGTTATGATGTATATATTCTATTAAATAATCTACAAGATGAAATTGGCAAAAAATAACATATTTAGCGAAACATTTATTTCCGTCAGAATAACGTTACATAAATATATGGATCACATAATGTTTTGTTGAACAATTTATGCATTTCCAACTCTGCCATTGCATTGATATCTATCAATTTGTCATTTTAATTAGTAGTCGCAGACGTTTTACCTGTTAATATAAATTAGTTTTAAATATGTTGGGGTTATTTTATAAATATCATACGTCCATTTACTTTAAAAATAAAGGTATATTATGTGCATTTGTACGTATGTCATTTAAAATGCGTATACTGATAGAATGATTAGTTTTTCGCAGCGTTCAATTTTACAGTAGATGGTTTCGGTATAATGTCTTATTTGCCTTACCATAACGCATTTATCATGCAATTAAATGCTAATAAAAGGAAATATAAAATGGGACATGTGTCACGCAAGTTGATGCTAGCAAAATGGAATATGCAATACAGTATAACCCCTCTAAACCGGAATTCTAGTAGAGAAGAATCCATATACTTTTAGGCAGGTGGTTGCTTAATGCATGGTGAACGTTGGAGCTTTCTGCATGACTTTCACCCTTCATTAAGCTGCCACCTGTATATAGGACCGATATTTATACTAAATACTATTATAAATAGCTCAATATTGAATTGTAACCCATGGGCAAAGAACATTGATGAATTCATTTTCATTTGATATAAGGCATTTGCTAACGGGCTAAAGAGAAAAGGGTGTTGGTCAATACCTTTCACATGACCTTAGTAACTACTAAGCTAAAGATTGAGCGAAGCTGTGATAAGCTTTGCAAACAGTTTGGACCCAGACGAGACATTGAGTATTTGACACAATGCTTACGTTTTAGGAAAACAACTCATAGAAAGCCAACTCCGAAATTTAACCCTTTCACCGGCAATGTCGCATAAATTCACCAAGACAAATAGTGCAGTCCCAGATCAGACGCCGCCTTTTCCAGACAGCGTCTGATCAGGGACTTCACTTTTTGTATCATTCTCTATTTCTATATCTGTGTTTATTCCTTTGAAAATTGCATTTATTTATCGCATTTCCTTATTTTACAAAACGATTTTGCAAAAGTTGTTTGCAGACGACATTTAGAAATTTAAATTAAAAGGGTTAAAACAGAAAACGTTATTTGCAGACGAAAACTATGTCGAGCCAAATGTTAAGGGGAAGTAGTCAAATTATGTGGTGCATGATACAGTAAAACAAAAACATGTATATTGTATAACCTGTTCTAAGCGACCATTCATTTATTGAATATGGGAGTCATACAATGCAGATGGTTGCTTAATACAGGGAAAAGTAATGTAGAAAGATGCATTGCTTTTATCATACCTTAAGCTGCCACCTGCCTTACAGACCCATAATAAGAGCTCTTTTTGAAGGTCACTTAACCCTTCGCTTGCTGAATTTTAAAATACATTTCTCCTTCTTTACCCATTCCCTGTTGTATAATTACATATATCTTCACCGTGTACAAGTAGTTCGCTGTGCAGTCACTGCTGTGGAGTGCGCTGGTTGCACAATCAACTTGTAAATAGTGCAGACCCTGATGAGACAGCTCCTGCAGGAGCTGTCTCATCTGGGTCTTAACTATTTACAGGTACGTATATATCACCCAGCAATAAATAAAGGCATTCATAGTTGCGTCCGTTATTATTGTTATTGTTTTTCAAGAGGACTGGGTATTTGACAGCATTACCTGACAGCATTATCAGTTTGATAGTTTCCTGGGCTTCCTCTGCCAACTACATCTACTCAAGCTATGTTAGACCACATTCGTAACGAATCACATTCGTAACACGTGTTTCGAATGTGATCACATTCGTAACACATGTTACAAATGTGATCCGGAAATCGCGCACATATGTAACACATTTTGTGACGAATGTGACCCATGCCGATTGTTGATGTGACATACAATCACATTTGTAACACGTCAAATTTCATACGGAAAAGGAAGCTAAAAAGTGCATGTGCATCATCTCTCATCGCAAAAATGAAACATTGTTCAAATTTAACAACAAACTAAATATTAACCAAAGAAATGACTAAGGTTGTTTTTCCTAAAAGTATATCATTAGATTAATAGCTGCTAAAATATTTGGCAAAGTGTATTAATTACTCAATTTAAAGCAAATAGGGGTACTAAGAAGTAGCATTTATTTAAACCTAGGTACACATTAACACCATTGCCTAGGTGCATGTACACGTATATGACAAGTTCTATGAAAAATGGAAACTCTTCAACATATTTTAGGCAGGTATACTTAGTTACTAAAACATATTATACAAGCATGCACATTATATCTTTAAAATGTGCTGTTAAGGTTGTGAAAATTGTGACATGATCCTCAAGGAAATAATAACATATACAATGATACTCCTATTACTATTTACTAATTGATCATTGTCAGAAAGGAACTCGATCTGTTACATATGTGATTCTAATGTCAACCCCATGCTGGACACTCACATTTGTAACACATTTTACCTGTTACGAATGTTATCACACTCGTAAAATATCTGTTACAAATGTGATCCGTTACGAATGTGGTCTAACAAAGCTATTGCAATAAAATCATGCTCATTTATTTTAGTTTTTGTAATTACCTAAATTCAAAATAGTGTAATTTGTATATAAAACACACTATTGTGTTAGCCACAAAACAAATGAAAGAAAGCCCGTTATTTAACTGAAGTTTGAGCGATTAATCACATTTAATCAAAATTTTAACTAATTACTATATATGAATCCTCGACCCAATTGTTCGAATTATACATGTATATGCTTAATATATGAATTTACATATGTTCCGTGTATAATTATTAAACATGGTCGGTCGATCTGTAAGTCCTACACGTATAAACACACTTTAAAACGGCCGTCAATATTGCAATCAGTATAAACACTGATATTATACCACAAATGAACTTAACAGATTTTGTAAATAGTGATAAAATTCCGCAACAAAAAACATGGAACTTTCCCCAAGGAAATATGCTCGTAGATTGTATTAAAAAACGCTTTTGTGTTTAACGTTCAGTGATGTATTGCCACAGTTCAATATGCATCTGTATCATTCTCTTTCACCATAAATATATGTATATTTCTCCTGTAATGATAATGCGAGATGTAATAATTATTACATTCTACGTTATTGCTCAGTATAATAATACACTCAGGATGTAATAATTTGAAAGTTATTACTCAGTGCGTCGAAATAGGAGAATATAATACAGGATGTAATAACTAGAGAGTCTCTACATTCAGTAAGACCTGTCTTAAGTGGTCATTCATTTAATGAAATAGGAGCCTTAAAAACAAGTGTTTGTTTAATGCAGGACACAAGTAATGCAGAAAGCTCCTATGGGAGTTTCTGCATTACTTTTGACCTGCATTCAGCTACGACTTGCCTTACAGGCCCATAATTAGGCCTCCTTTTGATAGCAGCTTAAGAAAGGTTCTACTGTATTCTCCGTTTGTAGTCCGGTCGATATACAGTAAAACCTCTCAATAATGTCCATTTAATTGTGTTCATTAGTTAGTATTTTGGGCAGGTGGTTGCTTAAAGCAAGGTGAAAGTAAAACAGAACGCTCCTATAGGAACGTTCTGTTTTACTTCCACCTTGTTTAAGCATCCACCTGCCTTCAACATAAAATACTTGATGTAAATTAGTGGTCATTATAGAGAGGTTTTACTGTAATAGACAAATGACATTCTGTTTGTCCGGCCGAGCATTTGTACACACTTCCGAACGTTCATTTGATGTATGAACGGGCCTTATATGCAAAACAAAAGATGAATAATTATGTCCGAGACAATCGTAAATACGTGTAATGCTGAATACATGCGATGACTTTCATATACAGTAAACCCCTCTAAACAGGACGATAGATTTAGTATAAATATCGGTCTTGTAGACAGGTAGCAGCTTAATGCAGGCTGAAAGTCATGAAGAAAGCTCCTCTAGGAGTTTTCTGCTTGACTTTCATCCTCCTTTAAGCAGCCACCTGTCCCCAAGACCGATATTTACCAAGACCAATAGATTATCTAAATGTGTCTCTACTTGAATCGTGGTAAAAGCTAAGGTAATCTATGATTATTCGCCACCTATCCCGATGTGGAAGATTAATACATGCATCTGCTCAAATTTGGATTTTATGCACTTTTGATTAAGTCCGACTCGAACAAAGTTTTGAGAAAGACCGAGTTTCAAAAAGTGTTGAACCTGATTAGACGCCACATTACTGTGTAGATCATCTTTATCCAAGCTGTTTGCAAATGCATACTCGGGTAGCAAAGAGCGGCATACGGGTTACTATGTCGTCTCTGGGTCGGGGTAAAACAAAAATCAAAGTTCTGACAGTACTGAAGGTTTCGGACATAATATATATTTATTATATTGATTGTTTGCTGTGGATTTTTCTGAAAATCATGTCAGTAGTTTGGAAGACATTTAAAGAATTGTTTTATGAACATGTCACACACAGGGCGATTCCAATAGCTCAACTTGCCACTTTTTGCCAATAGAGCCAAAATCGATGTTTAATGTAGTATAGAGCCATCACTCCATTATTTGAAAGTAAGGGTCATACTTCTGCTACTATCTGGTGGACCATAACAGTAATTAGCATGCATCATTCACTTATCCATATATACACTTCCACCAATTTTAGACATATTCCTTATGATTCTAAATACCCTACAAATAATTGCCAAATATACTGTGGGGTGATATTAACAATATGACAAATTATAAAGTAACAAATATATTTCAACTTAGCATGGCAGGATACAACAGGGGAAATAAAATTAACTAGAAAATTGTTTCCAAGACACTGATGCACCCCTCCCCCTAACAATAGTGTCTCTATATCAAGCACTTTTGACTATGTGTTATATAGTGAAGAAACTTTCAGAGTCCCATAACTCTGGTAAAATGGTCAGAGCAATAATTACATTCTTTAAGAAAATCTTCACATCAAGGTTGACAGCTTATCATGGGTGAAAATTTGAAGTAAAACCTCCCATTGGTATATGGGTTGTTAGACACATAATATTGTTTCACTGTATATTATATAGTGAAGACGATTTCAGGGTTCCATATCGGGTACAATTGGTCTGAGCAAAAATAAGCCTTTCTGTGCTTTTGCAAACAGAAAAGACCCTTAATAGTTTATCCATGCCTATACCTTGTCTTTTTGTGTGATTGCGTTGTATTTTCTTACTTTTTCCTGAGGAGACTGCGAGTGTGAGTCTGTTCAGGGTCAATTTGTGAGTCTGTGCTGCAAACAATACATACCCCGATCAGTTATCACAACTGGCCAGGGTCTTCGCTATTTGCAGCATCATACATGTAACAAGTATATCAATAAATGATATAATTAAAAATAAATTATAGTCATACATGCAAATTACAGTTAGTGCTGTAGTAGACACTACAGACCCTGATCAGTAACCGGCGTCATAGAAATAAATGATATGAATTAGAAATAAATTACATACATTACTATAAGATACTATAATACACTATAAGATACTATAAGCCTGACACGTAAATCAATAAATGATGAAATGTATATAAATTAAAAGATAAGAAAGTGCTTTGTCTCATTTTGTTTGCCTTTCTCCTTTTTTTCCTTTTAATGATTTTTTAATAATATAAAGGACACAAACACCCTTGTTTCCTTTTAATAATAATTGTTAATACTACCATCCAAGCTACTTAAACAATAAAGGTTGGCAAAGTGGGACACCCTGTTTGGATTCAGATCTAATACCAAGTAACTGTCTGACCAAAATCTAAACTGTTTACAACTTGTGACAATTTTGCTTTAGGTCAAAATGCCTAAAACTGATCTTTTAGAAATTCAAATGATGACAAACCTGAAGCAGACGATATTACAGATCTCTACAGCTTGCTTAATCCTTATAATGCTGAGTGATGTTTCGTTTGCAACAATTGCCGTCTGCTTCAATTCTTCAATAAACTTTCTTTCATTTTATGCAAAAATATGGTCAAGATGACAAACAGTTTGGATCCTGATGAGACGCAGACTTATGTGGCCTCTCATCTGGATCCAAACTGTTTGCATAGGTAATCACAGTTTCGCCGCTAGCGTGCAAAGAGTTAAGCGTATGACCTCTAGAGATTTTAGCATGATGTAACAGTTGCCCTGCACTACTGACCACCAGTGCTGTAACCTTTATACTGTAAAGGACGTAAAGAACAGAAGAAGTCTATTTAACCCTTATTTCCCCATATAAACTTGTTTTCATGCATCTGCAAACAGATTCGACCCAGATAAGACATCTCGCTCCCATAGGATCAGAATCTGCTCTATTTGCTAATGGATCCACCTTCCATATTTCATTATATATTTGTAAGATTCCGGAACCGGATTGTAAGCTAAGCACTGCACATGCGCGTATTCTCTTATGGGGATTCCCGCTAGGTAGAGCTCGTGCAATAGGGTTTTAAGTGAAAGTTTGAGTCGCAATCCATTTTATAAGGATTTCGGCAAAGCCGAAACCCTGAAAAACACTACCTCTTGCTTGACGTTTCCATAGTCTTTTTGAAGATCAAGGTAGAACATATCCCACTATCCGCGACTTAACTCACGTTGGCAAACATATTGGACTCGGGTGAGACGCCGAGTTACCCGGCGTCCTAACGGGGCCGAAGCTCTTTAACGCACGGTCAATAATTTCTCTAAGGTTTGATCTTATTGGAAGTAGTCAAAATTGTATGATTTCCAAACTTGAGCAGATATTATTTTCATGGTATGGTAACACATTCCCGTTTGACGCTTCTGTAAAAAAAACACTTTCAAAACTATTTGATAAATAGAGCATTTTCTCCATATAAGAAAATTCTCTATTTATCACAATGGTTTCAAAACAACACAATTATAACATGTTTATATGAGGGAAATGGGTTAATATTACCGATATGTCCTTATGGTATACCAACTGAACTTGATAACGCAAATTCAACCACTGTGTTGACTCGAGGTAGATAGATAGACCGACGGTCAGATGGGCAGATTTTTCGGACGACACATAAAAACTAGTTGAATATATTTTAAAAGGCATATGCCTTACCCCAATGTTGAATATAATCATTATTACATCTTGCTTTATAAGTACATCCTGCGACGACACGCATTGTTAAAGCGTAATTATTATTTAATTCCTGCTTTGTCACGTCACGACAATGTGGGATATAATATTTGTTATTATATATCCAACGCCAATATGAGCAATATTGACGCATAAATATAAATACATACTACGTTGTCACGTCAGTGCAGGATAAGTGATATTACACCCTACTAATATGTTAACCCATCCCCTCATAGGCTAATTTTAGATCCAACACTTTAAATAAATCTACCGAAAAGGAGCACTAACTCGAGAAAGGGAAAACATATAATTTTGTAGTTTGAAACCGCAGTGATAAATAGAGAATTTGCTCCTACAATAGCAAAATTTAATGTTCTATTGATCAGAATGGTTTCAACAGGTGATTTTTACAGAGGCGTAGAAAGGCGTATGTATGGAGGAAAGGGTTAATATAGTCATATTTAATGTATAATTATTATTACATCCTGCAGTGTGACAATTATCACATTTAGTTCCTAAACTGTATTACAATTACCCGAAAAATATTTTTCCAAACCATACAAGTTTCGACATTGAATTAACCCTTTACTCCATGATTGTTCATGTAAAGCATTGTTAGACGACATTCTCCATGATTGTTCATGTAAAGCATTGTTAGACGACATTCTCCATGATTGTTCATGTGAAGCATTGTTAGACGACATTCTCCATGATTGTTCATGTAAAGCATTGTTAGACGACATTCTCCATGATTGTTCATGTGAAGCATTGTTAGACGACATTCGTAACGGATCACATTTGTAACAGATATTGTACGAATGTGATCACACTCGTAAAAGTTAAAATGTGTTACCAATGTGAGTGTCCGACATGGGGGTTAACATTAGAATCACATACATGTACATGTATATAACAGGCTGAGTTCCTGAATGGCAATGTTCAGTTAGTTAACAGTAATAGGATTATCATAGTATATGTTATTATATTTCCTTGACTCTTCACAACCTTAACATCACATTTTAAAGATATAAAATATATTTTAGGATACCTGCCTAAAATATATTGAAGAGTTTACAATTTTCATGTTAATGTGTGCCTATGATTTAATAAATATTACTTCTTAGTTTCTATATTTGCTTTTAACTGAGTAATTAATACACTATGCTAAATATTTTAGCAACTATAAATCTAATAATATACCTTTATGAAAGAAATCAAAAATCGGCATCGATCACATTCGTCACAAAATGTGTTACACATGTGCTCGATTTCCGGATCACATTTGTAACACGTGTTACGAATGTGATTTGTTACGAATGTGGTCTAACAAAGCATAATCGCATCGAAATAATAATTAGATGACATTTTTCAATGGCACAAGAAACAGAGAAAAAGTTTGACCATATATGAAATTGTAGAATCAGATCTAATATCATTTCATAAGCAAACAGAACATATCCTGTTCTGACAGCTCCTACAGGAACCGTCTGATTTGGGTATCATCTGTTTGCAAATGCGTGCAAAAGGAGTATTTATCGAGAAAAGGCTTAATCGTTTCAAGCTTCATTTACAACTTAGCATGTTATGCCAGTAAACTAGCAGCAGGTAGGAAACAAACGTTCAATTCGTTAACAGAATGCAGTAAATAATACAAGCATTATTTTTTTCTGCGGAAATTTGGCCGTTCAAATTGACGTTTACAGCTATTCGGTTAATTAGAGATATATACATATTTTCCAACAATATATTTCTGTTTAAGAACCAGCTGTCAATATATAGGAAACAAATCAACAGTCCCGCGTAATTGTTTGCGGTGAAGGTTGGAAATCAATTGCATTGCATTTTGCTAACAGAGATGGAAATAACACGTCAAATTATACGATTTCTATTTTAAGCATCGAAGAATTCTACCATCCGTTTACCACTTAAATCACACAAGAAACACGGTCAGCAGATACAGTTGAACTTCTATAACTCGAACTTCAACGGACCATACAAATTAGTTCGAGATAACAGTAGTTCGAGTCATCCGATATCTAATCTTAACGATTACTCAAGGCCACAGCTTAATGTAGGTCTAAAGTAATGCTGAAAGCTCCTGTAGGAGCTTTCAGCATTACTTTAGACCTGTATTAAGCTGTCACATGTGTTTCTAGATATCTGTAGCCATACATTTTAGAGTAATTGTGTTTGGAAGTTTTATAAGGACTGGACCTTTTGTTCGAGTTATCCCGAAGTTCGAGTTATCCGAGTTCGAGATATCGAAGTTCAACTGTATATGCTTTCGTCAGCCTAACGATTAGCAGGGGATGAACACCCAAAATATAGAACATTAACACATTATTTCGAAATAAATTATTACTCATCTGGAAAAGCATAATATGTTTAAGTTACAGCCTTTTGGAGGAACAACTCCTATTTCGCCACCAAACCATAAGATTTAACCACCCGAAAAGACAATCTAAAGAGTGGTCAAAATATAGGGTTCGGTGAAAAGACCATTTGAAAATGCACCCTTTTCTATTGCTCTGCAATTCTGATATTGCAAGAGTTCTCTTAACCCATTCCCTCATATTGACGACTTTTGACGACTCTGTAAAAGTCACTTGGTGAAACCATTGTGATAAATAGAGCATTTGTTCCTATAGGAGCAAATGCTCTATTTATCACAATGGTTTCAAACTAAACATTTCTAAAATTTTCCGTTTCACAAGTTAATGCTCCTTTTCGGTAAATTTATTCAAAGAGGTTATATCTAAAAAGCCTATGAGGTAATGGGTTAAGAACATTTCTCAAATATTCTGTTCGACCAATTTCATGTCCGAATTCTGATCAGAATGTTGAGTATAACCTCCTGACGACGCAATAGAAGACTTCACATTTGGATACACTTGGGTTTCAATGACGTTTGGTTTTGGCGTTTATCATCGTTTCAACAGTAAAACCCATCTAGAGCGACCACTTCGTGAATAAATATAATTATATGTCTTTAAAAGCATATGTCTGCTTATGCAGGACGAAAACAATGCTGAAAGCCCCGGAAGGAGTTTTCTGTATAAATTTGTCCTGCATTAAACTATCGTCTGTTTAAAAAGCCAAGGGATAAACCTCTTTATCATTGTTGCTTTCGAGCGGTGTGCTGTGTTTCGGTTATTTCGCGACGTAATGTTTGTAACACATTTACCAGAAAATGTATTGTGCAACAGTAAAACTATACTGTTCTAACAAAACGAAGAATACTCTATATATAAATCTTTTTACGCATCTGCAAACAGAGCAGAACCTATCTGAGTCGTCTGAGGGTCTGCTCTGTTTGCTTATGAAATAATATAATTATTAATCTGTAGTGTCGGCCATGGCCAATAAAATCGCATGTTCATGTGTCATTATAACAATAAATCTAATTAATATCAATGATCTAATTATTTCTTGCATGCGTATTCATGGCGTATAGGGTTAACAGTTTACATGACCTTGTACCTGTACTAATGAAAAAACTGATCAATGTCTGTGTCCACCTGACTACTGTCACTATGAGCGAATTGCGTGCCGAACAATATTAAAAATCGCAGATATTTTAAATAATTAATATTGAGCGCTGGGTGCAAAACTGTTGTTTCTAATATCTATCAGGCGAAACAATGACGACCTTTGTAAACAGTTTGGATCCAGATGAGATGCAGCTTGATACTCTTGGTGGTGGCTTGAAAGAAAACATTGTTTTCAGAATACAATAATATAGATGTTTTGCACAGGCTTTTAAACCTTCACTCCTTAAAGAGCCATGACATAAATGCTAACATCATGAATATTAATTAGATTAACTGTTATACATGTAGCACATGAATATAGGAAGTTTTAACTATGGCAGAAGCTGAAGAATGATATTTGTATTATATCATAAGAAAACAGAGCAGACCCTGATCAGACGGCCCCTACAGGATGCTACTCTGTTTGCAAAGACATAGAAAGGCGTGTTTATGGAGTAAATAGTTAAATATTACAACATGCAGTTACAGTAGTTTTGCGCTAAATCATCAAGGTGGCAGTTGTATTCATCAACTCAGTGTTTTGTTTGTGTAATTGTAATAAATTATCCCGGTTACAAGATATATACCAGGCAATGATTTCAATTATCGTTCCGCCATCGGATGTTAATCCAACATATTGAAACTATATAGTTCTCAAGAATGTATTTTACGCATGAAAATTTTCCCCTCAATTTTACTCCTTTTTGCACTTTAGCAAACAGGGTAGATCCATATCAGACAATTCCTGTACTTCTACTACTACTACTACTACTACTACTACTACTACTACTGCTGCTGCTGCTGCTGCTGCTGCTGCTGCTGCTGCTGCTGCTACTACTACTACTACTACTACTACTACTACTACTACTACTACTACTACTACTACTGTTACTGCTGCTGCTGCTGCTACTACTACTACTACTACTACTACTACTACTACTACTACTACTACTACTTCTACTACTACTACTACTAGTACTACTACTACTACTACTACTACTACTACTACTACTACTAATACTACTACTACTACTACTACTACCACTACTACTATTACTATTACTACTACTACTACTACTACTAATAATAATAATAATAATAATAATAATAATAATACCACTACTACTAGTTATAGTTCATTATCAAGACTGAATTATATTCGTTATAATTGTAGTAATAGTAATAATATAATACAAACACCAATTCTACATGAAACAATATGACATTTTTGTCAGGGAATGTTTTTTATTTTCATAAATAATAACAATTTGAGTAGGTATTGTTTTACAACAATCTTGCTAATGAAGGTTGGGACCGTAGAGAATGATGTGATTTACGAACCCTATAATATATAATAAGGCAAACTCCTAGCCAGATACCATTTACGATTTGTTTTACAATATCAATGTCGATTGTTTTCATTTCATATGTTTTGAGATTAAATACAGAGACAGATTAACGTTCTTATTCCAGTATTAATAAGCATTATATTGAATATTTTATGTTAAGCAATATGTTCTGACTGACATGTTTAAACATTAAAGAAACGTTTCAATGTGGATTGTGAATGTTTTGTTATTATCAATTGAAGTATTATATTGCACCGACCTGCTCGTACTTGTACAAAGTTGTTTGCGTAGTAAAGAGCTGTATCCTCGGAAACAAACCTATTTAGTCCTTCAATTTATGGACACGCTACAAATCAATGATATTAATGCGATGTAAATCAAAAGGATTGTTGCATCACATGTAAAAGCCAAATAAATTTAACAATTTTAGATAAAGCTTCCAATATCTGTCAACCATTCACATGATTCGCAAATTTAATAATTATCCCGTTTTCCCCGACTAAACTAATATATCTAAACACCTAGGATCCAGATGAATCGTTGAGTAACTCGACGTCTCATCAGGTTCCACACTGTATGTCACTCGACGTCTCATCAGGTTCCAAGCCGTATGTTACTCGCCGTCTCATCAGGTTCCAAGCCGTATGTTACTCGCCGTCTCATCAGGTTCCACACTGTATGTCACTCGCCGTCTCATCAGGTTCCAAGCCGTATGTTACTCGCCGTCTCATCAGGTTCCACACTGTATGTCACTCGACGTCTCATCAGGTTCCAAGCCGTATGTTACTCGCCGTCTCATCAGGTTCCAAGCCGTATGTTACTCGCCGTCTCATCAGGTTCCACACTGTATGTCACTCGACGTCTCATCAGGTTCCAAGCCGTATGTTACTCGCCGTCTCATCAGGTTCCAAGCCGTATGTTACTCGCCGTCTCACCAGGTTACATGTACAAACCGTATGTCACTCGCCGTCTCATCAGGTTCCAAGCCGTATGTTACTCGCCGTCTCATCAGGTTACATGTACAAGCCGTATGTTACTCGCCGTCTCATCAGGTTACATGTACAAGCCGTATGTTACTCGCCGTCTCATCAGGTTACATGTACAAGCCGTATGTTACTCGCCGTCTCATCAGGTTACATGTACAAGCCGTATGTCACTCGACGTCTCATCAGGTTACAAGCCGTATGTCACTCGACGTCTCATCAGGTTACAAGCCGTATGTCACTCGACGTCTCATCAGGTTACAAGCCGTATTTCACTCGGTCAGTGGTCTCATCAGGAGACTGATCTGGTTGTATCCTGTCTGTAAAGGTGTTCAAATGCGTATCTAAGTAGTAACAGAGGTCCAGATAAGATACGTAAATTTAAACATTTGCAAGAATACAGTTGAACTTCGATATCTCGAACTCGGATAACACGAACATCTTGATAACTCGAATAAATGTTCGATCCTTCCAAAATTTACAATACAGATTTTTTCTAAAATGTATCGCTACAGATATCTAGAATCACACGTGACAGCTTAATACAGGTCTAAAGTAATGCAAAACGGGAACTTTCAGCATTATTTTAGACCTGTATTAAGCTGTGGCCTTGAGAAATTGTTTAGATTAGATATCGGATGACTCGCACTACTGTTATCTCGAACTAATTTGTATGGTATCTTGAAGTTCGAGTTATCGAAGTTCAACTGTAGATTTGTTTTATCTACCAAACCCTATACTGTTAGTACTCTTTAGAATCGTCTCGATTGGGTAGGCACCTTTATCTGTAGTTCTGAGTAAATAATTAAACTTATTTAAACCATTTCTTTCATTGTACGCAGTGAAACGTTGAATCCAACTATATGAGCATATCTTTGTTTTAATGCAGAAGCTTTTAAACTGATAGATGCGGAAGGAACAAGATTAATTTATTTTGAAGACAATACCTTTTAGGCTAATAGGTATCAAATAGACAATTTACGAGACATTGCGATATATATCACAGATATTAATGCAAAATGGAACAGGAAATGGTTTGTTCTCAGGTCAGACGTTCAGGAAGTTTATACAGGAATAGATGCATATTAGAAGCATTTATTTGATTCTCGTTTGGCACCAAATGATATTCACCTGCTAACACTGTCACATACTGTAAGATTCAGAGAAATTTTCCTTCGATTTCGTTTTGAAACATGTGGTGTCAAACAGTTTGCATCCAGATGAGACGCCGAGTTAGTCGGTGTCTCGTGTGGATGCAAACTGTCTGCAGCAGTAATTGCCACATGTTCTATGAGTCTGATAGTCGTCGCCCGTGGCGGTGAAAGAGTTAAGTATATCCGGGAGCTACTAATTCATTATGTTTTACACACCAATATGATAAAATATGTCTGATTATAGTCTAACATCACTACCGTTTGAACAAGTGTATACAGGTTATGAGTTTGCTATCTTGAAGAATTTATCAAACGATGTCTTCCATGTTAGGGCGCGACGTGACAAATTACTTTATTCACAAGTTGAACCATGTGCGTCATGAATATTCCTGTAGAGGTAATTAACACAAACAGTATTTCTATCTGTCATGTGAACTCGGGAAATAATGGCCATGGCAGAAGCTGTACAGTCAGATTTATGTCATTCCAATAAGCAAACAGAGCAGACCTGGACCAGACGCTTCATATAGGAGTCGTCTAAGCTAGGTCTTCTCTTTTTTGCAAATGCGCCAAAAGGTGTGTCTATAGAGTAAAGGGTTAACAAAAGTAACACTTGCAAGAGTGTTCTATACATGAAACAGAACAACAGAAAAGCGTATGTACTCAAATACTAAAATCGTCTTTTCTCCACCAAGCCCTACGTTGTTACCATTCTTTAGAATCGTCTCTTCGAGACGATTTTAAAGAATGGTAACAACGTTGGGTTTGGTGGAGAAATTAAGAAGTTATTCTTGAAAATGTTTTAATTTACGCATCTGATCTGGAAATTGAAAACAGAAAACATAGCAATTTGCCTTTCTGCACCGTTCTACGATATTGAGTTGCTTAAAATGTAGTGAGACGGGAATCATTTATCAAACCGGATATCATCGACGCTATTCAGATAAGTGATGAATTCTAGGCGGATTCGAATACATTTATCTATAAACCATCATGCAAAATGCACAAACAAATAGATCGGAATTGGCAATTGATGTATCTTCCTCTCGCATGTTGGATTCATCGTACAGGTGTATTTTTACTTCGAGATGAATTGTGACAGTTGTTTGAATTCGATATGTCAATCTGTCACTTCAAACACTCGTTTCCTGTGAACAGAGATCACGCTTTAAGCCTTACTAATCAACTTCATTCTGATTTGCCAATCTGAAAACTTAGACACAGTGACAGTCTTAAAATTCATTTTATACAATTAACCACATGTTCAACACTTCGCATTTTGTAACAAAGAGTATCAATGCTATACAGTTGAACGTCGATATCTCGAACATCAAGGGACCATATTAACAACTTCGAGATAAAAGAAGTTCGAGTCATCCTATTACTAATCTGGACAATTTCTCGCAGATTAACGCAGGTCCAAATCAATGCTGATTGCTCCTGTATTAAGGTGTCAAACGTGTTTCTAGATATGGGTAGTGACACATTTTATACTAATTCTGTATTGTAAATTTTGGAAGGATCGAACTTTTGGTTCGAGTTATCCCGAAGTTCGAGTTATCCGAATTCGAGTTATCGAGGTTTCACAGTAGATTATTCTCCATTTAATCCATATGCCGCATTTACTTCTATTCGAGTAACTCGGCGTCTCACCAAGGACAAAGATGTTCGACATTCGGTCTACAGTTTCTCAAAAGCTTCATCGAATTGAAATGGAATGTAATCAACTTTGCACCGAATCCAAACTTGGGCTGAGAAGCTTACGACGTAGTAAGGATTTAACAAAATTACACTCCACAAACAGCGTGATACATGTAATACCAATACATATATAGTAAAACCCATCTAAACCGGAATTCTAGTAGAGAATAATTAAGTTACTTTTAGGCAATTGACTGCTTACTGCAGCGTGGAAGTCATGCAGAAGCTCCCAGAGGAGCTTTCTGCATGACTTTCACTCTGCATTAGGCTGCCACCTGTCTCCAAGAGCGATATTTGTACTATAGTGTACATCCGATTTAGGTGGGTTTTACTGTATTATTAATGCAACACTACTGTCACTGTTGAGGTGAATCACATTACCAACCTTTGTAAACAGTTTAGAATCACTGGAATGTGTCGTCTCATTCGGATTCGAACTAATTGGCATTCTAATAACGCATTGTATAAGATTTGAAGATAACCCCATTTGGAGAGCAGGTGTCTTGTATTTGATGAAGAAAGGTTTAAATCAAACATGCACCATGGTCAGACCCTTTACTCCATAAAACACCTTCATACGCCTTTGCAAACAGAGTAGACCCAGATGAGACGGCTCCTGTAGGCGCCTTCTGATCAGGGTTAGCTCCATTTGTTTTAGTTATGTAATAATATCTATATAAGCATATAATTGATTGGATCCTGTTTCCATATGCTATTATAATAAATTAATCTGATTGGCCCTCTACTGCATAAATACGATTTTATCCAGTCACCAGGCTTCTCTAGTGACATAATAAAGGGGGTGCAAATAAACTTAGGTTTATTTGGTTACTTCCGGTAGTGGAAGGTTTATTAGGTTAGTAGATAGGCGTAATGATTCTATAACCATGGAACTATTTTAGTTTTCTGTAAATATTCATAAACATGTTGAATTATTCAAATGAGAAAAAATAAAAAATAATTGGCTACAGCTGGATTCGAACCCGCGCCTGATCCTACAAAAACTAATTCTAATCACTCTAGAGACGTCGCCCTTACCGATTACGCCACTGAGGCCACATACAAAAGGACGTTGATTTATCACTTTTATTAATTTAATCCACCGCTGGCAAACCCCGTTTTTGATAAAATCAAACCTGGAAGCAAAGATTGACAGATAAATAGTAAATGTTTTCTTTTCACTCTCATGATTATTTGATTGATAAACTCTTACAGGGACGGTGATAGTCATAAACCTAAATATAGCCTGTTCAGTTCCATCGATTTCTGAGTGACGTTAGGTAGAATCTAAAAATAGAAACCGAGACTACGTAACTCGAATTTGACCAAAGAATATAGATCATGTCTGTTTGAAATAACTTATCGACCCTCGATTCAAATCATCTTATTTTTCAAGTTTAACCACGTTTCCGTTCTAGTAATACAAGTATCGAAACTATATTCCTCTGCGGTAGCTCATTAGATCTATTTACGTCTAAATGGAAGTGAAAAGGGAGGGATCCGTTGATCGAAAAACTGCCTTTTCAATGTAAATTATTTCAAGAGTGTTATGAGTCTATAAAAAGACATTTAACTATATTGACTGGATAAATCGAATAATAGGTTAGTGCCGTAGATGGGACGGCTTTATCCGACTCGGAGAGAAAACAGTTGAGGCTCGGCAAGCCTCGCCTCAACGTTTTCTCCCCTCGTCGGATAAAGCGTCCCATCTACGGCACTAACCTATTATTCTCTATGTCTACGCCTTTGCAAACAGTGTAAACCCTGATCAGACATCTCCTATACGACACTTCTGATTACAATCTGCCCTGTTTGCTTATGGAATAATATTTATCGGACCGTACAGTTTCTGCTTTGGCAAACATTTCATGAATATATACTATTTTAAAACTTATTCTAATTGATATTCATGATGTCATTTCTTTCATGAATATTCATGGCGTAAATATTTAATGATGTAACCCAGAGCCAGTGGCGTATGTTAGATACAATAGAACATGTCTTAAGCGGCCATTAAAAACAGGTCTACTTATGGGCATGTAAGACAGATGGTAGCTTAATGCAGATCGAAAGTAATGCAAACTATCTTATAGGAGCCTTCTGGATTACTTTTGAACTACATTAAGCAACCATCTGCTTTCTAAGACGCCAATGTTCATTAAATGAATGGTCGCTTAGGACAGATTCTGTGTACTGAAACCGTCACCTCTCAAGCAACCCCTTCGTTTTTCACCTCTCGTTAGAATGATCTTTTCGCGAAGATACAATTCTAAAGCGTCGACAAAGCATAGAATTTGGTGGAGCAATAAAGGAGTTATTCCAAATTGAAACCATGAAAACCATATTTATTATTCGCTGTATGCCTCGAAGTCTACTTTTCTAATTCCTGTAACCTCGACTCATTAATCAGACAGCTTCTCCGGGGTAAATTGTGTTCGATCCGACACAGCATCACCTTTTCAGTTTGTAAACTGCGAGAAATAAGTAGATTGAGACACTCTTATTTGTCTATATATCATATTTTATTTGGTACAAGCTAAACTGCTTGTTGCAATATAGTTTTATTAACAAAGACTTGGCACCCACATATGAGTAGTACCTGCGTTTACTTCAAAGACTGTGCCCTTATTCTGATTGGCATCAATATCTCAAACTTTTGACATTCTGTCAGTAGTTTCTTAACGAAACCTTGATAAAAAATCAACACTGCATCGGAGCTGAAGTAGTCAGTCCAACATCAGGGACGTAGAAAGCGATACACATTTACGCACGTGCGTACCATCAATCTGAAAAGCGAAAACATCATTATGGCTAAAATGGAACAGAACTCGAAGGTTAAGTGAGGGTAGACTTTGATAAATGTTCTGACTTGTCATGTAAGCTTTAACCATTCCCTCATATTAACGCCTCTGTAAAAGTCACAGTTTGAAACCATTTTGATAAATAGGGTGTTTGCTCCTACATTAGCAAATGCTCTATTTATCACAATAACGTATCGAAATACAGTTAAATCCCTCTAATGCGACCACTTCTTGAATAATCATTTCTGCCTTTATACGCAGGTGGTTGCTTAATGCAGGATGAAAGTTATGCAGAAAGCTCCAATAGGAGCTTTCTGTATAACTTTCATCCTGCATTAAGCAGCCACCTGGCTCTGCCACTCAGAATTGTGCCCATTTTTGGTGGTCGCCTAAGAGGGGTTCTGTTGTACATGTTTATATTCACTACACTGGCAATCTCGTGCTCAACTCACATTTTATACGGCTACTAGTTTGACGTATATATTACAGAGTAGACCCAGATCAGACGACTCCTACAAGAGCCGTCTGATCAGGGTCTGCTCAGTTTACTTTTGACATGATATAGATCTGATTTTACAGCTTTTATCAAGCAAAAACAAATCTCTTGAAAAGTTTACATTATAAACATTCAGCTGACAAATATCCATTATGGGATTATATCTTATATGCATATTGAACAGGGAAAGGGTTAAATTATTACAGAGATTACATAAATCTGATTGTTTAAATACTGAAAAAAAATAAACTAGCTCAAACTGTGTGAATACACAGCATGTTGTTATATACACTTTAACAACAACGTTAATACACCGCTGACTTTTCAAATGGAATATTCTAAAATTCAAACAGGTCAAGCTTATGGTGAATATTTAGGGATATTTCTGAAGAAAAGTGTAACATGACAAACAATGTAGACCAAGATGAGAGGGCTCCTCTAGGAGCCCTCTAATCTGGGTCTACTCTGTTTGCAGAGGGCATTAGTGACTCGTGTCCCGCACTGTCAGGATTAAAGGTATACGAAAACAGGAAGGAAAACAAAAGACCTTTAATGGCATTGTCAGTCTAATGTGTGCAATAATGAATCTTTGAAAAATGCTAAATAGTGCAATACACACCAGTAGTATCCGTGTGCAATTGAATTTCTTGAAAGCATTGTCATTATGTTACTATTGGGATGGAGCGTAAACATTTCCCCTGTGTTTGAAAATTGTACTCGTTTTACTTTTATCTGATAAATATTCATGTAAGATATAATGACATCATAAATATTAATTGGTTGATTCGTTATAATGGCAAATGTGCATCTATATTATTCTAAAAGTGGGGGATCCTTCGAAAGCAAAAGTAGCAATGCCAAAAGAGAAAATTGCAGATTCGGTTTTATTGAGTCTGTTCTTGGGCAGTAATTAAAAGTGCAACACAACTCACGCCCACTAGCACCGGCTTAAGCAGTATTCAATTTTCAAAACTGATATCATCAAAACTAATGATCCAAAATGACCAGAAAATATAACAATACCATCAGCAAATAAAGCAGGCCCTGATCAGACGGCTCATTTCAGAGGCTGCTCTGTTTGTAATGGCGTTATATAGACTATCTTTATACCCAATCTCTTTGAATTAATCCACCGAAAAGGAGATTAACTACAGAAAAGGAGAATTTTAGAATCATGTAGTTTTGAAAACATAGTGATAAATAGAGAAATTGCTCCTAGGGAGCAAATGATCTATTTATCACAATGGTTTCAATAAATCAGTTTTACAGAGGCGCAAAAAGGTGTCAGTAGGAGAGAATAGGTTAAGCGAATGTTAATGTCACATTAAAAGGAAAGTGTTATGTTTTTTTTTGTCAAAACAAATACAGTAAAACCTCTCTATAACAGCCACTAAATTACATCAAGTATTTTGTGTTAAAGGCAGGTGGCTGCTTAAAGCAAAATGAAACTAAAGCAGAACGCTCCTATAGAGGAGCGTTCTGTTTTACTTTCACCTTGCTTTAAGCATCCGCCTGCCCTAAATACCAACTAATTAACACAACTTAGTGGCCGTTGTAGAGAGGTTTTACTGTATCATACACAATTAAGTGAACAATATTAACCCTTTTACCTGATATAGGCGCCATGTCACGTAGAAGCTGTCTTATCGGGTCGGCTCTGTTTGTTTATGTTGTAAGAATTTATGACCGGACCCAATTTCCTCTTATATGGAAATAAGATAATGTTTAACCGTTTACTTAGCAATCTATTTCATGTAAACGTATTTTCACGCATTTGTAAACAGAGAAGACCCAGATCAGACGGTCCCTATAGGAGCCCTCTGATGAGGGTCTGCTCTGTTTGTTTATGATATAGCATATATCTGATTCTACGTGTCTGATTTGCTTGTGAAATAGCATAATTATCTATGATTTTACGTTGCTGCCATGACATTATTTTTTTCCACCCTGCATTATGTTGCGACCTATAATAGAGACTGGTATTATCCCTTCTCTCCATAAATATGCCTATTTACACCTTTGTAGAGTAGACCCAAATCAGACGGCTCCTATAAGAGCCGTCTGATCAGGGTCTGCTCTGTTTGCTTATGATATAGAATATATCTATTTATACGTTTCTGCCATGACATTATTGTTTTACAGGGAGGTTAGCTTTGATCACGCACCATCACATATGTTTTACATCCTCAGTCTGTTAACTACTGTACTGCCGTTACTATTAATTGGTTCATTCAATGATCAATCTAATGTGCTATAGTTTTAATCCACTTCAAATCCTTTAGTTAAACCATATTGTATTTGAAATGCATGCATTATGCATGATAATCTCATATAACCACAATAGGATCAAAACGAAAGCTAAAGCTTAATATTTAATTCTTCTTATGGTAATGTCATACGCACTCAGTAGATCAGAGACATATTCATACATATATGTATATGTCTCTGAGTAGGTGTATTTGTTAGCTAACCGTATATAATATTATCGAATATGTAAAACAGAGAGAGAAAGAGAAAGACAGAGAGAAAAAAGAGGGACATGAAAAGAAACAGATATAGAGGGAAAGAGAGAGGGAAAGGGAGAGATGGACAGAGACAGACAGAGGCACAGACAGGCAGACAGAGACAGAGAGGACCAATATAATTATTTAACTAAGACATTCATGAACTAGAACCAAACTATCTATTCACGATTAGGATGATAAGATTCAATATGCCAACATAAACGTATTATTCCATAGTGTCCAAGACAGGCAAATATGACACTTAATCAGGTTAATGTGTCTTGTGAGTATAGAAAAAAAGATCTTTGGAGTGTACTGACATATGAAGGGCTAACCTTTTACTCCATGAATACGCCTTTGCAAACAATATAGACCTAGATCGGACGACTCCTGTAAGAGCCCATCTGATCAGGGTCTGCGCTGTTTGCTTATAGTATAATAAAGATCTGATTCTTCAATTTCTGCCTACGCCAAAATGCACTGTGTTCATATGCCATTATAAAGACTAATCTCATTAATATTCATGATGTCATTTGTCTAACATGAATATTCATGGATTAAAGGGTTAATAAGTTATGCAATGTCATCGATTACTCTGGGTATTAGGGATGGTAAAGTACATTTACTCAACTTTCTCTTGATAGAATATTGTACATGTACAACATAGTTTATCCTAACACTGTAATAAGTGTCATGATCGATCTTGAAGACATGTTGCATCGTAACCCATTCCCTTATATTGATGCCTTTGGACGTCTCTGTAAAGGATAAAGGACACTTTTTGAAGCCATTGTGATAAATAGAGCATTTGCTCCATAGGAGCAAATGCTCTTTTTATCACAATGATTTCTAAACTACACAGTTCTAATATTTTCCTTTTTTCTAGTTAACGCTCCTTTTTCGGTAGATCTATTAAAAGAGGTTGGATCTAAAAATAGCCTAATATGTAATGGGTTAATGCAGGGATAATATCATACAGTAACCTCCAGTAGGAACTTTTTGCATGACTTTCAACCTGCATTAAGATGGAACCTGTCTTAACACATTCAAAGTCTTCTTTACTAACGTGTCGGAAAAATAATGTTTACTCTTACAGTAAAATCCCTGTAAATTGGACGTTAAATTTAGTATAAATATCGGCCTTGGAGACAGGTGGCAGCTTAATGCAGGGTAAAAGTCATGCAGAAAGCTCCTCTATAAATTTTCTGCACGATTTTCACCCTGCATTAAGTTGACACCTGCCAAAACGTATCAAACTTCTTCTCTACTAGAATTCCGGTTTAAAGGGTTTTTTCTGTATGTCCGGTAATGGATTGCGGTGTAAGAGGAATCAATGGATCGTGAAACATTGTGGTGATACCCGTTTTCACTTCATTATTGAGATCACCCTTGCGGAGAAAGTCGTCTGTGATCAGACGCATTGCCATTTTCTAGTTCTGACAGGAAGCATTTATCAACTGCGAAGTGTAACAAATGGTATGCTTTTGTTTTCTCCTTGGGAATTTCGTTTTATATATGAGCTGTTAAGTATCGTTTCTTCCTAAATTGCAGTTTTTGTGTAATGGTCGCATACTATATAATCCTATCCGGGAACTGTTCTAATGATCCTAGGATGATAATTGTAAAAAGTATGATTAACTCTTTCATCGCAAATGTCGCAAAAATGCACCACGACAAATAGTGCAGTTCCAGATCAGACGCCGCTTTTTCGAGGCGGCGTCTGATCAGGGACTTCACTTTTTGTCTCAAACTCTATTTCTATATATGTGCTTTAAAATCTTTGCTTTGAAATTTGCATTTATTTATCTTATTTCCTTATTTTGCGGCATTATTTAACAACATTGGATTGCAGATGACAATTAGAAAGTTGGTGCGGAAAGAGTTAAGCATTTAAACTCAGATTTTTAATCGTTACCCACAATGGAAAACATATTACATGTATAGCTGTTCAAGTTCAATCCGGTGCAATTTTGACTATTTCCAATTCGATAAGTGCTTAACAAACTATTGACAGTCCTACAGAAGCCGTCTGTTCTATATCAACTTTCTCTAGGGGTGTAACTAGCTATACGCACTTACTCATATATGCGTAACATCAATCTGAAGGGTGAAAATATTATCATGACCAAAAGGGAACAAACAAAGAAGGGTAAAGGGGCAGTTAGGCTTTGATTAACGTACTGTCTTGTCATGTAAGCTTTAACCCATTCCCTCATATTGACACCTTTTGACGCCACTGTAAACGTCCCATTTTGAAGACATTGTGATAAATAAAGCATTTGCTCCTATAGAAGCAAATACTCTATTTACCACAATGGTTTCAAAAGTAAACTACACAATTCAAAATTTTCCCGACCGAGGGAGCATGTCCCCCGGACACCTTTATCCGCGGTGTGTACATTATATTTGGACTCTGCTACGCTCCTGACCCTGTTTGCAAAGGCGTAGAAAATATATACAAACAATTAACAGTGTAGATACTGTATTTACTACTGTGTATACAGTAGAACCTGTCTTAACCCATTACATCATAAGCTATTTATATATCCAACCTCTTTAAATAAATCTACCGAAAAGGAGCATTAACTGGAGAAAAGGATTTGTTTTTGGTTTTGTAGTTTGAAATCGTTGTGATACATGTAAAAAAGCATTTGCTACTATAGGAGCAAATGCTCTTTTTATCACAATGGTTTCAGCAGGTGACTTTTGCAGATGCCTCAAAAGGCGTCAATGTGAGGGAATGGGTTAAGCGGTCACTTATACATGTATATTAAACACAGGATTCTTTAAAAACAGATGGTTGCTTCTATAGGAGCTTCTACACTATTTTTGAACTGCAGTAAGCTATCACCTGCATTATAGACCAATAATAAGACCTCTTTTTCATGGCCGCTTAAGACAGGTTCTACTGTACACAAGCGGAAGATTATTCCGTGTCCCTGTCCGTTAAGATGTGTACCGATTTGTTCCAGTCGTCACGAGACACAAATATGGGTCTATAAGGCATATCGTAGCTTAATGCAGGTCAAAAGTAATGCAAAAAGCTCCTTTTGCTTTTTAGCACTCCTAAGTTCAATTAATGAATGGCCGCTTAAGACTGGTTCTATTGTATATGATGGAAAGGGGTGTGTTTGCCAGCACATTAACTATTTCGCCGTTAATGTCGCATCTGTGATTACCCATTCTATATGGAGCCACATTAGACTCATCCCAAGAGGGTCCGAACTGTTTGTTACTGGGGTATTGGTAAAGAAAACGGGAGATAGTTAAAAAACAAATATTGTAGCAGACAACAAATTGTGCATATGACAATATTGGGCATCTAAAGACTTTATTAATCATTTTCATTACCATTATATATGCGAAATGGGGGGAAGTAATTGTTTTGATTATTGCAGATTTTTTTTTATTGTTTCCTATTTTTATTTCTATAACAGAATAAGCTGAAGAATGTGTTTCCAGTAGAACCTCTCGCAAGCAGTCATGAAAAAGAGCTCAAATTATGGCTTGGTAATGCAGTTGGTAGCTTAATGCAGGGCAAAAGTAATGCAAAAAATATTCTAGAACCTTTTTGCATTATTTTTGGCCTGCATTATGTAACAATCTGTGTTTTAAGACTCCCATGTTCAATAAATGCATGGCCGGTTAAGACTGCTTCTACTGTAGATTATTTTGTACATTATATTGCATTTCCCTGATTGTTTACATCAAAAATTTAATCAAAAAGCGAAAGTTGTGGGAATTTAATTACTATTAAACTTTTTGTCTGTTGTTGGCGGATCTGTAATAAGATTTTGCAAATTGTTTGGATCCAGATCAGAAGCCGAGTAACTCGAAGTCTCATCAGGATCCAAACTGTTTGACATAATGATTACGTCTTTGAAACGTAATGGAAGACAGTCTGTGGTGAAATCTCAGTCAGAAGCTATTGTATTAATGAAATATTTGTTTAGCAGGCTACAGTTTAACCCTTAACCATTTACTTCATAAACACGCCTTTCTACACCAATGCAAACAGAGTAGACCCTGATCAGCGTCTGCTATGTTTGCTTATGATATACTGTAGATATGGGTCTATAGTTTCTTACATGGCTAAATACTCATGTGTTATCATAACAAATTAATCTAATTCATTTTCATGACGGCATTATTTCTTACATGAATATTCATGGAGGAAAGGGTTGAGAATATTTCATATCATTCCGCATTAATTTAACAGTTGGCATAATAGCTATGCGTAAGCCTCGATTTCTGTGATTCACTCACTTGGATTATATACACCAGAATGATTTATAACAAAGGGAAATGAATATTTGACTTGTCAACAAGTTCAATGTTGAAGTTTCAATACGGAATGGCCCATCTTTCTTTTACCCATTCCCTCATATTGACGGCTTTTGACGACTCTGTAAAAGTCACTTTCTGAAACCATTGTGATAAATAGAGCATTTGTTCCTATGGAGCAAATGTTCTATTTATCACAATGGTTATAGGAGCAAATGCTCTATTTATTACAATGGTTTAAAAACTACACAATTCTAAAAGTTCCCTTTCCCCTAATAACGATCCTTTATATAGATTTATTCCGAGGTTGTATCTAAAATTAGTCTAGAAGGTAATGGGTTAATCAAACACTAGAGTCCAATCAGTATGTAAGCCTACAATGTGTTAGACGTTTGTGAATCACAAATAGTGCAGACCCTGATCTGAGGCATCCTCTATGAACCCTCTGATCTGGATCAATATTGTTAGCAAATGGCAGCTAACTCGTTTCCTGGATTCAAATGATTACTTTCCCTCATATAAACGTGCTTTCACGCATTTGCAGACAGAGTAGACCCAGATCAGACGACTCCTATTGGAGCCGTCTGATCAGGGTCTGCTCTGTTTGCTAATGGATTTTGATAGATCTATTTCTTTACTTTCTAAAATGGTTATAATATTCAACCTTCCATATTTCATTATAACTACATTTGTATTTTGTTCATGAATATTCAGAAAGTATTGAAATTTGGACTAAACATAGAACAGGGAAATTGTTAACCCTTTCGGCGCCAAATTTCTAATTGTCGTCTGCAATCGAGTTTTGTTAAATCATATGGTAAAATAAAGAAATGAGATAGATAAATGCAAATGTCAAAGGAATAAAGCACATTTGTGGAAATAGTGATTGAGACAAAAAGTGAAGTCCCTGACTGCACTATTTGTCGTGGTGCATCTTTTCGACCCCGGCGGTAAAAGGGTTAATGTTATTCAGCGGATATTCAAATAGTTTGGCAATCTATCAAAATGAGGATCATTTATTGTTTGTACGTATCATAGGTCCAGATAAAATGCGTAAATTGATAACTTTCTTTATTTATCCACCAAACCAGATGCTGTGACCACTCTTTAGAATCGTCTAGAAGAGATGATTCTAAGGAGTGGTCACAGCGTGGGGTCTGGTAGTATTTTAACCCTTATCTATTGCACTGTCGTATGTTAAGTACAATATTATTCTCTAAGTGTCAATAAAGTAAATCAATTCTAAACTAGTGTTGTTTGTCTTTCTTTTCTTACGTCATATTGAATGTAATATTTTACTAGTCGTTTGGTAGTAATCATCATTTTGTTTCATGTTGAGTCTTTCCCTACATGTACTTCACGTGGTGTGCTACCTCAAATATAAACAACTTTAGCGACATTTATACTAGTTAGCGTTTATCAGATATATTTTGTTTTCGTCCATATAGAAAATAATTAGGCATCATAATTGGCACCTGTAGAAAACTATATGGTATCTAGTCAGCCAGTCTGTTTTAACCCTTTCCTCCATAAATACGCCTTTCTACGCCTCTGTAATACTAGTAGTCAATTCTTGAAACCATTATGATAAAAAGAGCATTTGCTCATACAGGAGCAAATGCTCTATTTATCACACTGGTTTTAAACTACCTAATTCTAAAACAAAATATTTTCTCCAGTTAATGCTCCTTTTCGGTAGATTTATTCACTTCTTGAACCCATTGTGATAAATAGAGCATTTGCTCCTATAGGAGCAAATGCTCTATTTATCACAATGGTTTCAAACTACAAAATCCCTAAAAGTTTCCTTTTTTCCAGTTAATGCTTCTTTTCGGTAGATTTATTCAAAGAGGTTGTATCTAAAAATAGCCTATGAGGGAATGGGTAAATAAAGTGGAACCTCGATATCTCGAAGGGGAACTACAATGTATACAGATTACTTCGAGATAACGCGAGTCGAGTCAGCCTATTTCTTACTTAGAAGGAAACTGTTTTGGTGAGACAGCTTAACCCATTCCCTCATAGGCTATTTTTTTAAAATACAACCTCGTTGAATAAATTTACCGGAAAGTAGCATTAACTAGAGAAAAGGAAAATTTGAAAATAAATTGTAGATTGAAAACATTGTGATAAATAGAGTATTTTCTCCTATAGAAGCAAATGCTCTATTTATCACAATGGTTTCACAAAGTGACTTTTACAGAGTCGTCAAAAATCGTCAATATGAGGGAATGGTTTAATTAATGCAGGTCAGATGTGCATTGGTGATATCAAGAAAAAATCTGTATTACAAATTTGGAAGGGACCGAACTTTTAACTCCACTTATATCGAAGTTCGAATAATCCAAGTTCGAGATTTCGAGGTTCAAGAGTATCTATTTTAAGAATATTTCCACTGTATTATATTCATTTAGTGTGATCGTTTAACTGTAATTGTTTCGACCTTTTCATGCTTAACCATTAGCCTGCTATAGGCAGATCAGTGAATACCTATGCAACAGTTTGGATCCAAATGAGACGTCGAGTAATTCGGCGTCTCATCAAGATCCAAACTGTTTGACACCCTGATTGCATTTTGGTAGACAAAATGGGTATCGATTGAGTTTTGAAAATGTTGTAGGTGAAAAATCATGTTAAAAATAATTGGCTCAGCAGGCTAAAGATTAAGAAATAGCGTTTGGCCTGGTACACGACATCTCACCTGGGTCCAATAGCGTTTGCTAATCTCCTGGCCTGGTACACGACATCTCACCTGGGTCCAATAGCGTTTGCTAATCTCCTGGCCTGGTACACGACATCTCACCTGGGTCCAATAGCGTTTGCTAATCTCCTGGCCTGGTACACGACATCTCACCTGGGTCCAATAGCGTTTGCTAATCTCCTGGCCTGGTACACGACATCTCACCTGGGTCCAATAGCGTTTGCTAATCTCCTGGCCTGGTACACGACATCTCACCTGGGTCCAATAGCGTTTGCTAATCTCCTGGCCTGGTACACGACATCTCACCTGGGTCCAATAGCGTTTGCTAATCTCCTGGCCTGGTACACGACATCTCACCTGGGTCCAATAGCGTTTGCTAATCTCCTGGTCTGTTACACGACATCTCACCTGGGTCCAATAGCGTTTGCTAATCTCCTGGCCTGGTACACGACATCTCACCTGGGTCCAATAGCGTTTGCTAATCTCCTGGCCTGGTACACGACATCTCACCTGGGTCCAATAGCGTTTGCTAATCTCCTGGCCTGTTACACGACATCTCACCTGGGTCCAATAGCGTTTGCTAATCTCCTGGCCTGTTACACGACATCTCACCTGGGTCCAATAGCGTTTGCTAATCTCCTGGCCTGTTACACGACATCTCACCTGGATCCAATAGCGTTTGCTAATCTCCTGGCCTGTTACACGACATCTCACCTGGGTCCAATAGCGTTTGCTAATCTCCTGGCCTGTTACACGACATCTCACCTGGGTCCAATAGCGTTTGCTAATCTCCTGGCCTGTTACACGACATCTCACCTGGGTCCAATAGCGTTTGCTAATCTCCTGGCCTGTTACACGACATCTCACCTGGGTCCAATAGCGTTTGCTAATCTCCTGGCCTGGTACACGACATCTCACCTGGGTCCAATAGCGTTTGCTAATCTCCTGGCCTGTTACACGACATCTCACCTGGGTCCAATAGCGTTTGCTAATCTCCTGGCCTGGTACACGACATCTCACCTGGGTCCAATAGCGTTTGCTAATCTCCTGGCCTGGTACACGACATCTCACCTGGGTCCAATAGCGTTTGCTAATCTCCTGGCCTGTTACACGACATCTCACCTAGGTCCAATAGCGTTTGCTAATCTCCTGGCCTGGTACACGACATCTCACCTAGGTCCAATAGCGTTTGCTAATCTCCTGGCCTGTTACACGACATCTCACCTGGGTCCAATAGCGTTTGCTAATCTCCTGGCCTGTTACACGACATCTCACCTGGGTCCAATAGCGTTTGCTAATCTCCTAGCCTGTTACACGACATCTCACCTGGGTCCAATAGCGTTTGCTAATCTCCTGGCCTGTTACACGACATCTCACCTGGGTCCAATAGCGTTTGCTAATCTCCTGGCCTGGTACACGACATCTCACCTGGGTCCAATAGCGTTTGCTAATCTCCTGGCCTGGTACACGACATCTCACCTGGGTCCAATAGCGTTTGCTAATCTCCTGGCCTGTTACACGACATCTCACCTGGGTCCAATAGCGTTTGCTAATCTCCTGGCCTGGTACACGACATCTCACCTGGGTCCAATAGCGTTTGCTAATCTCCTGGCCTGTTACACGACATCTCACCTGGGTCCAATAGCGTTTGCTAATCTCCTGGCCTGGTACACGACATCTCACCTGGGTCCAATAGCGTTTGCTAATCTCCTAGCCTGTTACACGACATCTCACCTGGGTCCAATAGCGTTTGCTAATCTCCTGGCCTGTTACACGACATCTCACCTGGGTCCAATAGCGTTTGCTAATCTCCTAGCCTGGTACACGACATCTCACCTGGGTCCAATAGCGTTTGCTAATCTCCTGGCCTGTTACACGACATCTCACCTGGGTCCAATAGCGTTTGCTAATCTCCTGGCCTGGTACACGACATCTTACCTGGGTCCAATAGCGTTTGCTAATCTCCTGGCCTGGTACACGACATCTCACCTGGGTCCAATAGCGTTTGCTAATCTCCTGGCCTGTTACACGACATCTCACATAGGTCCAATAGCGTTTGCTAATCTCCTGGCCTGGTACACGACATCTCACATGGGTCCAATAGCGTTTGCTAATCTCCTGGCCTGTTACACGACATCTCACCTGGGTCCAATAGCGTTTGCTAATCTCCTGGCCTGTTACACGACATCTCACCTGGGTCCAATAGCGTTTGCTAATCTCCTGCCCTGGTACACGACATCTCACCTGGGTCCAATAGCGTTTGCTAATCTCCTGGCCTGGTACACGACATCTCACCTGGGTCCAATAGCGTTTGCTAATCTCCTGGCCTGTTACACGACATCTCACCTGGGTCCAATAGCGTTTGCTAATCTCCTGGCCTGTTACACGACATCTCACCTGGGTCCAATAGCGTTTGCTAATCTCCTGGCCTGTTACACGACATCTCACCTGGGTCCAATAGCGTTTGCTAATCTCCTGGCCTGGTACACGACATCTCACCTGGGTCCAATAGCGTTTGCTAATCTCCTGGCCTGGTACACGACATCTCACCTGGGTCCAATAGCGTTTGCTAATCTCCTGGCCTGTTACACGACATCTCACCTGGGTCCAATAGCGTTTGCTAATCTCCTGGCCTGGTACACGACATCTCACCTGGGTCCAATAGCGTTTGCTAATCTCCTGGCCTGTTACACGACATCTCACCTGGGTCCAATAGCGTTTGCTAATCTCCTGGCCTGGTACACGACATCTCACCTGGGTCCAATAGCGTTTGCTAATCTCCTGGCCTGTTACACGACATCTCACCTGGGTCCAATAGCGTTTGCTAATCTCCTGGCCTGTTACACGACATCTCACCTGGGTCCAATAGCGTTTGCTAATCTCCTAGCCTGGTACACGACATCTCACCTGGGTCCAATAGCGTTTGCTAATCTCCTGGCCTGTTACACGACATCTCACCTGGGTCCAATAGCGTTTGCTAATCTCCTGGCCTGGTACACGACATCTCACCTGGGTCCAATAGCGTTTGCTAATCTCCTGGCCTGGTACACGACATCTCACCTGGGTCCAATAGCGTTTGCTAATCTCCTGGCCTGTTACACGACATCTCACCTAGGTCCAATAGCGTTTGCTAATCTCCTGGCCTGGTACACGACATCTCACATGGGTCCAATAGCGTTTGCTAATCTCCTGGCCTGTTACACGACATCTCACCTGGGTCCAATAGCGTTTGCTAATCTCCTGGCCTGTTACACGACATCTCACCTGGGTCCAATAGCGTTTGCTAATCTCATGCCCTGGTACACGACATCTCACCTGGGTCCAATAGCGTTTGCTAATCTCCTGGCCTGGTACACGACATCTCACCTGGGTCCAATAGCGTTTGCTAATCTCCTGGCCTGGTACACGACATCTCACCTGGGTCCAATAGCGTTTGCTAATCTCCTGGCCTGGTACACGACATCTCACCTGGGTCCAATAGCGTTTGCTGATCTCCTGGCCTGTTACACGACATCTCACCTGGGTCCAATAGCGCTTGCTAATCTCCTGGCCTGGTACACGACATCTCACCTGGGTCCAATAGCGTTTGCTAATCTCCTTGCCTGGTACACGACATCTCACCTGGGTCAATAGCGTTTGCTGATCTCCTGGCCTGGTACACGACATCTCACCTGGGTCCAATAGCGTTTGCTAATCTCCTGGCCTGGTACACGACATCTCACCTGGGTCCAATAGCGTTTGCTAATCTCCTGGCCTGGTACACGACATCTCACCTGGGTCCAATAGCGTTTGCTAATCTCCTGGCCTGGTACACGACATCTCACCTGGGTCCAATAGCGTTTGCTAATCTCCTGGCCTGGTACACGACATCTCACCTGGGTCCAATAGCGTTTGCTAATCTCCTGGCCTGGTACACGACATCTCACCTGGGTCCAATAGCGTTTGCTAATCTCCTGGCCTGGTACACGACATCTCACCTGGGTCCAATAGCGTTTGCTAATCTCCTGGCCTGTTACACGACATCTCACCTGGGTCCAATAGCGTTTGCTAATCTCCTGGCCTGGTACACGACATCTCACCTGGGTCCAATAGCGTTTGCTAATCTCCTGGCCTGTTACACGACATCTCACCTGGGTCCAATAGCGTTTGCTAATCTCCTGGCCTGGTACACGACATCTCACATGGGTCCAATAGCGTTTGCTAATCTCCTGGCCTGTTACACGACATCTCACCTGGGTCCAATAGCGTTTGCTAATCTCCTGGCCTGTTACACGACATCTCACCTGGGTCCAATAGCGTTTGCTAATCTCCTGGCCTGTTACACGACATCTCACCTGGGTCCAATAGCGTTTGCTTATCTCCTGGCCTGGTACACGACATCTCACCTGGGTCCAATAGCTTTTGCTAATCTCCTGGCCTGTTACACGACATCTCACCTGGGTCCAATAGCGTTTGCTAATCTCCTGGCCTGTTACACGACATCTCACCTGGGTCCAATAGCGTTTGCTAATCTCCTGGCCTGTTACACGACATCTCACCTGGGTCCAATAGCGTTTGCTAATCTCCTGGCCTGTTACACGACATCTCACCTGGGTCCAATAACGTTTGCTCATCTCCTGGCCTGTTACACGACATCTCACCTGGGTCCAATAGCGTTTGCTAATCTCCTGGCCTGTTACACGACATCTCACCTGGGTCCAATAGCGTTTGCTAATCTCCTGGCCTGTTACACAACATCTCACCTGGGTCCAAGTTGTTTGTAAATGCACAGATCACACTTTGTGGGATAAGGGACAAGATGATATAAATATTGTATTTTCAGGTGTTGTATTTACATACAGAATAACCAGCCTTAAGTGGACATCAAAAGGAGGTCTAACCGTGGAGCGTTATGGGAGCTTTCTGAATTACCTTTGACCTGCATTAAGCAACCCCCTGATTTTAGGACCCCTATTTTCAATGAATGACCGGCCGCTTAGGACAGTTTCTACCGTATTATATCTATTGTACAGTTTACAGTTTAAATCTCTCTAAACCGGACGCTCATTTTAGTATAAATATGGGTCTTAGAGACAGGTGGCAGCTTAATGCAGAGTGAAAACTACTCTAGGAACTTTCTGCATGACTTTCATCCTGCATTTAGCAACCACCTGCCTAAAAGAATCTAATTTCTTCTGAACTAGAATTCCTGTTTATAGTGGTTTTACTGTATTTATTGTAATTATTTTGGCTATAGGTAGTTCCATGCAATTTCACCAATGAGCTTAAACTGTCGAATTCCCAAACAAGCGACTAACATGAATGAGTCCTTATTCACCGTCATTCAAATACTTGCAATGTTGGAACCTATCTTCAGTATTGTTGCACTGTCCACAACACGTGCATATTCAATGCTCTGTTATCCTTTAGGCATAACCAGATTAAATGGCAATGGCGCTGCACCCAGTACTGATATACGACTATTCTAGTCACATATCAAGTCAAGTAAAATTATTCATGCTTGGAATAATGATGAAAGCATAACAATGAGACTGATAAAAAGCCCTTTGAAGTACATAACTAGGACATTGTTAGTGTCTCCTTTTGACACGGTTTCTGCATAATGGCATCAGATAATTTCCATCGCCGAGAAAATAACGATCCAGCAGCTATGCCATTTATGTGTATAAAAGTATTAGTGGGCATAATAATATGTTCGTTATGCCAGAACTGTATAACTTTGCAAGCAGTTCGGCGCTTAAATTTAACCCATTACAGAGGTCCAGATAAGATGCGTAAATTAGAACATTTTCAAGAATAACTCATTTATTTCTCCACCAAACCCTATGTTGTGACCACTCTTTAGAATCGTCTCTCCGAGACGATTCTAAAGAGTGGTCACAACAAAGGGTTTGGTGGGAAAATGACGATTTTTGTTGAGTCGTACCTTTATCTGTTGCCCTGTCCTTACTTCATAGCGACGCATTTGTACACTTTTAAAAGCAATATACCAAGACCCGGGTCTGCTCTGTTTGCTTATGGTATTATATAGATCTTTTTTTCTAGAGTATCTGCCAAAGTCAATAAGTTCTGTGATTATAATGTATACCACTACTAAAATTCAGCAAATGAAAACCTGTAATTTTATTACTTCATACATGAATTAATGGAGTAAAGGAGATGTTCTATAGAAAATGTTTAAAGTCTAATTATGACATTTTCGCCCAGTCAAACCAGGACAATGTGCTCTAAAACAAAAGGGGTCCAACTGTTTCTTGTACTTTATCCCTATCCTGCTATACGCAAAGTGACTCGCATTTTCAATCAGATTGGACCCGGCGGGTAAGATGTCGGGTAACTCGATGTCTTATCAGAATCCAACTTGTTTGACATTCGGTCAACAGTTTCGTCAAAGCTTCATCGATTGGCACAATAAAACATACTATAACAGAGCTACATGTAAAGATGCGTATCCAAATACTAAAATCGTCATTTCTCCACCCAACCCTATACTGTGACCACTCTTTAGAATCGTCTCTTCGGAGTTCGGTGGATAAATAAAGAAGTTACATGTATTCTTTAAACTGTTTTAATTATTCCATCCTTTCTGGACCTCTGCTAGAATCAAATGTGAGCAGATATAAAAAAAAGAGTAAAGTATCAAGTTATAGTCTACTTTCAGTCCGAAGGACCACTCAGCCGACTGTACATTTACTCCCCTGGTCATTGAGTCATTCGCCTACAATATTGAGCACTGCTAACATATGGCGAAATCAAGCAGCCGCAGTACCAGAACAGCTAGTGACCCTCACAGGCACCCATTTTAACCCCTTAGTGGAGAGTATATGCGGGTGGGAGACACAGAAAAACGTCTCTGAAATTTCTGGGAGAGACTGGGATTTGAACCCCGGACCTCTGGACCAGCAGTCAAACGCGTTACCACTATACCACCGCACACCTCAGCATAGTAAAGGCTGCTATGACAACGTATAAATAACGAAAATGAATAAAAGATAATCAAACTGTGCCGAATCAAATAAATCGCCGAGAGAAGAAAAATCACAAAAGCAATAAAACCATTGTCTAGACGAATATTCATGAATGGATCAATCAGTTATGAAAAATAATTCAATTATTCGCCGCTATTCAGTTCATAACATGTCTGACCTGGTGTGATAATTGATTTTAAAACATATATTCAGCTGCATTTATAGTAACATCAGGGTGCTGGTTTTGATTTTGACGTGTCACGTTTTAAAAAAAACATATTTCGTTTTAGCTAGGTGAAACAGTGGCAAATTGAATAGCGGCATTATCGCATTTCTTATGGAGTAAATACTACGATTCATAATGTGTTATTAACTGTGATAGTCTCTTATAATTCAAAAAATGAATTGCATTGTGCAATGCTTATTGTTTATAATTTGATGTATTGTTGTGAGACTGTATAATGAAGAGACTTAAATAAAGATTCAATAATACTTATCTAATTACAGAATAAGTATTTTTACCTATGACAAACAGGTACGAATCCGATCAGCAGCACAAATATTCACATACATTGTAACTATGATGCGTAACTTTAATTAGACCTCTTTTTGATGTCCACTTAACCCCTTCTCTTATATAAGCGCATTTTGACGCATGTGCAAACAGAATAGATCCAGATCAGACGGCTCCTTTAGGAGCTGTCTGATCAGGGTCTGCTCTGTTTGCTTATGGTGTAATGTATATCAGATTCTACAGCTTCTTCATGAGCCAAAATGACATATTTTCATACGCCATTATAAAAATAATCTTATTAATATTTAAGACGTCATTATTTCCTATATGAATATTCATCAGAGAAAGGGTTAACCCTTCTCTCGCTGAATTTTAAAATACATTTCTCCTTCTTTACCCATGTCCTGTTGTATGATTACATATATCTTCACTGTGTACACGTATTTTGCTGTACAATCACTGCTATGGAGTGCACTGGTTGCACATTCAACTTGTAAATAGTGCAGACCCTGATGAGACAGCTCCTGCAGGAGCTGTCTCATCTGGGTCTTCACTATTTACAGGTAGGTATATTGACGTGAATAGCAAGCGAAGGGTTAAGACAGGTTCTACTGTATATCATATCTAATTGTCCTAGTTTATCCCCGTTTAATGTCAACAAGGCAATGAAGATGATTGTTTTCGGGTCCAAAGAAAACACTATAAAGCTCGTCTTAGATATAGCTTAGACCCCGTGGTACTTTGCGCCTGATCAGGGTCCAAGCTGTTTAACACGCGGTCAATAGTGTTTTTTTTCAAAACTTTATTCGAATCGAAGGTCAGTGAAAAATTACGCATGTCAGAGATTGAGCAGGCATTATTTTTTCAGCATGATACAGGTTAACCTCGGCCCTCATTTAACCCTTACACTACTGAATGTACAAATGGACTTTTCCAAAACTAAATATGGTCAAGCTGATTGTGAAAATTTAGTAATTCTTCTAACGAAAAGTATAACATGACAAATAGTGTAGACCCTGATGAGAGGGCTCTTGTAGGGGCCCTCTCATCTGGGTCTACATTGTTTGCAAAGGACATTAGTGACTCGTGTCCCGCACTGTAAGATTTAATAGCGACATATCGACTCTTTCCACGAGTAATTCATCAATGTTCATGAGTTGGTTGTCGCATCATTCGGATAAAGCATCATTCGGTATAGCAGCGACTCTTTTATGGTTCAATACATCGATTAAACCCTGATCCAGCTATCAGCGACATTGACTCGAATTTGCAAACAGCCTGGATCCAGATCAGACGCCGAGTAACTCGGGGTCTCATCCGGATCCAAGTCGTTTGAAACTCGATCGAAAGTTTCTCCAAAGCCTGATCGAATTGGAAGTAGTTAAACTGGCACCAGATCCGAATTTGAGCAGATTTTATTTTTCCACTGTTGGATAAGATTTAATTTCACCAATGTTCGTCATAACAACTACAATGTATCAGATATGTTTCGCCTACACAACCGTTTTATTAGATAATGAAACGAATACCCTGATACAGTTAAACTTGATGTTTAACCCTTTCCCTCATATAAACGTGTTTTCACGGATCTGCATACAGAGTAGACCCAGATCAGACGGCTCCTATAGGGTCTGCTATGTTTACTTATGATATAAAATAGATATGATTCTACACTTTCTGCCAAAGCCAAATATTATTGTGTTAAAGTGTCGTTATAAAAAAACCTAATCAATATTCATGATGTCATTGTTTCTTACATAAATATTCATGAAGTAAAAGTTTAACAGTTAACATTAAGACGAAACATGAGGGACACAGTAACCCCAATTTAAGCAACCACTTCATGAATCTTTTTTTCGTTGACACTGGAAACTATAATTCTGCAAGTTAGGATATCTAAACCTTTCTCCGCCGAAGTCGCATAAATGCACCACGGCAAATAGTGTAGTCCCAGATCAGACGCCGCCTTTTCAAAGCGACGTCTGATCAGGGACATCACTTTATGTCTCATTCTCTATTTTTTTCTATATATGTGCTTTATTCTTTTGAAATTTGCATTTATTTATCTCATTTCCTTGTTCTACCGAATTATTTAACAAATTTTGGATTGCAGACGACAATTAGAAATTTGGCGCCGAAAGGGTTAATTCGGGACAAGTATGTACTTGAATTTGCAAACAGAGTAGACCCAGACCAGAGGGCTCCAGTTTGTCATTTTAATTCATTTCTCAAGTGCTACCCTTTCACACTATATGGACTCTACCAATAAACATTGATGGACTTTTCAGAATGTTCAGACTTTAAACGGTTAAAGGTATGTCTTTTTATTAGTTATATTTATCGCTATACAGTAGAAACTGTTTCCAGAGGCCATTCCTTTATAGAACACAGAAGTCTTAAAAAGCAGGTGGTTGCTTAATGCAGGACAAAAGTAATGCAGAAAGCTCCTATAGGAGCTTTCTGCATTACTTTTGCCCTGCACCAAGCAACCACCTGCCTTACAGACCCATAAATATACCTCTTTTCGATGGCCGCTTATAACATGTTCTACTGTATATTGGTTACGTTTATCGCTATAAGCAGACACAAGGATAAATTGTGTTGATATCTCTGTGAAACAAGCCGCGTACTATTACAGAAAATACACAATCAGCATAAGTGTATTTAGAATTTAGGAGGTCGTAAAAACAAGATGTCTGCTTGCACTCCGATCTAGTAACATCCTATTTACGTCCGTCCCGATGCTGAAAAAGTACTGAGCAATTATTTGAACGACCATCGTCTACCTGGGTCCTGGTGAGACGTCAAGTAACACCCGCGTACCTCGACGTCTTATCTTTATCCAAGATGTGTGTTGAATCCATATCAAGTCAGATCATCTTAGGCAGAATACATTATCCCGCTATTCACAAAAGGACTAGGATTTTTCAAACAGATTGGATCAAGATGAGACGCCGAGTAATGCGGTGTCTGATCAGGTCCAAAACTACATGACACTCGGTTAACCCACTGCCTCCTACTGACGCTTTTTGACGCTTCTGTTAATGTCATTTTTGAAACCATTTCGATATATACAATGTAGACCATTTGCTCCATAGAAGCAAATGCTCTGTTAATCATATTTATTTCTAAAGAATACAATTCTAAAACAAAAATTACTAAATGCTCCTTTCAGTAGATTTTTTTATCAAAGAGGTTAGGTCTAAAAATAATCTAGGAGGGAATGGGTTAATATTTTCTTAAAAACTTAATGGAGTCGAAATCAGTAAAAACTGCACTGAGCTGACATTACATTCACATAGCGGGATAAGTATTAATAGTCTAAATATTCTAAATTTATTTCATACCAAATACTATATCCGTCTATTAACCCACTCCTCCATAGGCTATTTTTAGATCCAACCACTTTGAATAAATCTACCGAAAAGGAGCATTAACTAGAGAAAAGGAAAATTTTAGAGTTGTGTAGTTTGAAACCAATGTGATACATAGAGCATTTGCTCCTTTAGGAGCAAATGCTCTATATATCACAGTGGTTTCAACAGGTGACTTTTACAGAGGCGTTTTTATGGAGGAAAGGGTTAAACATTTTTTTCCAACGTCCAAATCCATTGTGTGGCTTTGATTGCTATTTCAGTCGTCTATCAAGAGCCACTCTGCGTCCGACCAAGATCCAAGATGTCTGACAATGTCGGACAATAATTTCTCAAAAACTTAATTGAATCATACCTTGTCTAAAATTGAACAGATCTAAATTTGAGCAGATGTTGTTTACAGTATGTTGAAGGAGCCAAACGTTTATATAACCAGGAACGTAGCTGAATCCGAATGTAATGTATGCACCGATGGTATAGGGGCATGCTCCCCCGGAAAATGTAGAATTTGAAACCATTGTGATAAATAGAGCATTTGCTCCTATTTGTAAAAACGGTTTCAAAAGGTAACTTTTACAGAGGCGTCAAAAGGCGTCAATATGAGGGAACAAGTTTAAGCTTACATGGCAAGACAGAGCGTTTATCAAAGTCTAACCCCAATTAGCATTCGATTATTGTTCCATTTTGGCCATAATAATGTTTTCCCCTTTCAGATTGATGTTACGCCGATGTTGCACAGCAAATTAAGGGTTGAAACGTTTATATATTAACTGATTTCTGTGTGCCTTGGAACAAATAGATCAAATATTGCGCAAAAATAAACACATTCACTAAAAACAATTACCGCAGGGGCATGCCTATATAACTCTGATCCCTTTACTCCATGAATATCAATGTTAGAAATGATGATACCCTGTATAGTAATCAGGTTAATTCTTAAAATGGCATATTAACACATGAGTGTTTTACCGAATCCGAAAGTATAGAACCAGATATACATTTTTCATAAGCAAACAGAGCCGACCCTGATCAGACGGCTCCTATCTGGCTCTACTCTGTTTGCAAAGGCGTAGAAAAAGTGTATTTATGGAGTCAAAGGTTAGGACAAATTCTACCATACTAAATTCCTACAATCAAATTTCTGGAACAGAACTTAGTGAAGGTGGTGACAGCACACAACAAGACAAGACTTTCAAAAACTATGCTTTACTTTCACAGTAATATAGAAAATACAGAAACCATACAAGTCGTATACATCCTTGATAGAAGAAAATATATATCATTTTCTAAATCTATCTACGAGTCTTAATGCAGATATTGTACGATTAACTCTTGCTAATGCATTTTTAGATATAATAGAATGAAATGATATTCAAACATCCATGTTCTCAGTCGTACCAAAACAATAGCTCAAGAGGACATGTTTAAATACACTAGAACATCTCTTAAGCGGCCATTCATTTATTGAACAAAGGAGTCTTAAAAAGCAGGTGGTTGCTTAATACAGGGCAAAAGTAATGCAGAAAGCTCCTACAGGAGCTTTCTGCATTACTTTTGAGCTGCACTAAGCTACCAACTGCCGTACATACCCATAATAAGACTTCTTCTTGGTGGCCGTTTAAGACAGGTGTACTGTATTACCTGTTCTGCAGCTAATCGCGACCGGACTCGAGTTTTCAAAGAGCTCAGATCCACAGGAGACGCTGAGAGACTCTGCATCTCGTCAGGATCAAGCGGTTTCACGCTTGTTCAATAGTTTCATAAAACCTTAACCCTTTCGGCGCCAAATTTCTAATTGTCGTCTGCAATCTAATTTTGTTAAATCATTCGGTAAAATAAGGAAATAAGAAATAACTTCAAAGGAATAAAGCTCAGATATAGAAATAGAGTTTGAGACAAATAGTGAAGTCCCTGATCAGACGCCGCCTTGAAAAGGCGGCGTCTGATCTGGGACTGCACTATTTGTCATGGTGCATTTATGCGACATCGGCGGTGAAAGGGTTAATCGACTCGGAAGCAGTACAAAATACACAATATCAATTTTGGAACAAATGTTATATTTTTTATAACGTGCTAATGGTTAATTTTGATTCCTACGTTGTGACTACTAATTGGAATTGTCTCGAAGAGACTAATCTAAAGATTGGCCACAGCATTTTAAGTGTTTGGTGGAGAAATAAATCAGCAATGTTTGAAAAGTATTTAACTGTTTCACCGCCGAAGTCACTGGGGCTTGCTGCAATGAGAGGATCTGTGATTACCTTTGTAAACAGGTAGGGTCGAGACAAAATGCCGAGTTACTCGGCGTCTCATCAGTATCCAAACTGTCTGACACACCATTTACGTTTCAGAGAAGAAATTAGAGGAAAGTCCACAATAACGACATTGTTTACAGACAAAAAAGATTGGCGCCGAAAATGTTCGCAGGTTATCGGTAATTCTTTCTTCATACGGAACATTGGTTCTGTATTCAATTGTACTGTCAGTTGACACAATACGGACGAGTCTGTTATTACATGATACAAACATTTGGTATCTTGTTATTTGCCGTCTGATCATGGTCCCAACTGTTTGATTCCCTATTCGTGTTCATGGTAGGAATCGGACTTTCGATGTTGACTCAAAATGCCGAGTTAAAAGATATCCTATTCACTCTGCACGGCATTCAAACTTATGTTAATTATTTAACCATTTATACTCTGTATATATACATGTACGTCTTTTAATGCTTTTGCAAACAGGGTTGACCAAGATCAAACAGCTTCTGTAGGAACCGCCTGATCCGGGTCTGCTCTGTTTGCCTTTGGCATATTTTAGATGTGATTCTACAGTGAATGGCAGGAACAAAGCAGCCATTGTTCATAGTTCTGTTTATAGATATTTACGATGTCACATATTCATGGAAAATTGGATTAAATCCTTGTACGCTAAGCAATTGTCAACAGCAACAGATATCGCCTTGCTTTAATCTATAAGTCAATGTTCTTCAGATTTTCATTGCTCCTCGGAAAAAAAAACTTCAACTGTCAAACAGTCTGGATCATGGCGAGACGTGGAATTAATCTATGTCTCATCTTGATCGTAAACTGTTGGAATACAGTAGAACCTGTCTTAACCCTTTCCTTCATATAAACGTGTCTTCACGCATTTGCAAACAGAGTAGACCCAGATCAGACGGCACCTATAGGAGCCGCCTGATCAGGGTCTGCTCTGTTTGCTAATAGAATCTGATAGTTCTATTTGTTTGCTTTCTAAAATGTTTACAATATTCCACCTTCCGTATTTCTTTATAACTATTTTGTTAATGAATATTCAGTAAGTATTGAAATATGAAATAAACATAGAAATGGGAAAGGGTTAAGCGGTTATCAAAAAGAGTTCTAATCCTGGGGGTTTAAGACCGGTGGTAGCTAAATGGAGGTCAAACCAATGTAATGGAGGTGAAAAGTACTTTTGTCCTGCATTAAGCAACCACCTGATATTAAGACCATATAAATGAATGGCCGCTTCAGACAGGTTCTATTGCATGTTATCACGATTCGCCGCTAACGTATACAAAGAGAAGAAAATGACAAAGTCTCGAGGTTATGGTCAAAATCTGACCAATCAGGTACTTGAGAATTAACTCTGAAGGCTGTGAATCAGAAGTTTAACCCTTTCCCTCATATACACTACCTTTAGCACATATGCAAACAGAGTAGACACAGATTAGACGACTCCTGCCGTAAAAGGGACTGCTCCATTTGCTTCTGTGTCTGTTTTCGTCAAGATTAAAATGTCATGTATTCAAATGCCATTAAAATAAATAATCTTATTATCAGAGGTCCAGATAAGATACGAACATTTAACCATTTTCAAGAATAAATCCTTTATTTCTCCACCAAATCCTATATTGTGTCCACTCTTCGACACTATTCTAAAGAGTAGTTACAGTATATGGTTTGGTGGAGAAATGACGATCTTAGTATTTGGGTACGTACCCTTATCTGTAGCTCTATATTAATATTCATGATGTGTCTATTTCTTACATGAATATTCATAAGGGAAAGGGTGGAGAACCTCGGAGCCTTATTTAGTGTGGTTCATTTCTATACATTCGTTTGAATCGCTCATGCGCTCATATGAATCAGAATCCTCGGGGCTACGGTCTAGATATTCTTTGGTAGATATATGTACGAACAGGATTAAAAACGACATAATCGTATATAATGCAGAGGCCAACAGAAACGCGAACCCTGGGAAGAAATCCAGGGTAGTTCCATAAAGTGCTGTAAATATAAGGGCGAGGAATTTTGCAATAGTTTCACCACTTCCTAACACAGAAAATATCTTTCCGACTTCATCTTCGTGAACTAATTTACTGAGGAGAGATCGTACCGGTGAGTTGATTAGGCCGCCGAGACTACCAACACTAATGGCTGCCCACACCATCCAAGTGTGTTTACTCCATGTTAAAATGATAAATCTAAGACTCGCACATCCTAACCCTATTATACTAATGGTGGTATCCGACAGCTTGATGATGTTTGAGAGTATCGGTAATAAGATAAGCAAAACTATTCCCATTGCGGCGTTATCCGCTGCTGACAGATAGCCGAACCACGACGTCGGCCATGACAGGGGAGGTAATTCTGTATAAAGAAGTGTCACATCAGTTAATCCTGTTCGACAGGTCTGATGTAAGAGTAACACTGTTAAAGAAGCACAAATGCATCGTCTCAAATTGAATTCCCTCTTCTTTATTAGTACCATTAGCGAGTCTTTAAAATTCTCTGGTCTGAATATAGTTCTGCAAGGAAAAACCTCTGTTCCCTCATTTTCCGATACCGTTTCCTTGACAATGCTTAATGCCATTACGACGACGGCGGCGTTCAGAAATGACGCCACACAGTATGTCGTGAGTATATCGCTGTGATCTAGAAGTAAGCCTGCGAGTAGGGATCCTATAAACATCCCTATAAATTGCATAGCTGCTAGAAGGCCTAACTTGTTCGTTCGCCGTTTTGCACTTGTTATGTCAACTACATAACTATGCACCGCCATTGAAATCATCGACGTTTTTCCGAAACAGCCATGTACTAAAGACCCACAAAGAAAAAATGCAGTGGATGATTTCGTCGAGATGTTTGCTGACATGTAAAGTAAAATTGCAAACGTAGTTCCAATTGACGGAAGGACCATTGGAATCTTTCGACCATATTTGTCACTCCATGCACCGCAAAATAGGCCGAGAACTAAAGCGGGAAAGTTTGACAAACATTTGTGATAGATAATATAATTCGTTGCTTGCTTTTGAACATCGTCCTCTAGATCCGGCGTATGCTCCAGATTTCGACACATCTGTATTCGTGTTGGGAACATGTTGAAACATACAATTTGTGGTATGTTTGGTCGAAGGACTGCATCCAAGGTAGAGTCACCGATATTGTAGATGAGGAAGATAACATCTATCGGACAGCCGTAGAGGCAGCTCCACACCCTCAGTGACCATGTGTATGGTATGTTGTGCCACAACTTCTTGATTTTAGATTGTTGATCCATTGGCTCCGTTGCTTTTGTCATGTGTGCTATTTATGTAAGCCTCCAAATCAGGACAAACTGTAAGAAATAGAAAGAACATTTTAGGATACCAAGCAAACACACAAAATATCTATAAATCACAGTAGAATATTATTTACCCCTATACTCCTTAAATATGCTTTTCTGTGCCTTTGCAAACCGAGAAGACCCGGGTCAGGCGGCTCCTGCATGAGCAGTCTTATCAAGGTATGCCGTGTTTGCTTATGATATAGTATAGTTTCTGTTGTGGGCAAACGTTCATTCGCCCATGTCCTATCATAAACAAATAAACTAATTACTTTTCATGATGTCATTATTTCTTACAATAATAGTCATTGAGTAAAGGGGTAAACACTTAAATGCTGTACAATAACAATAACACACGTTTGAAGTTACGGTATTAAGCTCACCCGATACAGCGTGCCGAGATGAACTAAAGGACTGTGTTGTGTCCGACGTTACTGGGAAGCGTGTGTCCCTATTCAACATTTACTTTAAATAAAACTTTCTCCTTAACCACTATGCCGATTTTAATCTTACCACACCGGAATGACTCACAGGTAGTAATATACCAGATTTCGTCAAATATAGGTTATTGTTACCCTGGCAATGATATACACACCTTGACATTCTGCTTCGCAGACACTACAGGTCTTACCAGCAACTCATAACACAAAAAATGTTCATGGTTTGATAATCACCCTTAAACGTATTTAAAAACAATAGACAAAACATGGTGGCAATGTACGGTGTTGAGTTTCTACATAAAGTTGTATAATGAAACATAAAATATATTTATCTTGGACTTACTGGCCACTGGTCCGATTTCAGAAAGATTTAGCACACATGTTTGTAGATGATCATTTTCCAAATTCATTGACTTGATTGATAATCTACCAGCTAACTGTATATTATATTGCCTTTACTCAATGAATATTAATGTAAGAAATGACGACGTAATGAATATTAATTAGATTAATTGTTGTAATAGCACATGCAAAAAGAATTGTTAGGCCATGGAAACTGTAAAATCATAAGCAAACAGAGCAGACTCTGATCAGACGGCTTCTATAGGAGCCAACTGAGCTGTATCTATTCTGTTTGCAAAGACGTAGAAAAAAGCGTATTTATGGAGTAAATAGTTATTATGTCATAATACTAATGACTACTGTGGTCGAGGTTTGTTTCCATTTATGTTTATAAGCTGTGGTCAAAATAAACGATATGCTCTGTTCTGTTAATAAATGGCTTTATACTGAAACTTTCAAATGTCATATTCTTAGAAACTGCTCCTATTTAATCGTCGGCTAATTTCCTTTAAATTATTTCATACGACAAAACGACAGTTCTGCTAGTGTCTTCCACGTATCGCTAGGTGGCGACTTTGAGCTATCATTACTCTATTTGCATTTTTCTCTTTATTGGGCTGCGAAAGCAGCCCAACATTATACGGCTTTGAATTTTGACCATGCGTTTCTGCGGTCCTGTGTTTCTATAAATGCCAATCTTTTTATTAAATATGGTTTACTGTGAGACAAGTTTTTATTTATATATATTCATTTATTTTATTTATTTACATTCACATATTTTTATCAGCATATTTTGGTCGGGGATATTTCTTTCTTTTCTGCCATGATCCAGTTTCAGTGAAAATGCTAGTGAATTAGGTATAAATGATTAAAATCACATTCTCAGGCATAGCTGTCATCGTGGTCTAAGGGTTATAACGATGGACTAGGAAACGTGAGGTCGTGGGTTCGATCCTCGGTGGAAGCTGAATTATATTTTTTCTCTCATATTTTCTTAGCACCCTTAGTATACGTGCTTTTGGTTTAAAACCATTTCGTACATAAAAATATAAGACCTTTGTTTGCATTTTGGCTTTGTTAAAGTTATTTAGCTGAGACCTTTTACTCACGGTTTTGTTGACCGTTTTGCATATTTCACCATTGTGAATTTGAATTTGCTTCAACTTAACTGTATAATTATCTTATACTAACCTGTTCTTAATTTGGGGACACAATAAATGAAAAAGTTAATGGGCATTGAGTCGACCTATCGGAATAATTTCATGTAGACTGTAAGTATTGGAGTTTGTATGCCTTGTGAACATCACTTAATGTGATAATGGTTTCTACGTCAGTGTGTTTCAGCAAATGAATAACATTGATCTGTGACGTAATGTGTATTATTGGTGTCAAACACAGGTATTATGCATCATGGCTCATTAAAACATTCCCCTGTTTCTGCTACATGTATTAATTCATACATAACAGTCATGTTTTCCCAATATTGCTCCCTCTTTTTCTTCTATCCTGCTTAAATACATGTTACGCAGCCATTTTACGCTTGCGTAAAACCTTGCTTGTCTTGTTTTGTATCGACTTTCATGTCCTACTCTGGTAGATAGTTTTACAACGTTTTGTCCGTAAACTACACATCTTAAAAGAAATCACCTGCAAGGCAGGTTGTAATGAGTCAATTGATTTTGAAGCATTGTGGGCTCCACTATATACACATTCATATTAATTATGTCGTTGCCACATATTGGCATCTGTCTCCATGTTGATTTTAATTTAACTACTTTTTTGCATTTGTTTGGTTTTGAAATCATTGTGATAAATAAAGCATTTGCTCCATAGGAGCAAATGCACTATTTATCACAATGATTTCAAAAAATGACTTTTACAGAGGCGTCAAAAGTCATCTGTAGGAGGGAATGTGTTACATGTAAGAGTGTATAGAAAAATATTGAAATCTGAAGCAGATAACAATACCTGGCCGCTAAGTTAAACTAAGGGAAACAATTTGGTATTGAATTCATTCAACGAAAAACAAGTTTTGCGCCTTGAAATCATAGCAACCAATGTCCATGACCGCTGGATATAAATTTATCGTCATAATTTTCGTATATTAAAAGTGACGACGGCTCATTTCTCATTTCTTATAATGTTACTTCATGGCATACAGTTTGTCTATAGTAAATCAATGTACAGCAGAACCAGTATTAAGCGATCATCTTATTATGGATGTGTAAGGCAGGCGGTAGCTTAATGCTGGTCAAATGCAATACAGAGAGTTCCTACAGGAGCTTTTTGCATTATTTTTGCTCTGCATTAACCTATTCCCTCATAATGACGACTCTTGACGACTATGTAAAAGTCACTTTGTGAAACCATTGTGATAAATAGAGTATTTGCTCCTATAGGAGCAAATGCTCTATTTATCACAATAGTTTCAAGACTACAAAATATTCTAAAAAAAAACCCACCTACTTTTTAACGCTCCTATGTTCAAAAAAGGAATGGCCGCTTAAGACTGGTTCCATTGTATGTGTTCGCACATTCCTCTTTAACTCTTTCAATATGGGAACAGAGTTGGCTGTCATTTGCAAACATTGCAGACCCAGATCAGAGGGCCGCTAGTTAATATCTCTTTTCAGGGTATACACTGTTTTCCATTCAGAATATTTTCGCAAATCATACCCTTTCATAGTGAATGGAATATATTGATAAGTGATTCCAGTTTCAATATTCAACTCGTTTTTACAAGTGAACAGTTCTTTGAATATTCAACTCGTATTTATAAGTGAACAGTTCTTTCCACCAATTCAATGGACAGCACACTGAAGCGGTAAAACTATGGACGAGTCATCCCCTTGCATAGTTAGCTTTCCCCTATATAGCGCAATACGGACAGACACGTTATTATCTTTTGCAAATATTTTGGATCCAGATCCTCGCAATGACCAACACTGTTTGATAATCTGATAATGTCTTTGCACGGAGTCGAGAAACGTCTGTTCCAGTCTCTGAGTATATTAGGAAACGTCTGAGGGTTAAATGTTAAATCCAGCTACCTTAAACCTTATCCAGCTACCTTAATCCTTAACCAGCTACTTTAAACCTTATCCAGCTACCATAACCATTATCCAGCTACCTTAACCTTTATTCATTTACCTTAAATCTTATCCAGCCACCTTAATCTTTAACCAGCTACTTTAAACCTTATCCAGCTACCATAACCCTTATCCAGCTACCTTAACCCTTATTCATTTACCTTAAATCTTATCCAGCCACCTTAACCCTTGTCCAGTTATCTTAAACATATTCCCCGCTATCTTAAACATTATCCAGATACATGTATCCAACGAACCGACTTGTATTTGCAAACAGTTTGAAACCAGATGGGGTGCTGAGTAACTCGTCGTCTCATCAGGATCCAAGCTGTTTCCCAATGGGTCAATAATTTCTCAAAAAATCTTTATCGAGACAGATGAAGTCAAAAATTGCACCGGATTCAACTCAGGGCTGGCATTATTTTTGTGGCACATCGAGTTAAAGGTTAAGCCTGTGACAGCTACAATGGAAGCCGACAGCTACAGGGTATTCAAATGAGATTGGAGGCTTATTGAGTTACAGTGTCAAACACTCCTGATTAATTTTGTTCAATTAAACAACGCTGTGTAAACTGTCAATCTCAATTCATTTCTTCACTGTATAAATTATTCAGTCGAAACAAAAGCGCTCAATGGCGAGGATTGGTTTAGCCCTTAGAATGAAGTAGAGTGTCCCATCACGTTTAGAGTTCATTCACTACGAGAGGGAATATATACAGTAACACCCCCTCTAAACCGGACGTTCAATTTAGGTGGCAGCTTAATGCAGAATGGAATTCATGCAGAAAGCTCATCTAGGAGCTTTCTGCATGAATTCTACCCTGAATTAAGCTTTCATCATTCATTAAGCAGCCACCTGCATAAAGGTATCTAATGTCTTATGTACTAAAGTTACAGTTTAAAGGAGTTTTACTGTAGTTGGTGGAACGATTTTAAATGACAAACAGTGCAGACCCTGATCAGAGACCTCCTCTATATGAGACCTAGAATCTTGGTCTTCACTGTTTTCAAACGCCAGTGCAATTTCGTTTCCCGCATTCAAAGGGTTAGAAACATGAGATGTCCAGCGTGATACGGTGGAAACAATTCATATAATTCACAGATGTCTGAATTGTGCTCGCTGTAATCTACTAAATAGTGGACTGTAGTAGTAGTAGTAATTGTATTCACCCAGACAAAACACATTAAACGGGGTTAAAATAGTGCGGATTCATGTAGGCAAAATAATCGATTTCCCTTCACTAGCATGCCGGGTAACTCGGCGTCTCATCAGGATTCTAGCCGCTTAACACTTGGTCAAATATATCTAAAACAAACTTGATCGAATCGGTAGTAGTCAAAGTTTCACCAGGGTCCATGCTTATAAAACGTTTAGTTGAGTCTGAGTTCGTTCTCAAGTTTTTGATTGGTCAAATTTGAGCCTTTGGCTCAAATCTGACCAATCAAAAGCTTGAGAACTCAAATCTGACCAATCAAAAGCTTGAGAACGAAACTCAGACTCAACTAAAAGCTTTATAAGCATGGACCCAGATCAAAATTTGAGAAGACATTATTTTTTGATAGCGGGGTAAGACTTCAAGACTTGCTGATTTGTGATTTTTGTTTCTACACAATGTAAATCTATTAAAAAAAACACTATAAAGACTATAGGGATTAAGAGAACTACAGTAGTACAACGATCAGATGGCGTTGTTTACAAAACAGTACGTATGTAAACACAGAAAATTAACGATAAATTAAACTGCGACATGTTGTATAGGTTAATCCAGGCAGTTGATTTGAGTCCACTACACTACTGCTTCCTATCCTAATATACATGCCACAGTTGTACTTATCGTTAATTTTCTGTGTTTACATACACACTGTTTTGTAAACAACGCCATCTAATCGTTGTACTACTGTAGAGTTTTCAAATTTTACATTTTCACGCATTTGCAAACAGAGTAGACCAAGATCAGACAGCTACTATGGTAGTCGTCTGATTAGAGTCTGCTATGTTTGCTTTTGACATATAGAGGATCTGACGCGAGTTGTCTTTTAAGATCAAATGTTCCTGAACGAGCCTAAGACAATGTTATTAAGCGAGCCTTTGGCAAGCTTAATAACATTTTCTTGGCGAGTTTTGGAACATCTGATCTTAAAAGACAATGAACATCAGATTATTTTTCTAACAAAACCAAAACAGCGTGTTTTCTCCGTTTTAATAACATATAAACATTGAACATTCCTAAGTTTGACGTGTATATGTTCTAAAGTGTTCTTACACGTGTTGCTGCAAAGGGAATCTTAACCCGTTGTTCTAACCCGAAGATAAGGGAAGTTGTGTGAGACGATATAGATCTGACTCTACAGTGTTTTGTCAAAGTAAAAACATCCTTGAAAAGTTTACCGTATACAAATTCAGATAATACATAATTATACACGTTGTCATTATTTCTTACGTAAATATTGAACAGGGAAAAGGGTTAAGCACTTTTGCTATTGGAAAAAAGGCGCTAGGACACAACACCATTAATTGATGACATAATGATGTCAATAATGACGATAACGGAATTATTGTTTCTGCTATTATCAATACTGCATTCCCTGTCTTCTCGTTACTTCTTGCTAAAAGAGAGAAACATTTTGCACAAGGAAAAACAATTTCACCAGATAAAATCAAACCACAAAGCAATCATGGCAAGGTAGACTCTAAATTGATCAATTTGGTCAGTAGGTTGAGCAGTCAATTGGCAGATCCCGGAGTAAATACAGTAAAAATCTCGATTATTCGAATTTTATGCCCCTAGAGTAGCTTTCTGTGTGACTTTCGTCATACATTAAACTGTCTCCTGTCTTAAAGATCGATAATAATACGTATTTTAGTGTTCGAATAATCGAGATTTTATTGTAACTTCTTTTATGGTTAAAGTTCAAATTCATTTATAAAAGTATAAACGATACTGTTGTTTACTAAAATTGAAATTATTTAAAGATACCTTAAATACAGTAAAACCCATTAAAGCGAACATTGCAGGAATACATTAAAACATATGGTTGCTTAACCCTTTCCTGCACACTAACGCCTTTTCACGCCTTTGCAAAGAGAGGAGCCGTCTAATCAGGGCCTGCCCTGTTTGCTTATGAAATATCTCACGCTATAGTTTCTACCAATACTAAATATTTCTTTTGCAAATTCCAGCCAGGTCAAGATCGGTAGTATACTTTAATATACTATAACGAAAGAACCAGTAATAATATAATATATAGAAGATCTTATATAAGTGTTATTGATTATTGAATTTATTAAAATGAGTCTTTTTAAAACGCTAAAGCTCGTTTTTTTTATCGTTTTAAAAAGACGAATTTAATAAATCCAATAATAATGAACACGAATACAAGCTTTTATTTAATAACATAACAAACACAAATGTTTTTGCAGCCAATATTTCAGCAGTAACGTGGATTGTTATAAATTCTCCTTACATATAGAAATGATGAATGAAAGGTGTTATTAGGTTCGCTAAGTAACTGGGACAAAGTAGGTCCAAAATTTCCAACTGTTTTCTGACTTACTGTCATATCAACCAGGATCTAATTTAGACCTCTCTGGTATTCAATTTAACTGTGATAGTTTATGATAACAAAAACCTACAGAAACACGTCAAAATAATTTTTGAATTACAGTTTCGACATACAAACACGTCACATTATGACGTCACTGTACACCACATGTGTATGTGTAAAGTGCGCCATTTGCTCATAGTTTAAATGAAAGTACAGACATGAGTCATACAGGAAACACCACATACAGAACAAACAGTCGCCCGAACAGCAACACAAGGAAACAGCAAATGTACATAACTATAAAAACATCAAGAGACGCACAAAGACAAAACAAACATACAATAGGGGGAAGATGGGAGTACCGCCTTGGAACGGTCAGTGACAAAAGTCACTGGGGGGGGGGGGAGGTTAAACCGGTTTATGGGCGCCCAACCTCACACTTATTCCATCTCCACCCTAAAATACAAACAGTGTATATAAACGTATCCCCTCTCCAACTAATCCACAACAACCGCGATGGCAAATACAGTGGTAAAGTGCATGTATAACGAAAACATTTAATTGAATAAACTGTATCCACCTATCGCTAGTGTACTGAATGATTGAGCTGCAAACAGAGTAACTGTAGAAAAGTAATAAAGGGTACGACAAAAACGAAATATATCCGACGTTCTCCGTCCGTTTCTGGATTTAAGAGGTCGCCTTCATAGAGTACTAAACCTTTCTTGTCGGCGTACATGCAAAGAGGCCAGCGTGATTGCCAACTGTAAAAGGGTTCACAACCAAACATGCAGTATGTTGTAGTACTACAGGATCATATCCATTTTTAATGATTTTTTAACATATTTGATGAACAAAGTGAGAAAATGGGTATGTCCAATAATTTTATGAAGTTTGTAAATCACATCACTATAAAATTCAGGATGTGAAATACCGTGTCGCAGAAGCGCCTTGAGATTACATTGGTACTTGCCAATAAGCGAGAGATTTCGATAGTAAAATTTAGAGAAAGTTTTTCTTAGTTTATGGTATCTATTTCCTTGCTTAAGCAGTTTTTCAGTTAAAATGAGATTTCGACTGTTAAAATCGTCAATAGATGAACAAGCTCTAGCAAAACGAATAAGTTGAGATATATAAACCCCGTAAGATGGAGCACGGGGAACATCCCCGTCAAGATGAGGAAAATTTACAATATTAAAATCAAAATCATCTCTTTTGTCATATATTTTAGAAGAAATCATTCCATTATCAATTTTAAGGTCTAGATCAAGAAACGCTGCATAATTGTCGGACGGGTTAGCTTTATTCAATTTGAGTTCTTTAGGATAAATTGTAGGAATCAGAGCATCAAAGAAAGGGTTATCTAAGTTAAAAATATCATCCAAATATCGACAAGTTTCATTGAAGGCTTTTATAACATCTTCTTGTGATTGAGGATTCAAACGCAACATGAAATCTCTCTCATAGCAGTACAAAAACAAATCTGCGACAAGTGGTGCACAGTTCGTACCCATAGGAATACCAATTACCTGACGGTATATAGCATTCCCATAACGCCATAACGTACAACTATGTTATCCAAAAGAAAGGTTAGTGATTCGCAAACTTCGCCTACACGTCTGACACGCACTGTCAATGGGATTCAAAATGAGCCTTCGTTTTGGTATATTAAGCCTTTCGTCAGTGTTGTATACACATGGACATGGACATTTCCACCGAGAAAAAAATCTCGATTCAAATTCAGTTAAAAGTTTATTGAACATGACATAAGATTCAGTACGAACTGCTGCATAAAATGTGTTGGAACAGGGGGAAGATTTTCGCGATCAGCTGATTTGGAGTATAACATATTTGAAATATGTTTGTGCTGTGCTGGATTCAGATGACTATAGTTGCTGATTGACGAGATATTTTTATGAGTAGAAGTCTGCATGAACAAAAGGACATGCGGTGAAGAAAATGTAAAGTTTTGGAGGCATTTTTTTGTCTAGAATGGATGGTTTGGGTCAGAGTAGCTGGTACATGTAGCTGGTTCGTCTATGGGCTTTCTTCGTGGCTTTCTTCCTGCATTAAGCAGAACCTGCCTAAAAGTATCTAAATTCTTCTTTACTAGAATTCGGTTTTACCCCGCTAGTGCGACCACCTAAAATAGGTATAATTCTCGGTGCAAGATGCAGGTGGTAGCTTAATGCAGGACAAAAGTAATGCAGAAAGCTAATAGAGGAGCTTTCTGCATTACTTTTGTCCTGCATTAAACAACCACCTGCTTATAAAGACACCTACGTTTATAAGTGGTTGCATTAGAGGGGTTTTACTATATGTTATCGTATGACTATACATATGGTTACTTCGATCCTAGAAGTCTACCTTGAGCACCTTATGTTCAGTTTAGCTAGTACATTATTAATTGGTAGACGGATTTCGCAAATAATAAATTTTAGAAATCACTTAAAAGCATTCAGCAATTATAAGAAAAACTATTAAGCAAATACCAAAAAGCATCTACTAACAATCAATGGTAAAATAAAGTTCAGTTATCACTAAAAGCAGCCAACAATTATCGAAATGAATTTTGCATGGCGCATTCAATAAAAAGCCTTTATGATTTTGCATAAAACATTTATTTCAGTTACCACTTCACACCGGCTTTCCATACGATACTGGGGCCCGTGTTATAAAGATCGTACGACATTAATTATCGTATTAGCACACGACGATCGCAACTTCCACTTTAGATCGCAACTTTCACTTGAGATCGCAACATTCACTTGAGCTCGCAACTTTCACCTGAGATCACAACATCCACTGACGATCGCAACTTTCCAGTTTCGGTCCTCATAATTATGTTAGAGCTTATGGTTATTTATTTTGCCCGAAGTTAACTTTGATTTTGATTTTAATATTGTAAATTTTCCTCACCTTGACGGGGATGTTCCCCGTGCTCCATCTTACGGGGTTTATATATCTCAACTTATTCGTTTTGCTAGAGCTTGTTCATCTATTGACGATTTTAACAGTCGAAATCTCATTTTAACTGAAAAACTGCTTAAACAAGGATATAGATACCATAAACTAAGAAAAACTTTCTCTAAATTTTACTATCGAAATCTCTCGCTTATTGGCAAGTACAAATGTAATCTCAAGGTGCTTCTGCGACACGGTATTTCACATCCTGAATTTTATGGTGATGTGATTTACAAACTTCGTAAAATTATTGGACATACCCATTTTCTCACTTTGTTCATCAAATATATAAAACAATTCATTAAAAAGGGATATGATCCTGTAGTACTACAACATACTGCATGTTTGGTTGTGAACCCTTTTACAGTTGGCAATCACGCTGGCCTCTTTGCATGTACGCCGACAAGAAAGGTTTAGTACTCTATGAAGGCGACCTCTTCAATCCAGAAATGGACGGAGAACGTCGGATATCTGTACTATTTCATTTTTGTCGTACCCTTTATTACTTTTCTACAGTTACTCTGTTTGCAGTTCAATCATTGAGTACACTAGCGATAGGTGGATACAGTATGTTCACTTAAATGTTTTTTTGTTATACATGCACTTTACCACTGTATTTGCTGTCGCGGTTGTTGTAGATTAGTCGGAGAGGGGATACGTTTATTTACACTGTTTGTCTTTTAGGATGGGGATGGAATAAGTGTGAGGTTGGGCGCCCATAAACCGGTTTAACCCCCCGGTGACTTTTGTCACTGACCGTTCCAAGGCGGTACTTCCATCTTCCTCCTATTGTATGTTTGTTTGTCTTCGTGCGTCTCTTGTTGTTTTTTCTACTTATGTACATTTGCTGTTTCCTTGTGTTGCTGTTCGGGCGAGTATGACTCATTTTTGTACTTTTAACCTATTCCCTCCTACTGACGCATTTTGACGGCTCTGTAAATGTCATGTTTTGAAACCACTGTGACAAATAGATCATTTGCTCCATAGGAGCAAATGCTTTATTATCAAAATAGTTTCAAGATGTTTACAATTCTATTCTTTTCTAGTAAATGCTTCTTTTCAGTTGATTTATTCAAAGAGGATGTTTCTAACCATAGTCTAGGGGGGAATGAGTTAAAATGATGCATGCCAGAATAGGAGTAACTGTCATAGATTAAGCCATACGATCTTTTCTTACGTGTATTAACGCTGAATGGAAAGGGTTGCTTCCTATCTGGCTTAACCCTTCGCTTGCTGAATTTTAAAATACATTTCTCCTTCTTTACCCATGCCCTGTTGTATAATACATATGTCTTCACTGTGTGCAAGTATTTCGCTGTGCAATCACTGCTGTGGAGTGCACTGGTTGCACAATAAACTTGTAAATAGTGCAGACCCTGATGAGACAGCTCCTGCAGGAGCTGTCTCATCTGTGTATTCACTATTTACAGGTACGTATATTGACGTGAATAGCAAGCGAAGGGCTAAGCTTACGTATGAGCTGAATGGGAAGTAATACCGTAAGAATTAAAGACATCATGAATGCTCACTTCCTGCATTTTTATAAGTAAGGACATTTTTACAATGGTAGAAACTGTAGAATCAGATCTATATCATGACATAGGCAAACGGAGCAGATCCTGATCAGACTGTTCTTGCAGGAGCCGTCTGATCTGGACCTACTCTGTTTGTAAAGGGCGTAGAAATACGTATTTATGGAGTAAAAGATTAACTTAGTTACGTACCTCTACATGGTGTATTCAACTCTGTCGCCGCAAATACGTGACAACCTTTGCAAACAGCTTGGATGGAGACGAGACGAGACGTCGTGCAACTCGTCGTCTCTTCAAATCAAAAACTCTTTGGCATTTATTATATTTTTGGGAATAAATTAAAGAAAGTGCCACTTAGAAACCAAAATAGACGACGATCGTAGCAGTTGAAATTTATTTGACGCTGAACGGGTTAATTGGTTGGTTGGTTGGTTGGGGTTGATTAACGCTCGTTTCTGTCAATGTATGGACGCCCCAAAGAGATAGAAAGAGAAAGAGAGAGAGAGGGGGAGAAAGAGAGAGCGAGAGAGGTGGATATAGGAACTGTCTGTATTATTCTTGTCCCGCATTAAGCTACCACCTGCCTTACAGACCCATAATCAGATCTCTTTGTGATAGTAAGTTAAGACAGGTTCTACTGTAATCCAACTTTAATAAGTCCTACCATACAACGATCGCTGTTAATCAACATAGCGGAAGTTATTGCAGATTCTGGTAGACCTTATGAACGCATTTCTTAACGAATATTCATGTAAGAATAATAAACCCATTTCTTAATGAATATTCATGTAAGAAATAACGTGTGTATGGATATGGAATAGCTCATTACTTATAAATGTATATAAACAAGAACAATGTTGAAGCGGTTACTCAAATGAAGTGTAATTCATGCTGTGTCTTTAAGTCAAATATTGGTAAAATCTGAAGAATCTAATTTATATATTTCCATGAGCAAACAGAGCAGACCCTGATCAGACGGCAGCAACACGAGGCGTATGATATAGATCCACTATGCTTGTAAAAGCGTTGACATGCGTATCTATGGAGTTAACTATTAAACATTTTCCCTGATGAATATCAATGTAGGAAATAATGACGTCATGAATATTAATAAGATTCTTTTTTATGGCATATGAACACATGACATTTTGGCTCAGACAGAAGCTGTAGAATCATATCTATATTACACCATAAGCAAACAGAGCAGACCCTGATCAGACGGCTCCTATAGGAGCCGTCTGATCTGGGTCTACTCTGTTTGCAGATATGTCAAAATGCGCTTATGTAAGGGAAAGGATAAGTTTTACTTCGAAGGACAGTGAATGTCTAAGTTCTATTAAACGATGATCGTAACGATAAAAGATTGCCATATGTTGGATCTTACAATAATTTCATTCGTGCGATCTTTCGTCAGACAATTCTCCCATGAATAGCTATATTGTGTCAATTTGAGCCAAGAACTTGTTAATGTCCATTGTCCCGTGCAACCTCACTGACAATAAACCAGCCAATTTGGACCAGACGCGTTTCACTCACTGCTGTGAGTCCTTAGCCCTTCCAATGCAGGGACCGAGTTTAATATCCTTTGCAAACAGTGTAGACCCAGATCAGAGGGGTCGTAATGGAGCCCTCTGATCAGGGTCTGCACCATATGCCATGATTATGTGAGAGTGTGTGGGATAACACCCCTCTAGAATCGACATGAGACTGTGCAATGTTAAATCTTAATGGATCAATTTGACAACGTACTGTTTGTTAGATATGATGTGGCCCTTTGAATTGAAGCGACTGCAATAATTGCACAATAAGTGGTATATTAAGTACATGTTTGTACGTCTTACTTTTTGAAATATTGTTTTAATCAAATGTTGCTTTTATTACTTTGTGGCAGTCATTTGATAAGCCGTCATTTCTATAAATGTAATATCAGACTAAAAACAGATACAAAAGAGCGAAACAGTTCAAGACAGCTAATTGGTTTTCTTTGGAGTGGCTTAGGTAGCTTTAGTATTCCTGTCGCCTTGCTAAATGTCTTTTTACAGGAACCATATTGTATTAGAAGGAACTGTCATATCACATCCCACGAGTCACTGTCTACATACTTCCATAACCTAATTGGGTCACCAATCACACACTGCTTAAGTACAAAGACATCGTTAAAAGAAACATTTCGGCTACTTGTGTTCTCAGAAAACCTGTTTTACTACTTGTTATATTGTATAACAGTGTTGCTTTCTTGAAATATGTTCAAGGTTAGTTACCAATTTGTCAGTATAAGCGCTACAGTGTGATCGGAGTAATGTGTTCAGTAAAGCCCACCCACACCGGAGCTTTATTAACCCTTCGCTTGCTGAATTTTAAAACACATTTCTTCTTCTTTACCCATGCCCTGTTGTATAATTACATATACCTTCACTGTATACAAGTATTTCGCTGTGCAATCACTGCTATGAAGTGCACTGGTTTCACAATCATCTTGTAAATAGTGCAGACCCTGATGAGACAGCTCCTATCTGGGTCTTCACTATTTACAGGTAGGTATATTGACGCGATTAGCAAGCGAAGGGTTAAAGAAGAGATTGGATCTTTTAGGCAGGTGATTGCTTAATGCAGGCTAAAAGGCATGCAGAAACTCCTATATGAGCTTTCTGCATGACTTTCACCCTACATTAACCCATCAACTGTATTAACCCTTTCCCTCCTGTAAACGTGTTTTCACGCATTTGCAAACAGAGAAGACCCATATCAGACGGATCCTTCAGGAGCCTTCGGATCAGGGTCTGCTCAGTTTGCTAACAAAATTTGATAGATATGTTTCTTTACTTCTAAAATGGCCACACTAGTCCCCCTTCCATACCTCATTAAAACGATTTTGTCCAGGAATATTCAATAGATATTGAAATTTGTAATAAATGTAGGACAGGGAAATGGTTAAATGCCAGCATTGATAGTTACAGTACGTCTAACGTCCAGTTTAGTGGGGTTTTACTGTATACTAAAAAGGGAAGAATTTGAAAATCGCTCTTAATGGATTTTTCAGCTTAGCGTGTGATTTTTCCACCTTTATGTATCCCACAAATGCCACCTGTGTTCGATAAATACGCCTTTCTCTACGCCTTTGCAAACAGAGTAGATCCAGATCCTTTTGAGCCGTCTGATGAGGGTCTGCTCTGTTTGCCTATGATATACTATATACATGATTCCACAGTTTCTGCCATGACCAAAACAGTTTGTGTCCACGTGCTATTGTAACAATTAATCTAATTAATATTCATTAAGTCATTATTTCTTGCATAAATATTCATGGAGTAAAGTGTTAAACAATTCCCTCATTTTGACATCTTTTGACGCCTCTTTAAAAAGTCATTTTTTAAACCATTGTTATAAATAGGAGCAAATGCTCTATTTATCACAATGGTTTCTAAACTACACAATTTTCAGTTTCCTTTTCTGTTGTTAATGCTCATAAAATAGGATATGAGGTAATGGATTAAGGCTCCAATGTCGCCTAATCGTTACCTGGCTGTGAAAACAATAATATCTCCTCAAGATTAGATCTGGTGGAAGTGTGATTATAACAAATTCGATCACTTTTAAGAAACTGTTGACTTAACCCTTTCCCTGTTCAATATTTAGCCCAATTTCCAACACCTATTGAATATTCATGGACAAAATAGTTATAATGAAATATGGAAGTTGAAACATTGTACATGTAGCCAATTTAGAAACTAAAAAACATATCTATCAAATTCCATTAGCAAACAGAGCAGACCCTGATCAGACGGCTCCTATAGGAGCCGTCTGATCTGGGTCTACTCTGTTTGAAAATGCGAGAAAATGCCTTTAAAAGAGGAAAAGGATTCAGTGTTAATCAGTCTAGATCTTGATAAGACGCCGAGTTCATCTGGATTCAAGCTGTTTGCAAACACGAGTCAGGTTGTGAATACAGTCAACCCCTCTAAACCAGACATACAATTTGTGTAAATATCGGTCTTGGAGACAGGTGGCATATCAATGCAGGGTGAGAGTCATGCAGAAAGCTCCTAAAAGTACATTAATTCTTCTCCACTAGAATTCCGATTTAGAGGGGTTCTACTGTAGCGGGTTAAGGGTTACAGTTAAAAGTTGCACTGTGATGCAAATAATGTATCTTCCATCTTAACAGTATTTGTTCTTTACTCCACAAATACGTATTCCTTACGCCTTTGCAAACAGAGTAGACCCAGACCAGACGGCTCCTGTAGGAGCCGTCTGATCAGGGTCTGCTCTGTATGCTTATGATATAAAAAATATAGATAGGAATCTATACTTTCTGCAATGACCATCCATTCCTGTGTCAATGTGCAATTATAACAATAAATCCAATTAATATGCTTTCTGTCATTATTTCTCACGTGAATATTCATGGATTAAAGGGTTACATCTTCGTTTAGATCGTATGCTATATGCATTTGTCTCTCTAGCAAAAGTACTTTCAACTAGCCAAGGTGTCGCAAGTTTTAGCACAAGATAATCCCAACTGGAAGTCGCAATCGTCGTATGCTTGAATTACGATAAGTTTATCGTATTAGTTAACCCTTCTCTTGCTGAATTTTAGAATACATTTCTCCTTCTTTACCCATGCCCTGTTGTATAATCACACATATATTCACTGTGTACAAGTATTTCGCTGTGCTATCACTGCTGAGGAGTGCACTGGTTGCACAGTCAACTGGTAAATAGTGCAAACCCTGATGAGACAACTCCTGCAGGAGCTGTCTCATCTGGGTCTTCACTATTTACAGGTAGGTATCTTGACGTGAATAGCCAGCGAAGGATTAACTTGGATCAAACTTCTATTGTATAAAAGCAAACTGGCCTAAATTGAAATCTGATCTATTTAGAAACAAATTTCTATTTGATTCCACAAAGATCAATGATACTTATCTGGGTATACAGTGGTGTTGATTCTTTGTCCAAAGTTTAGTCAAATTTATTCGCGTTCTGCTCAAGTTTAAAATGATATAAAATATATGAAGAACCCTTTTGAATAAAAGTGTTCGTATCATTATGCTACATTCCGGTAATTGTTAGATGACCCAGACAAATATCGTTATCTTATTACCGCTACCTCTACTTATGAGAAAACCTCTAGAACCCTTTCGGCGCCAAATAAAATTCATTTGCTGAAGTTATCGTCTCGTCTGTTTCAAAGTGACACTCTCTTCTGTTTCTTTACAAACACATACAGTAAAACCTCTCTATAAAGGCCATCACATTATGTTGATTAGTTGATATTTAGGGCAGGTGGCTGCTTAAAGCAAGGAGAAAGTTAAACAGAACGCTCCTATAGGAGCGTTCTGTTTAACTTTCACCTTGCTTTAAGAAGCCGCCTGCCTTTAATACAAAATACTTGATGTAATTTAGTGGCCGTTACAGAGAGGTTTTACTGTACTCAGCGTGTCAAAGAGTTTTGATCCTGAGGAGACATCAAGCTACTCGGCTACTCGGCTACTCGGCTACCCGGCGTCTCCTCTGGATCCAAACTGTTTGCAAAGATTATCACGGATTCGCCTATGGCGACAAAAGAGCTAGAGAGATCACCAAGTAGAATGGATCTTAACGGTTAACACCTGCTTCACGAAAAACGAACGTTATGTAGAAAGCTCCCATAGGAGCTTATTCTATTTTGTTAATCTTGCATTAAGCAACCACCAACGTTCCGTCATGTAGTGGTCGCTTCTACTGCATTCATCGATAGTTTTATATGGAGATCATGAACACGGTACTTTAATTGATAACTAATTCACCAAGATAAATGCAAGGGTTGATTGTTCAAACAATCTTGACATAGAACGGTAAAATAGAACTCGTGATATAATAGAACCAGCAAACGATAAATATATAAACCTGGGTTTGGAGCATGTCTTACAAAAGAGCCTACGACTGAAAATATATTATCGAAAACTTTACATAAATATTCATGAAGTAAACACATGCACTGTGTTACCTCCATGTCTTTAAATCATCTCAACATACCGTTGCTCGAGTAAATAATACAGTATACATAGGCAATGCACCTCGGTCACCTCAACTGGTACATTTCAACAAGTAGAACAGACACATGTTTGTCACGTAAATCTATATATTTAAGGACCTTACGATTTCGCTGCGTTTAAAATGGTAGCTAATATAGCGATAACTATTAAAGTTTGCAAGTCCGGAAACATTTCATGAAGTTTAACAATTTACTCCATAAATACGCCTTTTCTACTCATTTGCAAACAGCGTAGACCCAGATCAGACGGCTCCTATAGTAAATGTATACAGTAAAATGTCTATTATTCGAAAACTAAATTGGGCACCATTATCGATTTTTAAGACAAATTACAGCTTAATGCAATGTCATGCTGAAAGCTCCTCTAGGAGCTTTCTGCATGACCTTCACCCTCTGCATTAAGAAACAGTCAACTGCCTAAATAGACATCAAATCTGCATTTCTAAACTTTTCGAAGTATCGAGTTTTTACTGTATATTATGTATCAATCTATCTTATGATATAGTATAGATATAATTCTACAGGTTCTGTCCTAGCAAAACCCTCCTATGTCCATGTCAACATTTAATCAAGTAAAGGTTTATGATGTCAATATTTCTTACATTAGTAATCATGGAGAAAAGGGGCCGAACTTTCAAACTGGAATGGATCATCAGTGTTTATAATAAAATCAAAGTCCGCTCAGCATGGAATACTTAAAATCGATAGAGACTCTGAAATGAGAAACAGTGTAGACAAATTCTGAAAGTAGGAGACCCTTCGAAAGCATAGGCACCAATGCGAAATGAGAAAATGGCAGACTCGATTCTATTAAATCCGATCGTGTACTACACAACTTATGCTCCCTATCGCCGGCTTATCTCTTCCCCAGTTACATATTCATGTAAGAAATATTGACATCATGCATATTACTTAGGTTATTTTTTATAATGAAGTATGGACAAAGGACAATTTGTCTCAGACAGAAAGTGTAGAATTAAATCAATATCCTGTCAAAAGCAAACAGAGCAGACCCTGATCAGACAGCCCCTCTAGCAGCCGTCTGATATGGGTATACTCCGCTTGCAAATGCGTGAACAGGAATTTATATGAGGGAAAAGGTTTAGCGGTATTCCATTTTGTAACTGAAAACATTGAATCTGATGACCCCAAAGAATCAGAAAAAATATAACAACACTGAGAATGAAGTACGGGGCGCCTTTTTATGACCGCCACACTGATCAGAGGGCTCCTCTAGGAGTATCGTAATCTGGGCATATACTGTTTGCATATATCAGTACACCCATTTCCAGCATACAAATAGTTAACTGATATTAAAACACTACTGTAGCACTGAACTTGATTAATTACCTTTCCTGTACTAAAAACTTTATTACCGACGGTTTAATAGCAGAGTATGTTTGATCTTGTGAAGCCAAGACTTGATACGAATCTGAACCACGTAGGACATAGACAACATGAAAGCAAGCTCATTTGATCATATTGTCATTTACAGTGTTCCATATCTTGTTGATTGCGTACCATAGTGATGTTTGTGTAACACCAATATAATTAGCTTGAATTATTGTTGAAAGTTTATGAGCGAAAGTTTATGAGCCATGAATATTGAGCATAAATACATTTCATCACAGGACCAGTGGCATGTACCATAGTTAATAGTTTATTCAAAATAATATCATAAACACATTAACGGTAATCTTAAAACTCGATATGTCCTTTTATTGAAGGCACATAATAACGCCCATTTAATATATCATCTAAGCACTGGTACATGTAGCAGTATATCAAACAATAGATATGTATGGCTTCAGGAGGTAAAGGGTTAAAATCTAACCGGATAACATAGTAAATGTATACAGTAAAATGTCTATTATTCGAAAACTAAATTGGGCACCATTATCGATTTTTAAGACAAATTACAGCTTAATGCAATGTCATGCTGAAAGCTCCTCTAGGAGCTTTCTGCATGACCTTCACCCTCTGCATTAAGAAACAGTCAACTGCCTAAATAGACATCAAATGTGCATTTCTAAACTTTTCGAAGTATCGAGTTTTAACTGTATATTATGTATCAATCTATCCAGTGCCCACATACATCAAAGGCAACAAGGGAAAGATGGCCTTCAAGGCACCCAGATTATTTCCCGACAGTAACTAAGTCACTCTAAATGTTTAAAGTGTAATGGCACATCCGTGTTTAACGATATAGTCCATTCACTTTGAAGGGCTTTTTCTTGATCTAAGAGTCCTCTGATTTGGTTCTACACTATGTACAAATTTCCAGACAAACAAAATAACTCAGTCACTGAGATTCTAAGAATATTGAGTAGGTTTATTGATAAAGCTCTGGTGATTATTATATTAATCAATTGTTTGTGATTTCAATTTCACTCCTCCGAGAGTTGGTTAATCTGAACAGTTTACTAATATACAGTAAACAGTCTTAAAACGTTTCTTGTTAAGGAACATTATCCAATCAATGTGCTCGGTATGAGGAAAAATCGATTCTCCAGACTATACACAAATGAATCGTTTTATTGTTATTTACCGTAGAAGGAATAAGAAATATAATTGCTTTAACCATTTGAATGTTGAATTGTTAACAGAGGAATGTGTTGAACCCTTTCACCGCCAATGTCGCCAATTCACCACAACAAATAGTGCAGTCCCAGATCAGACGCCGCCTTTCAAGGCGGCGTCTGATCAGGGACTTCACTTTTTGTTCTCCAACTCTATGTCTATATCTGTGCTTTCTTCATTTGAAATTTGCTTTTATTTATATCATTTCCTCATTTTACTGAATGATTTAACAAAATTGGTTTGCAGACGACAATTAGAAATTTGGCGCCGAAAGTGTTACATGTAAAGGTCCATTCAATATGACCTGCTTCAATTTTTCAGAGGATTTGGATTGACTAAAGGTACACATTTATGAGCCTTCCAATCTGGATCTACATTGTTTGCAAATGACAGTAAACTTCCCTACATTTAAAGGGTTAAAACAATAATACAATATGTCCTGTCTTAAGGGCCATCAAAATGAGGTGTAATAGTGGATTTGTAAGGCAGGTGGTATCTTAATGCAGGTCAAAAGTAATACAGAAAGCGCATAACGGGGTTTTATCCATTACTTTTGGCCTGTATTTAGCAAGCACCTGCTTTTTAAGATTCCTATGTTCAATAAATGAATGGCCGTTAAAGACAGGATCAACTGTACTTTTACTATTGCACCAGTAATAGTTATTGAAGTTTTAAAACATTTTCATTTCCCTAGAAAATGTTTGGACTTTAATAGAAGCCTAGTTAAAGTGTGTGCAATTTCGCTTGATATATATTTATATTATTATGCTGGTACAATTTTTATGTATTTACGGAAACATTTAGCCCTGTTGCTAAAGTATAAAAAATCCATATACTTGCCAGTAAATTTGAACATATCAAATCTTAACATTTGTTTTCTATTGCACTGCGTATACGCAGAGCAAAAGAAAAAAAAATGTTAAGATTTGATAGTCATGCACTACTACATCAACGTTTCACTGAACCCTGCAAGCTGTTCTTAGATGTCCTGAACAGCATTCACATTATCCACATTATGTGATCCTCCATTAACCATTTACTCCGTAAATACACGAACAGAGTGGACCCTCTTGCGAACAGAGTATACCCTGATCAGACGGCTCACGCAGGAGCCGTCTGATCAGGGTTTGCTCTGTTTGTTTATGAAATAAAATTAATCTGATTCTGCAGCTTCTGCCATGACCAAAACTTCCTGCGTTCATGCGCAATCATAAAATATAATATTCATGATGTCAATGAATTATATATGAAATGAATATCGTGGGCTAAACTGTTCGTTATCATTAGGGGTTGGCAACCATTTTCCAGTCCATCAACAAGTCAAATAATTGGAAAATTAAGTGGATGTGATTGTTAAGCTTTCAAGATTCGGCGAGACTTTAGAGATTTAAATAGTTAGTTATAACGGGTCAGCTGGACAATGTACATACAAAGGGTGTGGCTTAACCCTTTCTCTGATGAATATTCCTGTACGAAATTATGACATTATGAATATTTATTATCTGGATTTTCATATTGTAAACCTTTCAAGAAAACGTTTTGTTTTTCACAAAAACTGTAAAATCAGATATATATCATGTCAAAAGCAAACGGAGCAGACCCTGATCAGACGGCTCCAATAAGGAGTCGTCTGACCTTGGTCTACTCTGTTTGTATGAGTGAAAAATGCGTTTATATGAGAGGAAAGTATAACCATTTCCCTGATGAATATTCATGTAAGAAATAATAGCATCATGAACATACATTGTACATATGCAGATTTCTTATAATAGTTTTCGAACTCAGAATCGTTTAGCCATGGCTGACCCTGTAGAACTCTATATATTCCCATAAGCAAACAGGCGAGACCCATATCGTTCGGTTCCTATGGGGCCGTCAAAATGAGTCTAATCTGTTTGCAAATGCGTCTCTATGAAGTAAAAGTTTAAGCCCCGCCCCTCCAAGTAATGTGACCTATGTAGGCCCAGTGTCACTTATTAAATGATATAGACTTTTGATCAATGTCGGTGCTGTTTGGTGAACCTATCGATGGCAATAGTGTATACCAGCAATTATGGTGTTGGCTGTGCCCCATCAACAAGGACAATGGACTAGTTAAAAAATAAGACCTAAACGGTTGTGTTTTTTTTTCCACATACTTTTGTAATGAATAGGTTAACCTTTAACCTCCTATGGACAGATGAGTGAATACCTATGCAAGCAGTTTCGATCCAGGTGAGACGCCGAGTCACTCGGCCTCTTATTAGGATCCAAACTGTTTGATACTCTGGCCACGCTGTTGGAAAGAAATGCAAGATAAATTAACAGTGACAGCTGAAATCAATGATATTTTCTGCAAACAAAATTTTGCTCAGCAGGCTAAAGGTTAAATGCTTGCCACCCCATACTACAAGAGTACAGAAGATTCTATTTCAAGTGGACATTCATTTATTGAATATAGGAGTCTTAAAAAGCAGGTGCTTGCTAAATACAGGCCAAAAAATAATGAAGAATGCTCCTATATGCGCTTTCTGCATTACGTTTGGCCTTTTGAATATTTATTACCCAATTCTACAGATATTTCAGCAGTTCATTATGTTTTTGGAACATTTGTCATTACTATGAACAACCGCTTTTGTGAAGTATTATATTCAAATGTGAGGAATTTAATAAGCTTCCAGCTTTCATTCCAATCCGTATTAGAACATATGTACATTTGTGCATGTTATACATGTACATGTATATTGCAGAAAACAATATGTTTAAACCAAAACCAGGTGGTTGCTTAATGCAAGGCAAAATTATTCCGAAAGCTCCTATTACATTTGACCTGTATTAAGCTACCACCAGTCCTACATACCCATAATTAAACCTCTTTTTAATGATCGCTTAACCATTTCATCGCCAATGTCGCATACATGTGCACTACAACAAATAGTGTAGTCCCAGATCAGACGCAGCCTTTTCAAGGCGGTGTCTGATCAGGGACTTCACTTTTTGTCTCAATCTCTATGTCTTTAAATGTGCTTTACTCCTTTGAAGTTTGCATTTATTTATCTCATTTCCTTATTGTACCGAATGACTGAAAAAAATGATTGCAGACGACAATTAGAAATTTGGCGCCGAAAGAGTTAAAGCAGAGAAAATGGGTTAACGGGGATTATATTCTGTGTAAGTAAAGTAAAACGCCACACAATACATAACAGGAAACAAAATGCCTACTGTGAATTCTTCATTTTTTATTGTGTTTTCTTCGGTACAGTTTGTGCACTCGTCCGCAAATGGAGTTGTACAAAGCGATTACAATCAACATGATTGTCCTGCATTTCCCTAGTGTATGTTAACTGCAGAGTTCGGAAATCTAACAGTTGCTACTGACGAGTCTCTTTCTGTTGAAAATCACAAAAACATGCATTAATCCAGTGGATTCAAAATCACCACGACCCATTGTGTTAGTGTAATTACAGAATGAGGCATCAGCAAAACACGGCTTACGAACGCCATGTGTAAACTGATGTTAAAAACTACTTGGACGTCCATTTTTTTTTGGAAAATTATACAATAGTCGTTTGTACGGTGTTACGCAATCGACGGCATGTGACAAGATCTAAATTAGTGTTTATTAGAAAGTATTCAACAAATTAAGAAGCCATCAATCTCTGCGTGCATTCTGGCTTCTTAATTTTCAAATCTTCTTTTTCGAACAGTAACTGTTGCACAAATTCTGTTGTTTTCTTGAAAATGAAACCCTATCAAGACAATGTTCGTGACTGGTACACGTTTTAACGCTTGTCTTGCCAAGCACGTCATCTGCTTTAAAAGGTGCTCATGCTTTTTCATTGAATGTTCGCTTGACAGAGATTCATTTGTACGTGAGTGCTATCTCACAATGAGACAAATAACGACAACTTCTGACAAATTATGTCTCATAGCGACAACCTCTGAACAATTATACACGAGCCCCGAGGAGAAATGCCGCAACAACTTTTGAACTGTTATACACGAGCCCAGAAGAGAACTACTGCAACACCTTTTGAACTGTTATACACGAGCCCCGAAGACAAATACTGAAATAATTTCTGTATTGTTATAATATTTTATCACATAATCAGTGTCAAAACAGTGTCGTAAATCGCGGAACTGAACTAGTGCATTGTTTATTCAAATGAGCAGTTTGAATCCGCTTGTACAACGCTGTAAACAATGGCTGAAACATCAATCAGATATAGTCTGTTTCACTTTCTATGGCACTTTTTAATTGTTATGTGATAAAAAGAATCTTCCACGAATGTTCATTACACACTGTTTTTATGAAATGAGTTTACTATAATAATATGACACGAGCTTCAGCGAGTGTTATATTTATTATAGTACACTCGTTTCATAAAAACGATTTGTAATGAACACTTCAGTAAGATCCTCTACGTATGAGCCTAGCTAAATCCGTATCCAGATATTCGAGACTTGACTTGTATTTGCAAATATTTTTGATCCAGCTGAGACGTGGAGTGTGACACTAGGTCAGTATTTTCGCAAATGCTTGAATGAATCGGAAGTAATCAAAATTGCATCAGATCCAAAGTTAAGCAGTTTTTTTCACACCAGTGTACGGCCGTATGTTTATTTCAAATTTCAATACCTACTGAATATTCATGGAAAAATAGTTAACAACGAAAAATGGAAGATGGAACCTTGTAACCATTTTAGAAAGTAGAGCAACAGATCTCTCAAATTCCATTAGCAAACAGAGCTAAACATGATCAGAAGGGACCGTCTGATCTGGGTCTGCTCTGTTTGCAAATACGTGAAAACACGTTTATATAAAGGAACATATCAAGAACTCATGTATGTACAGGTATCAATTAGCTTTATATGTAGCATAGCATAAGAACTAGGAAAGTTCTGACCCTGGTGAAAACAGTAGAATTAGCAACCATAGGCAACCAGAGTAGACTCTGGTTAGACGGCTCCTATATCTACTCTGTTTGCCAACGCGTAGAAAGGCGCATTTATGGGGGAAGGGGGTAATAGGAGAAACAAATAATATATAAACCAGAATACATATCCAAAATAAATATTGATATCTGACTTGAACGATATTCATAGTAAGACTGTTTGGAAGTAAACCCCGTTTTTTGATGGTTCCAAATCCTTTGAATTTGAAACTTTCTTAGTCGGCGTCGATATCATGCTTTTTACTCATTTGTAAATGAACTTTTCCGCTGCATCAAAGAGCGCTCATTATTATTGACTAGCAATGCCATGAAAATGAAATATTGGTAGAATATGAATCCGGAGAGAGATGAGACAGTAAGAGGAGATTGAAATTAAATTAATGACAAGTGCATTGGTAAAGACAACTGATATCTTTTTCGAGTGCATGAAATATATTGTTTACAACTAAGTTCATTCATTAATCAATAGTCCATTAACAAGAACACGACTGTTTGGGGGATATTTTCTACTTTTAGAATTTTGGATTTGTCATGATACTCATCTGTAGAAATTTAATAAGACTATTTGATAATCTAACTATTCTCAAGGGAAAAAATACTTCAATTCAGGGAATTGTGGTTTTAGTAGTGACTACATTGTGACAATTTTCAGAACGACGCAGTGAAAGAACTAACTCTATTCCTCAGTGCGGCATGATTATGAATATGCTACCATGCTAAGGTCGTGAATGCGCGCGTCGATTCTTTCCCCGTTCTTAAATTAGCGACTAGGGGAAGACCGAACCGTAACACTTGATCTAAACTTGCAGCATCCGAAGCTAGAAAACAAAAAAATCTGAGCTATCTGGTGGTTTTTCAATTTGTAGAGTATCGGTGGCGTGATGACATTAGACATTCTATTTATAGTACAAGGTTGGATTATTAAACCCTTATAAGTTTTACCAATTTTCTCGTTGTTTCAAACAAAGAAGGTCCAGTTCTATTCATAAGAGTTTTTGATCAACGTGTTGGTCATAGGTTATCGCTTTCTACTTTCTATGTGGTGTAGAGACTTCGAACGGGTGACTATCTACAGTTCTTTTTACTATGCAATGTTTTCCTGTCAAAGTTCAGATAGAAAAGATACGCCAATGAATGATCAACAGGTAGCAAAAACATATTAACCCATTCCCTCATATTGACGACTTTTGACGACTCTGTAAAAGTCACTTTGTAAAACCATTGTGATAAATAGAGCATTTGCTCCTATAGGAGCAAATGCTCTATTTATCACAATGGTTTCAAACTACAAAATTCTAAAATTTTCCTTTTCTCGAATTAATGCTCCTTTTTGGTAGATTTATTCAAATAGGTTGTATCTGAAAATAGCCTATGAGGTAAAGGATTAAAGGAGTATCCGCATTCTTTTCTTGTAATAAGTTTATAACATCATATATATTCATAGAAATGATTTTCACACAACAGCAATGCTTTTAAAATTCAAACCCCAGTAAATGATTTGGCTAAGAAAGCTGACAAAGATCAGACTGCTGCAGGCTTAAGGTCCATTCTGTTTGCCACTACAAACATGTCTAACATGCTGCTTCAGCTTAAATTCACGGAGCTGTCTACATTTGCAATAAACAAATATTTTACTACATTCAGACAAACAAATTTATAAAACTATATTTGAAGATAATTAATACTGATCCCGTTGTTTATAACAAACCCTAATCAGACGGCTCCTCTAGGAACCGTCTGATCTGGGTCTAATCTGTTTGCAAAGGCGCATAAAGGCGTATTTTTGGAGTAAAGGGTATCAACAATTTGCAGATGCGACTATTCACAGACTACAAGGACACCGTCATCAGTTCTCTTTCACCCATAAACACGGTTTTGATCGGAGTCGTAGCAACATTGCCCTGCGTTTTATTGCCACATTTAGATATCCATCAGCTTTTAATAATATTGTTATAGTCTCGCACTATCCTAATAAGACGATGGGTTACACTTGCAAAGGTTATCGTCTCTCTCCAGTGGTGCAAACAGAAGACAACGTATGTAACCCTGTATTCCATAAAAATCCACGTAGGAAATAATGACATCGTGGACATTAATTAACTGAAAGTTTATAATGACATTCGAATACATGAGCTTTTGCACATTAGAGAACCTGTTGATTCAGAGTTTTATTATTTCATAACAAACAGAGAAGAGCATGATCCCTCGGCTCCTACAGGGACCGTCCGATCTGGGTGCAATCGGTTTGCAAAGGCATAGAAAGGCGTGATTTTGTATAAGATAACTTCTGCAGCAGATCCAGGTCAGAGAGATGCTCATTTAGGAGCCCTTTGATCTGCATCTACAAAGGTTGCTAAAGGTGTCCCAGTCATGGAATCACAGCAGTAATAGGTGAGCCATTTACCTGCTGTGGGTTAATTTCGGATAAAGAAGTATAAGTTTGGATCCAGGTGAACTTCGATATCTCGAACTCGGATAACTCAAAATTCGGGATATTTCGAAGTAAAAGCTTGAGCCTTCCAAAATTTACAATATAGAATTGTTCTTAAATGTATCACTGCGCATATCTAGAAGCACATGTGACAGTTTTATGCAGGTTGAAAGTAATAGGGGAATATCCTTCAGCCTGCATTAAGCTATGAAATTGAGAAATTGTTTAGATTAGAAATATGATCACTCGTACCTCTGTTATTTCGAAGTAATTTGTAATGTCCCTTGAAGTTCGAGATATCGAAGTTCAACTGTAAGTTCGAGATACGAAAGAAAGGTGATGTTTGGGATGGGAGAAACTTTACGCAACATTTTAAAGGTCAATATCTCCTATGAAACATGCCGAGTATATTATAATAGTATGTATTTGCAATCAAAGCTTTGTTTAACTCCAAGAGTCTCATCTGGATCAATCACAGATTTCCCCATTGCTGCAATGCCTGTGAGTCGCTCTCTGGCAATTTTAATATAATTTAACATTTAGAAAGATTTTTCAATATTTCTGTGACATTCTATAAAGTCTGTAACAGCCTGGCGGCAAAACTTTGTAACAGCTTGGTTTCGATCGATGTACATTTGTACCAAATACAGTTTAACTTCAATACTTCGAAGTCGGATAACTCGTACTTCAGATAACTCGAACTTCGGATAACTCGAAGTAAAAGTCAGGTATTTCCAAAACTACGGGTTAATTGCTGGCATTTGAATTATTTTGTTAAACCAACCCTTTACTTCACAAATACGCTTTCTACGCATTTGCAAACAGAATAGACCCAGATCAGAAGGCTCCTACAGGAGCCGTCTAGTCAATGTCTGCTCTGTTTGCTTATGCTATAACATAGATATGACTCTGTAGTTTTGCCATGGCCAAAACTTCCTTTGTATATGTGATATTATAACAATTAATCAAATTAATATCCATGGTGTCATATTTATGGAGTAAAGGTTTAATATTTCTTTGCAAAACACGTACGTCGTAGTTTGTACACTTATGTATTGAATAATCATAGATAGGTGGTTTAAATTTGAAGTTGATTGTTATGTGAATTATGTAGATAATTCCTATACGTGTATGAACTTGTCCAATTATCCGACAAACTACCATGCAACAAGGGATGTCCGTTCATCGCAAAACACGAGTCACTTGTAAAGGTAAATTGATAGTTAACCCTTTCCATGTTCCATATTCTAAGAAAAAATGGCATAGTGAATATCTATTAGCTGAGTTTGTATAATGGCAAATGTACACTGAAAGTTTGGTTTTAGAAACTGTAGAGTCATATCTATTATAATTTCATAAGCACACAGCGGCGATCCTGATCAGACAACCCTCATAGCAGCCATCTGATCTGGCTCTACACTGTTTAGAAAGGCGTGAACGGATGTTTATATGCAGAAAGGGGTTTTGCGTTTGGCATACAATCTGAAACCTCTTTGCAATAGCATAAATAATGTCTGTAATTAAACACTGTCAGGCATTAAATATTACCAAGGCTTGGAAATTGGATTCAATTGGCTTCCTTGCATTTAGTGCCAACCTTTTGAATGCAAATAACAAAAGTAGCCCTCTGATCAAGGCCTGCATTGTTTTTCGTTCAAAATGTTCTCACATTATATCATTCCAAACCGGGCGGATTATGTCCTTAAACGGTGAAGAACTACAGTAAAACCTCTCTATAACGGCCACTAAATTACATCAAGTATATTGTCTTAAAGGCAGGTGGCTGCTTAAAGCAAGGTGAAAGTAAAACAGAACACTCCTACAAGAGCGTTCTGTTTTACTTTCAGCTTGCTTTAAGCAGCCACCTGTCCTAAATACCAACTAATCAACACAATTTAGTGACCGCTATAGAGAGGTTTTACTGTATTCCCTTTTAATAATTCAGCTTTTAAATCGTTTATCGCTATCAATGGTATTGTAAAGGCCGTTGATCAAATAACGAGGAGCTATGCTATGGATGTGCGTATTAGTTTGAAGCGATATATCTTATAAGCAATATCAGTAATGTATTTATAAGGCATTATAAGCATTGTTTCTATAAGCAATTTATTTATAAGCATTATAAGCAACATCAAATGGTATGATTATACGCATATATCTCAAGATAAATGTTAGCTTTTAATTGATGTGGAAAACTGCTAGTATATTTCAAATCTGGAATTTTTTTAAAATTCAGCTGATCGAAATACATATATAGATATATATGTACCCATATCAAGAAACAGTATTGAGAAATATACATGGATATCTAACTGCCTAAAGTTTGTTTTATGTGTCAAAAGCCTATGAAGCAATGTACAATTCTTCTTGTTCCTTTTACGCATTCCTTGGTGTGCAATATGTTTCCATAGTGCATTCGTTAGTACTGTTTATATGATATTTAGAGAGACCTATTCGGATTAACCCTTTCGGCGTCAAATTTCTAATTGTCCTCTGCAATCCATTTTTTGTTAAATCATTCGGTACTATAAGGAATTGAGATAAATAAATGCAAAAAATCAAAGGAATAAAGCACGGATATAGAAATAGAGATTGAGACAAAAAATGAAGTCATTGATCAGACGCCGCCTTGAAAAGTCGGAGTCTGATCTGTGACTGCACTATTTGTCGTTGTGCATTTATGCGACACTGGCGGTGAAAGGATTAAAGATTAACCGCATTGTGACAGCTTCAAAAGTACCAATAATCCAAGCTTCACTTCCCCGACTAAAACTAATATATTTTGTTCAAATTCGAATTTACTAAGTACAGTAGAAGTTCTCTAAATAACTATGGCTGATATGAAAAGCTGGTCGTTGCTATGGGGGCTTTTCGCATAACTTTCGTCATATATCAAGCTCAAACCTGCCTTTGTACATGTATGACCCATGTGCATAACTCTTTCTGATGGTTACAATATACAGGGGTTTACTGTATACCGATTTCTTCGAACCCCGTGTTATCCTTATATTTATTATTGTTATTCTTTATTTTTCCAGCAAACCTTTTGTTGTGACCGCTCCTTATAATCATCTCGAAGAGGCTATTCTAAAGAGTTGTCATGGCATAGGCTTTGGTGGAGAAGGGACGGTTTCGGTAGTTGAGTAACCAACTTTTTTCTTGCTTCTCAGACGTGCTAGATAAGCTGAGTTACTAAAAATAGCCGTACTAGAAATCCTTATCTGGAACACCCCTTGCATGGTGTATTCATACGCGCGATTAGGTAAAATCAATGCAAGGGAAGGAACTCTTACAGAACTATACCAGCATTTCTATAACCAACAACCTTATAAATTAAAATTAATATAAATAATTAGCACGGATATAAAATTCTATTTATCATATAAACATTTTAAAAGCCTATTAAATTAACTAAAGACGTTGTTTTGTAGTCTCTCAGTCATTTATATTTTACGCCAAACCTTAACGTTTGTGCTTGTCATAACAAATAACGTCATTTGGTGTCACGCTTTTATGCTGCAGTTTGTTGCTATTAGATATGGAAGTCGTATTACGCAATGTAAAGTAGTTCTTCACAAAATCCGTTAATTTACTTGGTTTCAGGGCGTATTTCAGCGAGAAAAATAATCAAGCATGGGTTTTGTTTAAAGCCGGGGGGTTCTATACCCTCGGTTGGTCTGTTCCTGTCGGAGTCTCGCTAAAGCTCGTTTCCGACTGGAACAGACCTACCTCGGGTATAAAAACCCCCGTCTATAACAAAACCCATGCTTGATTCTATTAATCTGTTGCTCTGTTATCTATCTCACGACTAACCACAAGTGACCACAACTATCCACTAATAGAGATAACTGTTCAATAGCACCCGCAGTTAACATTTGAAAATTTACTCATGCCCAGTCAAATGCGACCTGAATTTCAATTAGAGTAATGTCTCGCTAATGCGGCCATATTATTTAATATTAACATAGGAGTCAGTAAAAGCAAGTGGCTCCTTAATAACCTTTGTCCTGCATTAAGCTGCGACATGTTTTAATAATCCATAATTATACATCTTTTTTATACAGACTTAACTGTATAAACAGCTTAGTTCCAGCTAAGAAAGAACACATGTGATCAGAAGCCAAACTGTTTGACACTAGGTCAATAGTTTCTTTTGTGTTTGCGCCAATCGGAAGTAATACTTGCAGATATCATAGTGTAACCATTTATTCCATAAATACGTCTTGCTATGCCTTTGCAAACAAAGCAGGTCAATTTCAAAAGGAGTCGTCTGATCAGGATGTGCTTTGTTTGCTTATGATATAATATAGATCTGATTCTATAACTTCTTTCTTGCTTAATTATTCATGTATTACATGGTTATGCACTCACCAGCAGGACAAGCGTAAAAGTTGTATCTAAACTGAGGAAGTGAGATTCTACAGACCATTGGACAAAACAAAGTACATGACATTCATATTCATGATATTATTATTTATTACATGACTTTTAATGAAGTAAAGGATTAAGGAGCACAGTTTCTGGTAATCCATATCTGGACAGTGTACTTGATTGTATTAACCCTTCGCTTGCTATTCACGTCAATATAGGCATTGAATGTTACCTGTAAATAGTGAAGACCCAGATGAGACAGCTCCTGCAGGAGCTGTCTCATCAGGGTCTGCACTATTTACAAGTTGATTGTGCCACCAGTGCACTCCACAGCAGTGATTGCACAGTGATGTACTTGTACACAGTGAAGATGTATGTAATTATACAACAGGGCATGGGTAAAGAAGGAGAAATGTATTTTAAAATTCAGCAAGAGAAGGGTTAGGACTAGACAATCTCAATCACAATCCCCAGTTATATTCTGACAGCAGACTTCCGCTTACACGCGTAATTTGTCGATTAACACAATAAGGATATGATCATGGGTGCAATAAAATATATTAAACGGCCTGATTGTTGAACGATTTTCAACATGTTCCATGGCCGTATGAATTTGGGAAATACTCAATGATAAAAACATGTGTAGCACATTGGTGTGTAGTAGAAAATTAAACAAATCACGTTAACATTTATCATGCAACGAGCTGCTGCGCGTCTGCAGCAGGAAATAACTGTTTGTAAAATCTCGATTATTCGAAAAAAAATATAAAAGAATTTAGACCCTTTTAGACAGGTGGCTGCTTAACCCTTCGCTTGCTATTCACGTCAATATACCTACCTGTAAATAGTGAAGACCCAGATGAGACAGCTCCTGCAGGAGCTGTCTCATCAGGGTCTGCACTATTTACAAGTCGATTGTGCAACCAGTGCACTCCACAGCAGTGATTGCACAGCGATATGCTTGTACACAGTGAAGATATATGTAATTATACAACAGGGCATGGGTAAAGAAGCAGAAATGTATTTCAAAATTCAGCAAGAGAAGGGTTAATGTATGATGAAAGTCATACAGGAAACTCCTCTAGGAGCTTTCTGCGTGGCCTTCACCATGAATTAAGATGCCAGCTGTCCTACAGATCGGTTATGATACGTAGTTTAGTGTTCGAATAATCGAGATTTTACTGTATTTGTAAATATGCGTTTTGTATTAACAACACATTATGAGATTAATACTTTAAGAGTAATCTCAAACTTTGTAGGGTTCCGCTTTCTACAATTATCGAAAAATGCATATGTGAGACTATTCTCGATTCTCATGCATTAGAATTCATTCGTGGATTAATTTCTGAGTTATTGGTTTTTATATCAATCTTGGCTATTTGTATGTGTTGTTTAGGACATGAAGCATATCGCCATAAAAGAAGAAAACTATCAGAGTTGTAGATAAGAAACAGAACATAATTTAGAAAATCTAATTAACCCCTTCCCTGTTCTATATTTATTCCAAAATTCAACACCTGATGAATATTCATGTACAAAATAGTTATAAAGAAATATGGATGATGGATCATTGTAGCCATTTTAGAAAGTAAAGAAACAGATATTTCAAATTCCGTTAGCAAACAGAGCAGACCCTGGTCAGACGGCTCCTATAGGAGCCGTCTGATCTAGTTCTACTTTGTTTGCAAATGCGCGAAAACACTTATATAAATACGAAGGAGATGGTTATACTATAGTTGATATTTCTTTGCCAAAGCATAATTATGCTGCTGCAACTGGTTAGAAACGCATCGGAGAGTTTGCGCAGTAAATTAACCCTTCTCTTGCTGAAGTTTAAGATATATTTCTTCCACTTTACCCATGTCTAGTTATATAATTACACATATCTCTACTGTCTACAAATATGTCTCTGTGCACTCACTGCTTTGGAGCACAGGGGTCTGGACCGCTTCATGGGGTTCTATATGTACTATATAATAACAAGGGTTCCAACCAGCAGAACGGATATCCGTGTACCACGAGTACAAATATGACGGTAACTCTTACAATTTAAATGATAATTTCGTAATTCTTTCGGCTATTGAAAGCCAATATATTTTTCTATCAAATAAATATAATCTTATAACGGTAACTTATGAACAAGTATCAATCCAACAATGGTTTTATCAAAATTTCACATGTTTTTAGGGTCATTGACAAACGTTCGTTTACCCCGGTTTCACTATATCACAGCAATAACCTGGCAATTTGCAGTTAAAAAATGTCGTGGTTCAATAAAAATGAATCAATTTTGAGAAAAGCATTGTTGGATTGATAATTGTCCATTAGTTACCGTCAGAAGATTATATTTATTTGATAGTAAAATGTATTGGCTTTCAATAGCCGAAAGAATTACAAAATTATCATTGAAATTGCAAGAGTTACATTCATATTTGTACTTGTGGTACACGGATGCCCGTTCTGCTAGTTGGAACCCTTGTTATTATATAGTACATATAGACCCCCATGAAGCGGTCCAGACCCATGTGCTGTGGATTGCACTAATTGAACAATCAACTTGTAAATAGTGCAGACCCTGATTAGACAGCTCCTGCAGGAGCTGTTTCATCAGGGTCTTCACTATGTTCAGGTACTAAGTATATTGACGTGAACAGCAAGAGAAGGGTTAAGATATTTTGATATATCAGTGAGGATCTTATATCGAGCTGTGAATTATATACTGATTCAAACTTACGATTTTTTGGCTAATAAGTTGACATTGTCCGTTTTGTTTAACACATTACCTCATAGGCTATTTTAAGATCCAACCACTTTGAATAAACCTACCGATAAGGAGCATTAACTACAGAAAAGGAAAATTTTAGAATTTTGTAGTTTGAAACCATTGTGATAAATAGAGCATTTGCTCCTATAGGAGCAAATGCTCTATTTATCACAATTGTTTCAATAGGTGACTTTTGCAGAGGCGTCAAACGGTGTCAATATGAGGGAATGGGATAAGTGATATCTGTGTATCATACGAATTATCAATATAATACCGAAACTACTAAAACATTAACCAGACTCTAATTGACTCTAATTGGGTGGCATTTTGCAATCAAAATCGTTCACATGGAACCATATCACTGGCCCATATATCCTTCGAGACATTGCTTTATAAGAAAGTATTGCGAATTCTTATGAAATATTCAACCATCTGATGGAAATTCATAGATCATCGACATATGATAAACAGTCACCGTTTATGTTTTGCCATTTCACTGCCGCAAGCGAACTCGTAATTACCCATGTAAGCAGTTTGGACCCGGATGAAACGTCCGGTAACTGTGTGCCTTATCAACATCAACACTATGTGCCACTCTGGTTATAATGTAACCCTGTGCCTCATTGACACGTTATTTGACATTTTTGGAAACAGGGTAGACTCAGATCAGAGGACTCCTGTAAAAACTGTCTGATAGGTCTGATTCTACAGTTTCTGTCACGGTCAAAAGAAAGCCTGTACCATTATAGAAGTCCTCTGATCAATGTTCATGATATCTTTAGTTCTTGTGTTAACCTTTTCCTCCATAAATACGCCTTTCTACGCCTCTGTAAAAGTCACCTGTTGAAACCATAGTGATAAATAGATCATGTACTTCTATATATGCTCTAATTATCACAATGGCTTCAAACTACAAAATTCTAAAATGTTCCTTTTCTCTAGTTAATGCTCCTTTTCGGTAGATTTATTCAAAGTGGTTTGATCTTAAAATAGCCTATGAGGGAATGGGTTAATATTCATCAGATAAAGGGTTAAAATAGAATGTAACATATTTCGAAACTGAAGACTGAATATTTTGCTCTACAGCCTAGAGGCTAACACTTTCCATCATATAAAAATATTTCACGCATTTTCTTCACGATTTTTTACGCATTTGCAACAAGAGTAGACTCAGATTAGACGTCTCCTGTAGAAGCCATCTGATTAGTTTCTGCTCTGTTTGCTTATGAAATTATAAATATCTGACAATAGTTTCGACCAATTCCAACAAGTATACCAATATTAAAATTCAGCTAATAAATATTCATGAGGTTATTATGTCTTTAACAAATACTGAATAGGGAAATGGTAAATACCATTTTATGCAGCGTAATATATGCGAAGTTGTCCTCATTAATTGCCATATATGGATATATCATAACAACAGGAGTCCTCTGCTCTGGGTCTACTATGTTAGCAAAAGCGTCTCTATGAAATACTTCGTTAAGGACAGGTGTACTAAGAAGACCGTCGTCTCACTACAGGACGTTCAAAGACTTTTGGACAGTTTTACTCGTTCCATAACAATGCCAAATATAATGAAAGGCACTGTGTCTATAAATAATGTGGTTTAGAAAAAAATGTAACGAATTGGAATAAACGTGTACCTCGTTTAAGGAAAAGTAGTAGGGTGTGAAATGACTTACGAATAATAAATTAAACTTGCGATTGTTTCATGTTAAGATATCGATGCCACATGTGTTATTCGCCCGCCTTTATCAGTAATTTATACACGTTCCTGTACCGATTGGTTCCGCGATTTGTAATGTAATTCTGTAATTCTGATTCATAGTTGGCGGTACACAACAAGTGGTCCTCGATGGACAGTCCTATTCCTCCACTGCAGTGACATCAGGGGTACTACAGAGCATAGTACTCGGACCGCTACTATTTTTGCTGTATATCAATGACATCCATGCCTCAGTCAACTCTACGGCCAGACTCTTCGCTGAAGATTGCCTTCTCTACAGAAAGATCAAGAACGTTAAAGATAGGACTGCCCCACAGCAATATATTGATAGCCTACAAGAAGTGTGAAGTTCTCCAAGTTACCTTTCAAGCACAGTACTTTATCCATGGCCAGGTACTCAACAACGTTGAGTCTGGGAAGTACCTAGGATTGAAGATCCACAAAACTCTTAGCTGGGATGAGCACATTAACAAGATCACCAAGAAGGCACATGGCACCTTATCATTCCTTGGTTGAAACATCAGGCGATGCCCAACCAACATCCAACAACCAACATCAAGGCTCAATGCTACTCCACCTTAGTGAGACCATCATTGTAATTTGCTTCTATCATATGCAAAAAAGGAGAGCGTTAAAAAGATTGAGTCCGTCCAACGTCGCGCTGCCCGCTTTGCCACTGGAGACTACCAATGAACCTGCAGTGTAACCGCCATTATGCAGCAGCTCCATTGGACGTCTCTCGAGATCAGACGAGACAACGCTCAGTTGACTATGATATACCGGGTTGTGCATACTAGCTGCCTCATATCTACAGTATTCAGCACGAACTACTCGTGGCCAGTCAGCCAAGTTCCTGATCCCCACACGAAGACGCCAATCTACCGCCATTCTTACTTTCCACAAACCATTAGACTTTGAGGCAGGCAGTCTGGACAGCTTTAAGACTCAGCTGCTGTCCAGATCATCATCTTACTGAGTGCAGAAGATGTTTTAATTGTTTTTATCCGGAACCTGTAATTAATAGGATGCTCGCCCTTTTTACGCTGCGCAAAGTGCGATAATGCTTCAGTGCACAGAGTGCAACAATGCTTTAGTGGTATGCACTCATACGGAAGAAGAAGAGTGAAAGTAATGCAGAAGGTTCCTATTGGTACTTCCGGTCTTTGGTCGTTGTAGAGATGTTACATTATATTTGTCATTGAGAATAGTGTTTGGTTATACAAGTGTTGTTTATCTTTACAGGCAGAGTTTATACAGCATTGGTGAGGTCAGTGACAAGGGCCAGGCGAGGTGAAATCTATTTTCAAACCAATAAATGGTAATTGGCCAAACGTGCTCGACTCCATGTACATTTCATTATGATTTTGTTGATTATCAGATCTAAAGTATTCACTCTCGCCAGATCGTGCAATTTACCTTATGCGTGGTTAGGGTCAATAGGATTGACAGTAGTTTTGTATTCAACCTTTACTGTGTGGGGCACGAGTCACTAGTGTCCTTTGCAAACAGTGTAAACCCAGATGAGAGGGCCCCTGAAGGAGTCCTCTCATCAGGGTTAGCATTGTTTGTCATGTTACACTTTTCTATAGAAAAACCCATAAATATTTACCATAAGCTTAACCTGTTTGATTTTGAAATAGTCCATTTGAAAATTCAGCGATGTAAGGGTTAACCCTAACCCTGCTGTAAACAAAACTAGTATCAGCTTTTAGATATGTTCATGTCTAACAAGGTCCGATTCGGGTGAGCTTTTGAGACACGAGTTTCAAACAGCTTGGATCCTGATGAGACGCTGAGTTACTCGGCGTTTCATCTGGATCTGGATCAAAGCCGTCTGTAAATATGTATCAGACGTGGATATCGGGATAAGAATTAACCTTTTGCATGCTAAAACCTTTCGAAAGCATTATTGAAAACTATTTATATCGGGATAAGGCACGGGGACCTAAACAACGTTTATAATTTTCTGTAAAACAAAACCCTTTACTCCATTGATATTCTTGTAAGAAATAATGAGATTATGAATATTAATTATATTAATTTTCATGATAGGACATGGACACATGAATTGTTGGTCATTGCAGAAACTATAGGAGCCGCCTGATCTGAGGCTACTCTGTCTGCAAAGGCGTACAAATGCGTATTTATGGAGAAAAGCCTTTGAGACACGAGTTTCAAACAGCTTGGATCCTGATGAGACGCCTAGTTACTCGGCGATTGCTTAACCATTTCCCTCATATTAACGCATTTTGACGCATTTGTAAACAGAGTAGACCCAGATCAGACGGCTCCTATAGGAGCCGTCTGATCAGGGTCTGCTCTGTTTGCTTAAATCATTGTAAAGATCTGTTTCTGCAGTGTGTGTCAAGTTAACAAAAATCGTAATCAGGGGTGGACATTCATAAGGTGATGAAATGTTTAATAACTCTTGAACAGGGAAAGGGTTAATACAGGGCAAAGTGATAAAGAAAGCTCCTACAGGAGCTTCTTGTGTCACATTTGTTCTGCATTAAGCTACCATCTGTTTTAAAATCCAGAATTATATTTCTATTCAGTGGTGTATTAGCGAGGCTTTACTGTTCCTCATCTCAAGGTTATATTCATCAAACCTGATACTTTGTTGATAGATATTTTAATATTTTATGGTAACGATAGAACACCTGATCATTAAGGAAAGTCAGCGCTCAAGTAAACGTTAATCATTTCCTGTATCGCCTGGCTTAATTACACTGAAATTACACTGAATCGCAACATTTGAAATATATAACATACGCATTGCGTCTACTAATAGCATACTGCTAAGTATATTACTATTAAAATATTTAATGCTAAGAAATAACTTATATTTCAATTTATTTCACAAATAAACTTGACAAACAGCAACTCTATAATTAACCCTGATAACGCTATTCGCGAATAGACTCATATAGTAATATCCCTCTAAACAGGACGATACATTTGGTATTTATATATAAATGTCAGTCTTGCAGATAAGTGGCATCTTAATGCAGGGTGAAAGTCATGCAGAAAGCTCCTCTAGGAGCTTTCTGCATGACTTTCACTCTGCATTCAGCAGCCACCTGCCTAAAAGTATCTAAAAGCTTCTCTGCTATAATTCTTATTTAGAGGTTTTTACTGTACAGTAAAACCCCACTAATGCGGCCACCAAAAAGGGCCATAATTCACAGTGGCAAGGGCAGGTGGTTATTTAATGCAGGACGAAAGTTATGCAGAAAGCTCCTTTCTGCATAACTTTCGTCCTGCATTAAGCAACCACCTGCTTATGAAAACAGCCATGTTTGTTTAAGTGGTCGCATTAAGTGGTCGCATTAAGTGGTCGCATTAGCGGGGTTCTACTGTATTTGCAAACAACGTTGAACCAGATGAGACGCCGAGTACCCCCTGTGTCATTAGGATCCAAACAATACTGTTCGATACTCTGATACTGTTTTTGTTGCAAAGAAATGGAAGAAATCGTGTACTTTTGAAACTGAAGCAGAAGGCCATGTTTGCAGGCAATTGCTCAGAGTGCAAAGGTCAAATAACTCCAACATCGATGGTTTAGACCAGAGTTTATTAAACTTTAAACGAACTGTGTGCCCAGGATTAGGATTTTCAATACATTTATAGCATGTACTTGCATGCATCTTTAACCGTTTACTCAATGAGTATTCATGAAAGAAATACTGACGTCATGCATATCAATTAATTCATTTTTTATACTGACATATTAACATATGAATTGTTGGCCATGGTAGAAACTGTAGAATCATATCTATACTATTTCATTAGCAAACAGACCCTGGTCAGATGGCCCCTACAGAAACCGTCTGATCTGGGTGTAATCTGTTTGCATAAGCGTAGAAAGACGTATTAATGGAGCAAAGGATTAGCAATTAGTTGGGTACATGCCCAGAGATGAAACATATCCAAGTATGAAGTTATTATTTTTGCGGTTTTTTTGTTTAACCCTTTCCTTTCCTCTACGACTCTGTAAAAGTCACCTGTCGAAACCATTGTGATAAATAGGTCTCATTAGGATCCAAACCATACTATTCGATACTCTGATACATGCACTATTTTTGTTGTAAAGAAATGGAAGAAATAATGTACTTTTGGAACTGGAGCGGACGGCCATGTTTGCAGGCAATTGCTCAGAGTGCTAAGGTCAAATAACTCAATATCGATGGTTATCTTAAAACGAACTCTGTGCTCAGGATTAGGATGTTCAATATTTTTTATAGCATGTACTTCGTTACCTTTTTGCTTAATGTATATTCATGAAAGAAATACTGACATCATGAGTATTAGTTGTTAATGTTTTTTATACTGACACATGTACACAGGACATGTTGGCCATGGTAGAAATTGTAGAATCATATCTATAATTGAACTTCGATATCTCGAACTCGGATAACTCGAACTTCGAGATAACTCGAACAAGACGTTCAGTCCTTCCAAAACTTACAATACAGAATTGCTCTAAAATGTATCGCTACTTATATCTAGAAACACATGTGACAGCTTAATACAGGTCTAAAGTAATGATGAAAGCTCCTAAAGGAGCTTTCAGCATTACTTTAGACCTGTATTAAGATGTGGCCTTGAGAAATCGTTCAGATTAGAAATCGGATGACTCGCACTCCTGTTATCTCGAACTAATTTGTACGGTCCCTTGAAGTTCGAGTTATCGAAGTTCAACTGTATAATAATTGATAAGCAAACACAACAGACCCTGGTCAGACGGTTCCTACAGGAGTCGTCTGATCTGGATGTACTCTGTTTGCATTGCAAAGGCGTAAAAAGATGCATTTAAAGAGCAAAGGATTAACGATAAGTTTAGTACATGGACATGTCCAGAGACGAACTATATCCAGGTTTGATCAACTGAATCAGTGTGAGTTATTTAGTTTTTCGTTTAACCCTTTCGGCGCCAAATTTTTAATTGTCGTCTGCAATCCAAGTTTGTTAAATCATTCAGTAAAATCAGGAAATGAGATAAATAAATGCAAATTTCAAAGGAATAAAGCACATATATAGAAACAGAGATTGAGACAAATAGTGAAGTCCCTGACCAGACGCCGCCTTGAAAAGGCGGCATCTTATCTGGGACTGCACTATTTGTCGTGGTGCATTTATGCGACTGTGGCGGTGAAAGGGTCAACTCCTTATCTGACTCACATTTGCAAACAGTGTGGATCCAGATGAGATTCCGAGAAACTCTGTGTTTCATAATAATTCAAACTGTTTGACACTTGATCAAAAGTTTCTTAAACATGTTATTCGGAAGAAGTCAAACTTGCACAAAGTTTGAGCAGAGAGTATATCTGTTTACAACGTGGTATAGATTAACCCTCTCCCTCTTCTATGTTTATTCCAAATTTCAATACCTACTTAATATTAATAGACAAACTAATTATAATAAAATATGGAAGGTGGAACATCGTAGCCAGTTTAAAAAGTAAAGAAACATATATATCAAATTTCATTTGCAAACGGAGCAGACCCTGATCAGACGGCTCCTATAGGAGCTGTCCGGTCCGGGTCTACTCTGTTTGCAAATGCGTGAAACGGCGTTTATATGAAGGAAAGGCGTATGGTTTTAAACCTCGGGGCCTGTTCTCTGAAAATCTGCTTGACTGTCATTGCAAATAGACTATACTAGACTATACAGAGAACGGTTTAGTCCTATCAATCCCCCCATGCTATTAGCGTACATACATGTAGTTACATTTGACCATATGTCTCATATGGGTCTGCACTATTTGCCGGTGTATAATTCAGAGGCTACAAATGACCTAACTTTAGAATGATAGATCTATAAATAATCGATATTCACAGTGGATGGATTCACATTTGAATATTCAGAATATTCAAATCTAGTTCAAGTTAATATAGTTCAAGTTAAATCTAGTTCAAGTTAAATCTAGTTCAAGTTATAACCAGTTACTACTAATGATAGCATAACCAATAAAGTGGCGTAAAAATCTTGGTCAATGTTTGCAGACGATAAATTCTTGGCGGGTAAATGGTTTCATGTGTTTTCGTTAGTGTATACAGATACTCCCTCTAAACATGAATTCTAGTAGACACGTTTTAGATACTTTTAGGCAAGTGACTGCTGAATGCAGGGTGAAAGTCATGAAGAAAGCTCCTAGAGGACCTATCTGCATGACTTTCACCCTGTATTAAGCTACCACCTGGATGGATATAATACTACATTGAACGTCCGGTTTAGAGGGGGTGTAATGTACCATTTTTTCAAAGGTATATTAGGTTTAATGCATTAACCCCTCTCTAAACTAAACCTTGAGTAATGATCAGTTTAGGCAGGTGGCTACTTAATGCCGGGAGAAAATCATGCAGAAAAGTCCTCTGATCAAGGAGCATTGTACATGCGTTTCACCCTGCATTAACTAGTTCGCTGCCAATGTAGCATCTGTGATAACCTATGCAAACAGTTTGGATCCAGATGAGACGCCGAGTAGTTCGGCGTCTCATCGGGGAACAAATTGTTTGGTGCTATACTTATGTTTTTTAAACAAGAAAGAAGAAAAATACAAAAAATAACAGACAACAAATTTTACAGACGACAATATTTGGCAGCGAAAGATGTAGGCTGCTACCTGTTCTAAAGACTTTGAGTGTTTGGTTTACTGAAGGTATATGGTATTATCCAATTTAACTCTGAAATTTCTAGTGGACTGTTCAAAATTTCAAACGTTACCATGAATATTCAGAGTTATTTTTTTTTTCGAAGATGTTACATGACAAACAATGCAGACACTGACGAGAGGGCCCCTTTTTAGCCCTCTCATCTGGAGCTACCCTATTTGCAAAGGACATTATCGACTCTTTCTCGCAATGAAAGGGCTAAGCCAAAAACTTCGCTTCACAGATAACACATGATTGCTTTAAGGACATCATAATTGAGTCAAAAATGTTTGATCTAATTCCTACGTACTAACGAGAACAACTGTAACCATTTTCATACATAGGATTTGTCGTCTGCAATGCAGTGACGTCTGCTACAATACAGTGACGTCTGCTGCAATACAATTACGTCTGCTGCGATTCTGTCGGACTTTATTCCACTTACAACGCCTTAACACTACAGTTAGAGCGGCAAACAGGTTGGCATGGATCCTGATGAATTACCGAGTTATTCAGTGTCTCATTAATTGGTCTCTTGTGTACATGTTACCCATTTCCTTCATATTAAATTTGCAGCGCGGGACATGAGTCACTAATGTCCTTTGCAAACAGTGTAGACCTCTATAGAACAATCACTAGAATTCTGAATTTTGGAATATTTAAATTTGAAATTTCAGCGTTGTAAGGGTCAGGAACTGTTAGGCCCTTCTCTGTTGAATATTCATGTAAGAAATCATGACATCAAAAACGTTTATTGGCATATGTCCATGGGAATTTTTGGTATTGGAGAAACTGTAGAATTTTATCTATATAATTCAAAAACAAACAGAGGCGACCCTGGTCCTACAGGTACCTTCTGATGTTGGTCTATTCTTTTTGAAAAAAGGGTTTTGAAGAAAAGGATTAACCCTTCTCTTGCTGAATTTTGAAATACATTTCTCCTTCTTTACCCATGCCCTGTTGTATATTTACGTATATCTTCACTGTGTACAAGTATTTCGCTGTGTAATCACTGCTGTGGAGTGCACTGGTTGCACAATCAACTTGTAAATAGTGCAGACCCTGATGAGACAGCTCCTGCAGGAGTTGTCTCATCTGGGTCTTCACTATTTACAGGTAGGCATATTGACGTGAATAGCAAGCGAAGGGTTAAAACAAATGACCCAAACCAGACAGCTCATGTAGCAACTGTCTGATCAGGATCTGTTCTGTTTGTTCAAGGAATTGTATATGCAGTAGAACCCATTAATGCGACCAATTAATGAATAAGCGTGGGTGTCTTTATAAGCAGGTGGTTGCTTAATGCATAACAAAAATAATGCAGAAAGCTCCTTTCTGCATCATTTTTGTCCTGCATTAAGCTACCACCTGTATCTAGCACCCATAATTATACATCTTGTATGTGGTGGCATTAGCGGGGTTTTACTGTACATGTATATATCTGATGCTATAGGTTTTGTCTAAGTCCAACATCCCTTTGAAAAGTTTGGGAATATTTCCCTCGTAGTTGAATTTTCACGCGTTAGCAAACAGAGTAGACCCAGATCAGACGGCTCCTGCTCTGTTTGATTTTGACATGATATTAATGTTTCTATGCGTACAAGTTTATTTCAAATCAAAAGCATTCTTTGAAAAGATTATAACACTTCAGCCATTTAATATGCATGATGCCATTTTTTCTTACATGAATATTGAACAGGGAATGGGTTAATTCGTTTCTGAAATTTGTTAACCATTTCCCTCATGTAAACGTGTTTTTACGCATCTTCAAACATAGTAGACCTAGATCAGACGGCTTCTATAGGAACCGTCTGATCAGGGTCTGCTCTGTTTGCTAATAGAATTTGATTGATATGTTTCTTTAGTTTCTAAAATGGCTACAATGTTCCATCTTCCATTAAAATTATTTTGCCCATGAATATTCAGTAGATATTGAAATTTGTAACAAATATAGAACAGGGAAAGTGTTACACGTTTTGATTATATAACGCTACTTGTATTTCTCTAATCCTTTCCCAAATAAACAATTATGGTTGAACTGGTCATTTCATGAATATTCTTATTTTTGTATTATAAATTTGTAAAATTTTCAAGTGAAATATTTGCTCAGAACAGACCCCTATCAGACGGATTCTACAGAAGTCGTCTGTTCTGGGTCTACTCCGATTGCAAAGGCTCGAAAACGCGTTTATATGAGGGAATGTGTTAAGAAAATCGGTTTTGTGTTTTATTTAGTTATTATTGTTTTGGTGTGATTTTTTACTAAAGAGATGTGATATAATCACATTTTAGTACAATACTAGTGGTTTGCCACTTCTCTAAATATTCTCTGTTATTGGAATTAATATTTCCACCCAAAATATGTAACTGACATAATATGTGGACGTAACTATACTTTAATGCTTACCTTTGTTTTAATCCATGCTGCGTTTCATTCATGAAATACGCGTGTCAGGTCTATGGCATTCCCAATAAGCATCATTCTACATAGCCAACCAATTGACTATCTATCGACTCGTTGTCATCTTATATAGCCTGTGGCTTCGCTCCGCCCAACCTTGTGCCATCGCTTGGCTGTATCATTTTCCAATTCTACCGCCAAGAGGATTTAAGACAATCTAATTCACGGCATGAATGGGTTCTCATACTGCTAAATTATAAGTTATTGGTCAGGGAATATGTGTAATTTATTACGCCCGTTGAGTGTGGAAATAGGCTGCGAGAAGGCTGATACAAGAGTCCTCAACGTTGATAATTGATTGTAATGGAATCAACTGTATGGAAACCCGACCTATGGGGCATTAATTCTCTGTAAAAACAAAGGATATCCAAATTTAATATACAATAAAACCTCTCTATAACGACCGCTTAATTACATCAGGTATTTTGCGTTAAATGCAGGTGGCCGCTTAGAGCAAGGTGAAAGTAAAACAGAAGGCTCCTATAGGAGCGTTCTGTTTTACTTTCATCTTGCTTTAAGCAACCACCTGTCCTAAAAACAACTAATTAATACAATTTAGTGGTCGTTATAGAGAGGTTTTACTGTAGTTCAATTTTGTATTACAAATGTACTTCTAATTCGACCAGGCTTTTGATAAACTATTGACCGATTGTCAAACAGCTTCGCTCCTAATGAGACGTATCATCTGGATCCACACTGTTTGTAAATGCGAGCCAGGGGCATGGTTACATAATGTTACACATAATAATGTGTATTTGTTTGTTTTGAATGTATACATCGGTTCTTAGAATTTTTTTACTAATTGTAAGTCTGTATGAGAGGTGGTAGCTTAGTGCATTCCCAGCACGTAGACAATTCTACTGGATTTTAACCTTTTTCAAGTTGAAATATTCATGCATGAAATAATGACATTATGAATACATATAGCTGATTTTTGTAATGGCAGATGTACATACATGTATGATATTTTAATGTAGGTTGAATTGTAGCGCCGGATACCTTATATGTTCATAAGGAAACAGAGCAGACCCTGAACAGACGGCTTCTATAGGAGCCGTCTGATCTGGGTCTACTCTGTTTGCTAAAACTCGAAAAAGCGTTTGTATGAATGAAAGGGTTACCTTATACATTTCCATTCCCGTAATATCTCATTCATCAGCTGGTAACTGACAGAGACGCTTTCAGACGTATTTGCAAACAGAGTAGACCCAGCTTCTTCTGGAACCATGTGAACAGGATCTGTTCTGGTCGCGTATGGAATGATATAAATTTAATTCTACAAGTTCTGTTACGGCCACTATTGTATTTGTTCAAGTGCCATTATAAAGTGTACTTTTAATATCTTTATCTCTTACATAAATATTTATTAACTTTTACTCCAAAAATTACACCCATTTACCACTCTACTCTTTTGCAAACAGAATAGACCCAGATCAGACAATTCATGTAGGAGCCGTCTGAACAGGGTCTGCTCTGTTTGCTGATGATATAATATAAATGTTATTCTACAGTTTCTTCCATGGCCTATAATCCCTGTGTCTATGTGCTCTTATAACATTGAATCTAATTAATATTGATGATGTCATGAATTCTACGTGAATATTCATGGAGTAAAGCGTTAATTAAATGGTTAATTTCGTTTAGCAATTCAATGCTACTTGAGTTCACACACACTGCAGGGTTGTTCATGTTTATAAGAAACACCTGTAGTACTGTAGAAAACATTGATTACACGTTACAAGTTCCTGTATGATGCAGGCAACATCAGCTACAAGCATGTTCATAAATCATAATGTTACAGTCACAGTGACCTAGCAACTGGTATTTTAAAATAAAAAGTCACACATAAGTACCAAGTGCCAAATCATATAAAATACAATGAGAGAAAATGTTTCAGAGGTAATGAGCATTTTTTGTTTCATGCTTGAATTCGGATGAAACTTTTAAGGTTTTAGCAGCGTAACTGAAATTTATTCATTTTAACAAAATTAATTCTGATACACGTATTTAACCCTTTCCCTCATATAAACGTGTGTTCACGCATCTGGAAACAGACTAGACCCAGACCAGATGGCTACTATAAGAGTCATTTGATCAGGGTCTGCTCTGTTCGCTAATGGAATTTGATAGAGTATATTTCTTTACTTTGTTCCACCCTCTATATTTCATTATAACTATCTTGTCCATGAATAGTCAGTAGGTATTAAACTTTGGACTAAACATAGAACAGGGAAAGGGTTAACAGCATCAGCCGTATGAGCCGTCAGGTTTTTGAATATAGTAGATCTGATTCTACAGTTCCTGTCATGGCCACACTTTCTTGTGTCTGTGTGTTAAACATATTATTATGTTTATGCATAGTGTCATTTTTTCGTACATACATGTACATAACCATGAAGTCAATTTCGTTATACATTTAGACGCCGCTTGCTTTTACATACACGTGTTTGTTTTTTACAGAGAAAAGTCTCTAATACCGTAGAAGAAGTCGTAAAGCTTTAACCCTTCTCTTGCTGAATTTTAAAATACATTTCTCCTTCTTTACCCATGCCCTGTTGTATAATTACATATATCTTCACTGTGTACAAGTATTTCGCTGTGCAATCACTGCTGTGGAGTGCACTGGTTGCACAATCAACTTGTAAATAGTGCAGACCCTGATGAGACAGCTCCTGCAGGAGCTGTCTCGTCTGGGTCTTCACTATTTACAGGTAGGTATATTGACGCGAATAGCAAGCGAAGGGTTAATACAATGACAAACTCCTGTATTTCTGGCTAAATCACTACAATTTCCATAAACCTTCACAAAACAATCAAAAGAGATAAAATATTACAATACTGAAACAAACAAAAGATAGAAACTTTAAAAAAGCAAAACAAAATAAGAACAATAGTAGATCTAATCGTCATACTTAATCAAAATAAAGGAAACCGAAAACAAAATAAAACAACGTCCCATATATTACTTTGCTTCCAACACAATCTATGAAATGCACCACGTCCCGCATCTACTTTAACCAAGTGTAACAGGGTACCAGGTGAAAATGCATGTACCCAGTGCACTAAATTCACTCACGAAAATATCTGCATTATAGTGAAAAGGTGTTTATTTAAATAATTTTAATATATTTGTGTTCGTTATTTCAAATTTCTATTATCTGATAGGTGCTATGATCTTGCTGGAATTAGAAGCAACCCTCGATTTACTCTCGTCGGTGTCAAGTACGTATATTTCGTGAATTCATAAGATAAACAATTACTAAATTTTCAAAGTTGGCATCTCAATTTTAGCATGGAACTCCTTTAAAGTGGGGTCGATTGAATTGTCGTAATGTCAAGAGAGCTGCGAGAAGTTCGTAGAGTACGATAGGTTTCGAGACAGCCGAAAACCCAAAGGGGATACGACGGCTTTGAGAGCCTCGTCAGTCGTCAGCGACTACGAGGAGGGTGGTCATTATCTACACAATAATATTCTACAGTTCCAAATCTCACAGTAGCGACTTATTTGATATTAAGTCGAATCTGGTCGTTAAGACTTTATGAATAGAGTAGGCATAACCCATTGTTCACCATCATGCAAAAACGAGATAACTGCCTTCTTATTCTTTATGCAATTAGTTCGTTCAAGTGTCAAGCGATAATTTGCACATTTGCAATGCTATACATGTACATGTTAAATTGCAATTCTATTACAATATACATTTGTTAAGGGTCCAGATTGAAGTATGAATCGAAATAATACAAAAGCAGTTGCTTTTATTGTCAATGTTTGATAGGGGTCAAAGTTTTACAGGGGTCAGTTTGTAATATGTAAAATTACGACATGGGGTCAAGGTATTATGATCCATTGCCATATTATTACGACCGGGCAGTCATAATATTACGGGTCACAATATTTCAAAAACACCAAAAAACAAAATATTAGCTACATGTAATTTCTTAACGCATTTTAACACCTTTGCAAACAGAGTAGCCCCTGTAGTATGCTCTGGTTGCTTATGAAATGATATAGATCCGATGACATTGCCAAACTTGTCTGTGTTCATATGCAATTATAAGAACTCATTAATATGCATGATGCCATTATTTTGTACATGAATATTCATTAAGCAAATTGTTAAGCATACGGTAGATAGTTCACGTCTATGTACAGATTACAAGTGCAACTGTAAGACAGAAATGAAGCTCAATCAAAGCAACGTAAAATTATGTCATACTGAAAATGATCGAAGTTCAATTGTTGCATGACCTAGCGTCTGGATATTATTCAAAACCTAATTTAACGACAAAGATGGTTCAGATTACGAGCCTAACCATTGTCCTGCTGAGGGAAAATATGTCTGCTTAAATTTGGATCTAGAACACATTTAAGCTACTTCCGACTTCATCAAACTTTTGAACAACTACTGATCGGGTGTCAAACAGGCTGGATCCTGATGAGACGGCGAATATTTGCCGTCTCATCTGGATCCAAACTCTTTGCAAAGACGAGGTTGGTCACGAATAACTGGATAAGGGTTAATATTACTACCGAAAATACAACCGCTTTATAGCATCCGTCTACAAAAAGGTGTAAGGTTACCATATTAGAAACTACACCTTTTAGATTAGATAGCAATTGCCTTGCAATATTTATTCCTTATTTGGGAGAGCAGGAATCCAGTGGTTATACAGATGCACTACCAATATCAGACTGCTGTGATTGCTCTTGGGACCGGTGCAAATCAAAGATTGTGTAGGGGACGATAGACAAGAGGAGGTGCTAATCTAACTCTCATATATATGTGTGTACTAATTAACCATTTACTCCATAAATACGTTTTCCTTTGCAAATAGAGTAGACCCAGATCAGACGGCTCCTATAGGAGCCATCTGACCAGGGTCTGCTCTGTTGGTTTATGAAATATTACAAATACGATTCTGCAGTTTCTGTCGTGGCTAACATTTCCTTTGTTTATATGCCATTATACATGTAATATTAACGAATTTAATTGATATTCATGTTGACGTTATTTCTAACATGAATATTCATTGAGCAAAGGGTTAGAATTGCCTCGGAGAAGCGATTCTAATGAATACAAACAGTATAGTGTTCGTGTGAGAATTTTTTTATATATATATTGTATATATATACAGTTGAACTTCGATATCTCGAACTCGGATAACTCGAACTTCGGGATAACTCGACCAAAAATTCAGTCCTTCAAAAACTTACAATACATAATTGCTCTAAATTGTATCTCTACAGATATCTGGAAACACATGCCACAGCTTAATACAGGTCTAAAGTAATGCTGAAAGCTCCTGTAGGAGCTTTCAGCATTACTTTAGACCCGTATTAAGCTGTGGCATTGAGAAATTGTTCAGATTAGAAATCGGATGACTCGACCTTCTGTTATCTCAAACTAATTTGTATGGCCCCTTCAAGTTCGAGTTATCGAAGTTCAACTGTATATATATATATATAATGACCATCAAAACGAGGTATAATTCTGGGTCTTACATGCAGGCGGTAGCTTAATGCAGGACGAAAAGCTCCCATACGAACCGTCCACATTATTTTTGTCCTGATTAAAACAACCATCTGCTTTTAAAGACACCAATGTTTAAGTGGTCGGTTTAATTCATTACCTCATAAGCTATGTTTAGATCATACCTGTTTGAATAAATCTACCGAAAAGGAGCATTTACTAGAGAAAAGGAAACTTTTAAAACTGTGTAGTTTCGAAGTCATTGTGGTAAAAAGAGCATTTGCAGATCTCAGTTTTACAGAGGCGTCAAATTGCGTCAGTATTAGGAAAAGGGTTAAAGGAATTATACCGTACTGCTTTTAATATATAGAAGTATGGTGGGATTGCAGATAAACTAATGCCCCGATTTATGACCTGGTTATCAGTAAGTATGCTGTTGAAAACAAATTATCGTTTGTTTCTTTATATAAGACATTTTTGTCACGTCTTTGGTTAGTAATGGCCAAAGCCACTGTTTAACTACCTCTGTTCTTTATTCGCCAAACTAACTTTTCACATCGAGACTGCAATCCAAAATGACAGCAGTGATAATTATTACGAAATACGAGTACTTAATCAGAATCTAGTCACAATTGATAAAATTATGCGTAAAACATATGAATACAATGTCATACTTTTTCAAATGCCACGTTGGATTATTGTAATGGGAGGTAACCTTGCCTATGATGGTCTGTTATATGATCAGATACAAAGGAAGGTCTTTAACCCTTTTCTCCATAAATACGCATTTCCTATGCCTTTTGCAAACGGAATAGGCATAGGTCGGAGGGCTTATATAGGAGCCGCCTGGTCCGGATCTACTCTGTTTGCTTATGAAATAGTAGATATATAGATATGACTCAACAGTTTCTGTCATTCGCAACACTTCCTGTATCTATATGCCATTATAAAATGAATTTAATCAATATTCATGAGGCCTTTATTTCTTACATGCACATTTATGGAGCAAAGTGTAAACATCTTTAACTCATTCCATCCTAGACTATTTTTAGACCCAACCTATCTGAATTAAACTACCGAAAAAGAGCATTAACTATAGAAAAAGAGAGTTTAATTATTATGTAGTTTTGAAACCATTGTGATACATTTACCACAACGGTTTTACAAAATGAGTCTTATTGAGGCGCAAAAAGGTGTCAGTAGGAGAGAGTGGGTTAAACACTTTAGAATCGTATTGTTATAAGTGCGGCCTAACTGTAAACGAAGAAGAAACAAAGTACAGTGGGGACTTTGGGCCAGCACACTCACCCAATGGCCATATGCAGGAAAACCTATTGGAAAAATTGCAAACAAGATTAATTGCGGACGTTTGTGTCTTTCCCGCATCAGTTTGCTTTAGATCATTTATTCCAAAGACAAGATAAATCAATATTTACATTACAGAATTTTATAAAAGTCTTAATGCAAGTGTTTGAAGAACTTCTAAGTTTTAATAGGCTGGTAATCTAACAGTGCTCCTTATAGCTAAATACCGAACCACTGTTGCCAAAATACGATTACGGTCGGACCTGCTTCTCATTAAATCAGGCAGACAAAAGAATATAGAAATTGGAAAATAGTGTGCCCTTATTGCATAGTAGACGTTAACCACTGCATCTTAATTTACTCGAAATACGATTAGTTTTAGAAAACAGTATATCACGCAGTAGACGTCACAAAGAATGATTTCCTAATGAGACGCCGAGATTCCAGGCGTCTTACATGTATCTGGATTGAACCTGTTTGCATAGTCAATCACTCATCCATCCGCAGCAGAATAAAGGTTAAACTTACAAAGGCATAAACAAGCATTGCATTTTATATTTTTTACCTTTTCTGTCACCTCACATTGTGGGTAAACGTGACTAAGCTAAGTGCTAAAACTTTCTTTTAACTTTGCCATTATCAGGCATAAGTCGTGTCACATTAGACATTGGCATCATATGTAACCAGTATTGGCATTAAATAAGATAAGATAAGAAACCGGTTATTATGGCGACGAGTGTACATGTATAATGTTTGCATCTGCAAACATAATAGACTCAGGTCAGACGGCTCTTCTTAGAGGTCTCTTCTCAGGGTCTGTTCTGTATGATAATAGAATTTGATAAATTTGGTTCTATACTTTCTAAAATGGTTACAATGATCAACCTTCCATATTTCATTATACCCAATTTGTCCATGAATATTCAGTACGTAATGAAATTTGTGATAAACATAAAACAGGGAAATAGGGTTAAGTCATCTTCATCTTCATGTCATTCCATGACACCAATCAGCATGCATTAAATGATGTTATCACTACATACAAGTGCATCTGCAGTAGAGTTTTATCTGTAATAACTTTCTTATCACACCGATCAGTAGATACATGTACCTAATTAGCCTGCTTCACTTGTTTCAGTGTTAACCCTATGTCCGCCAAGCGCAACATAACCGGTACATGCAAACAGATGAATCCATATGAACACCGAGTAACTTGGCGTCTCATCTAGATCCAAGCTGTTTGAAACTTTGATTCTTAATAATTTCGCATTACCTTGAACGAATCAGACATAAATGAAAATCGTAACAGATAAGATGTTTAGCAGAGACTATATTTATAGGTGGCGAAGGTTTAGCACATCTTGCATCGCACGATTTTTAGCAAACTGATAACCCTTTCCCTGTTGAATATCCATGAAAATAGATATGTAAATATGTAGAATATGGTATTAGATATAGAAATGTCAGGGTAACGAAAACAAAAACCATGGTCACCTTAATATGTTCACCCAATTAATAAACTTAATGTCATATGTAATCGGTAGATAAACATCTTTTGTCCACCCATAGCTTAACTACATGTCATTTGTAACATTTCGAGAATCTTATCTTCGATCACTATGTTTGTGTAGACACTCGTTATTAACTTAAATCGTAAAATACTGATGTCATTATAACGCTTTCGCTGTCATATTTTGCATCTGTAATGACCTATGCAAACAAGTTTGGATCAGATCCAGATGAGACACGGAGTATTTCGGCGTCTCGTCGGGATCTAAACTGTGTATTACCGTGGCCTTGATTTTGAAAGAAAGGAACGAAATATAAACAAACGGAAACTGTAGCAGACGGACATATTTTGCAGACGACAATAGTTGGCGGCAAAACATGTTAACCCTTTACTCCATAAATATGCGGTATTACGCCTTTGCAAATAGAGAAGATCCAGATCAGATGGTTCCTGTAGGAGCCGTCTGATCAAGGTCTGCTCTGTTTGTTTATGATATACTTTAGATATGATTCTACATTTTCTGCCATCGCCAAATATTCATGTGGCGATGTACTGTTATAGCAATTAATTTAATCAATATTAATAAGGTCATTATTTGTTACATGCATATTCATGGAGTAAAGTGTTAAAAACGTAGACGCAAGTATTTGAGTTCACTGAAATATTGCAGAAATATTTCACTGTTACCTGTGTTCATAACAGGATTCCTATTTTATCTTAACCCTCACTACGCTCACTTTCCAAATGGACTATTCCAATTGTCAAGCAGGTCAAGCTTATGGTTAATATTTAGCGATGTTTTGAAGAAAATTGTAACATCACAAACAGTGCAGAACCTGATGAGAATGCTCCCCTAGGAGCCCTCTTCTCTGGGTCTACACTGTTTGCAAAGGACATTAGTGAGTCGTGTCCCGCACAGTAACGGTTAAACATTTATCACATTCAATACATACCGTTCTTGTTAGGGGCGAAATACACAAGTATATTTATTTGTGTTCACTTTAATTTCAGTTTTATGATGAAGCATGTCGTATCAATTTGTATTCTTTTTTAAAAACTGGAACGATACAACCCGTAATTTTGCACAGCAGGGGAACAATTCTTTGACAAATATATGGAAAGTACAAAACTAATGACAGAAGAACGTTTATATTATGGGAAAATAATGTTTCTTTACATTGTCACAATAAGTATTTATTCCTAAATATATATGTAGATCATTTTGTGATTCGTGTTCTGGTGCATGTAATGCAAGTTTACGATAACCGTTTTCCAATATACATTAGAGCTTGTCTTAACCAGCCATTTAAAATGGTCTAATTATAGATCTGCAAGGTTGGGGATAGCTTAATGCAGGCCAGATGTAATGCAGAAAACTCCTATAGAAACTTTCTACGTTACTTTGCCCTGCATTTAATAATCCTATGCTTTAGCAAGCCTCTGTTCAATAAATGAATGACCGCTTACGACAGGTTCTACTGTATACCTTTATTTGCAATGCGTCTTACATTGTATCATGATTCAGACAAATTCATTTTTATCTAACACTTTGAAAACGGACTTGACCTATCTCAAAAGGTGTAGTTTTATCGACTTATATAGCTCTTATACTATAGTTATTACATTTATATCATTTTAATAAATCAACAGACATATCCTCGATGGTGTCAGTATTTATTGCAAAACAATATACTTTTAGTACGTACGATTGACTTTATGATCGGGTCAAACAAGTTGGATCCTGATGAGACGCCGAGTTAGCGGTATAAATCACCTATTTTATTGAATACAGGAAGCAGTCGGCTGCATTACCTCTCCAATTCATTATTTAACCCCTTGTTGGCGTGTGGGCTGAAGGCTACGCATCTATATGGAACGTTGTCGATGGAATTTCACTGGTAGCAGGGCTTATTTATCAAGAAGTGAGATGATATGGTTGAATTGTAATTTGTGGTTTATGAGTATAGTTTTATATAGTTGGAAACAGGCCGACATATTTTTTGTTCAGTATATACTTGTTTGTATTTTGGAAATGAACGGCTGATTCTATTATCGAGGAAACGTGGATTATCGCCCCTGATAAAGAGAGTGAAGTGATTGATATTTTCGCCGAACACTTGATTTGCTTAACAAAACAGATCGGGCGATGTCTTACCAGCGTGGTGGTGGAATGTAGTACATGTACATTATGTTGGTGTGAACTGTAATGATAATCAGAAAGGACTGTACAATTAGGAAAGTGCATCATGCATGGGCCACGAAGCTAAGGATTGCGGAAGGCTTTTACAATTGGTCCGCACCTAAAACCAGCCATTTACCCGGCTAATTGTCGCACTAAAAGGGGATTAATTTTGTGGGGACTGATAAAAAAGAGGAGTATAGTATTTTGTGGGGTTCACCACTCTCACCACTCGGACATTGTTGCGTCGTTGCTTATATGCTTTCGGAACTCTAACAGTATCTTGTGGCGAGAATTATATAAAGGTCATTGTATGACGTAAATGTAACACCACCCACGATACATTCATGTGTGAGGTTTGTCGCGCGCACATGTTTTAAACGTGTAAACATTCAAACTTGGCAGTGATCAGTGTTGAATGCTAGAATAGGAGAAATAGGATTATTCTTTGAGCGATTCTGACTACCAATATAGATCATCAAGAGAGATCTAGATCGGAAGTTGTTCAGTGCGGTGTAAAGATAAAGGACAGGGGTACACAGTGCATGGCTGGACAAATGTACACAGTGCGGGTCAGAAAGCGCGGTTAGCTATTGCGCTGAACTCAAAGGCAAGCACATCAACTATAAGACTTTACATAAATACTTGAATTGCTCTGATCTAATATTTCGACCACTAAGGGCCTTTTTCAAAGATTATCATGTCAAAATAAATGTCACATTTTTGTTACATGCATTCAGCAATAAAATCAAATAGACTAATGTTGATCCATGACATTTTAAATAACAAGACAATGTTACCATGACGCTGGATCAACATTATTCTCTTTGATTTTGATTTTATGGCTGAATGCATGTAACGAAAATGTGACGTGTATTTTGACATGATAATCTTTGAAAAAGGCCCTTAGTGGTCGAAATATTAGATCAGGGCAATTCAATTATTTATGTATTATATTAGTTCCCTGTTTAGGAATATTTTCTTTATTACAAGACTTTAATTCAAGAGATTATTCCTAGCAAACAAGCGACAATCGAGTTCTGTTTCAAGGTTGGACGTATTACTGCAACACATGCATGTCCGACATGCATTCGGTCAATGTCGCTCATCGCCGATAGCCATTTACCAGATGGACACAGGTGGTATTGTCGGAAAACGACGGGACCAGACAAACATGAACACAAGATCAGTTTACGAACTGCACTGAACATTATCCGATCTAGATCTCTATTGATGATCTATGTTGGTATCTAAAGGTACGAGCGGTTTGCGCTTCTTAACTTGGCGGCCCTAAGTTAAAATCGCTCAAAGAATCACCCATCTCTCATATTCTAGCATTCAACACTGATCACTAACAAGGTTGAATGTTTACTACCGGTACCATGAACACGTTCGTGTTGTAATCTCTCTCCCTGGCACCAAATACCTAACCCCCCCACCCCCACCACAACACGGTGACCAACATTATACTTCCTGTTGGCAAACTTGGATTCATCTATCTCTACAACAATGTTCCCCAACACCAACCTATCGTTTCGCCGTTTTTCATTACAGCCAGTTTACATAATCTCTGCAAAAACTATATAATGTTGGTCACCGTGTTGTTGGGGGATGGGTATTTAGGGACAGGGAGAGAGATGACAACACGAAAGTGTTCATGGTAACTGTAGAGAATAGGACAGCAGAAACACTTCTGTCAGCCATTCAGCAATGGGTTGCCCCCGGTTCCATTATCTTGAGTGACTGTAGGAAAAGTTATGGGTAAAAACCTGAACTGCATCAGGGATACCAACATGCTACGGTCAACCACTCCAATAATTTTGTAGACCCGGACACTGGAGTCTGCACAAATCGCATTGAAGCTGACTGGAGACATGCAAAGGCGGAATTTCCGAAATTTGGAATAAAGGAAACACACTATAAGGGCTACCTTAGAGTATTTATGTGGAAGAGAAAACATCTTCATTTCCTTCATAAAGGGTGTGGGGAAGTTCGCAAATCAACTTAATGAATCACCACAATAGTTATCTTCAGCATATTTTCGTTAATTGAATGAAATACAGTAACTGTTTAATTGGAACTGTTCATAAACAAATATTGGATTGAAACTGAGTTGGCAAAAATTGCAACATTAATTGAGTTTATAAGTGAGGGCTCAAAATAGACTGGATTATAAAACATCTTTATAAAAGGATGACATGACTTCATTAAGGTAGAACAATAATTTGTTAATTTATATTTTAATAGTTATGCCAGTATCACACCGCCATGTTAGTTTTAGAGTGATGAAGAGTATAGGGATTGTTTAGGTTAGGGGACGAATCTGTAAAAGTTACGAACATGCGGGAGTGACGTCACTGGTATTGGTTGATTATCGGACTTGGAGATGGGGGAACAGTAGGGTGAAAATACTGAAATAAACGTCTTTTAAATTTGATTTTACAAATACTTTGATTTTATTGGTTATTTATATCACATTTTATCAAAAATTGATCCTTTATCATAATACTGAGTGCATCATTTTGACCATATTGGATAATAGACTAGTGCACAAATTTAACCTAATAATATGTACAGATAAGATATGGTGTGAATACTTCATAAAACGTAATAATATTACTTTACTTTCTATAGCAAATGGCTGTACTATTGCAAAACTGATTATTGCTCACATATAAATGTTTGAATTCCCAGAAGAGTTTCCTATTTCCTTAACACTTATACTAGTATAAACTTTGATTATTGCTCACATATAAATGTTTGAATTCCCAGAAGAGTGTCCTATTTCCTTAACCCTATGATTAGTCTGAAAGAAATGAATGATTGCATCAATTTATTAATGAATTATAATTAGAGCAATTCTAAATATTGCATATTAACACAGAACATTTTGCCAAAGCAGAAACTAGAGAATCAGGTCTTATTATATCCACATGCAAACAGAGTAGACCCTGATCAGACGGCTCCTGCAAGAGCCATCTTATCTGATTCTGCCTAGTTTGCAATGGCGTAGAAAGGCGTATTTATGGAGTAAAAGGTTAAGCTATTCTCTGTTCCTCTTCCTATATTGTACTGGTCCCACTCTGGGGCAATATTGTTCAATATTCATGTAAGGAATTATGACATCATGAATATTAATTAGATTATTTTTTTTATAATTTAAACTGTTCATGGGAATGTTTTGCTTTGTTAAAACTGTAGAATCAGATCTATATCATGTCAAATGCAAACAGAACAAGCCCTTGGTCTTCTCTGTTTGCAAATGATTGAAAAGGTGTTTATAAATTCTGTAGGGAGGTGATGTCATGCCATACAATCTATAGAGCTATTAGTTGTAAAATAGAACAATAAAACTGATTTGGGATTTCTTTGTATGTTTATTTCCTTTGTTATTTCTTTCTTTTCATGTTTGTTAGAAACACTTAATTGATGGTCGACCAGCAGCAGGGAACCCAGTCAAGTGTTAGAGATGGGAATGGGATATCAATCAATGACAACCAAAACGCCTGGATGCAGACTATTAAAGAGGCATTTTGTAGAATCAAAAGAAAACTCTAATTAGTCCTGTACAGTCAATAATATGGCCTCTGAGTTTTTCAGTTTTTCTGACATTAATAGCAGACCAGTCTAATTTTGTAAGAAAATCACTGACATACAGAATGAGTATTCCCAACCAAATCCTATCATTGCTGGTGAAATTGTAGGTCGCACTTACATATGAAGCAAAGAATGATTGCACGGCGCTGTTGTGTGCTGCACCAACTGATCAGCAATATGTATCATTCATGGATTGACATTATGTCTGAACTTTATCACATTGTGTGATTTGATATAAAATTAGGAGGACAATGACAGTCATTTTTGAAGACCAACTTGGGTGTGATTTAAGCTGTCTGCACTTTTTCCCTATTATTCATTGATAGTGTTTGTTAAAATTTCATGCAAGGTAATGACTGAGAAAATACCTTTTCAAAGAGGGCTGGAGCTTATTTGCCTGTTGAATATTCATGTGAAAAACAAGGACAAGATGATTATTGATTAGCTGAATGATATTGGTAAAATTGTTGATCCAGATATAATTTCATGAGCAAACAGACCATACCCTGATAAGATGGCCATCTGATCAGAATCTACGCTGTTTGCAAATGCGTATAAAAGTAAGGTTAGCATATAAATATTCATGGAGACTAGTAAAGGGTTAAGACCATTCTCGTATTCAGAACAATGCCCTTGAGAGGCATTTTAAATGACTATCAAGAAGATTGGCTTACCCTATAACTATAGAAATATTTTTTAATCATTTACTCAATGAGTATTCATGACAAAAAATAATGACATGATTATCATATCTTAACCATTTACTCTATAAATGCGCCTGTCGATACCTTTGCAAACAGAGTAGATCCATATCAGACGGCTTCTGATCAAGGTCTGCTCTGTTTGCTTTTGAAATAATATAGATAGGATTCAACAGTTTCCGCCATTACCAAATTTTCCTGTGTTCATGTGTAAATATAAACATTAGACTAACTAATAGCATCTAAAAGAACCAGAGAAACTCAGTCGAGAATAAGAGTAGGACATCGCGCCCGGGTTTCTCTGTATCCTCTCCCTTCTCTCTGGAGCGTCCAATTAGCCCATAGTGAGCAGAAACGGCCGTTAATCAACACAAACAAACAAACAAACTAATAGTCATCATGTCATGTTTTCACGAATATTCAAAGAGTCAAACAGCAGACACTGGTTAGAAGGTTTCTGTTTGCAAAGGCGTATTAATGAAGTAAAGAGTGATAGATTTATTTTCTAAAGTATCTGATTCATAGCTATTCTAGTTTTGTTCTGGGTTTATACATTTTATGGTTATAGTGGACAAGACACTGACAGGTCATGCAGACTGACAAGATCAGTTTATGAGTGATCTGAATCTATATATTCTATATTTTAGAGGAATGTATTACGAAAAAGGTCATATGGTACCCAAAGTCATTTTTTATTTGTTTATTGTTCTTCTGAAGACTAAAGTAAAAAGAAGTATAGCATTTTAGTTCATGATCCCTGAAAAACAGTCAAATTTCAGGGATCAAATTATAACAATCATTGTCGTAGTTCATGATCCCTGAAAGTCAACAACAGAAGTAAGCCACAATGTAAAGGAAAACAGACATCTCTTTAACCGCTGAATGGTTTCCAACACTTTTCATAGTTACCCTATATTGAAGTTAGGTAAATGTTCTCGATATCCTGCATACATAGGTCACATGCGCTAATAATGGCTTTTAACCAGCAATTCTTTAAACGATATCCCCTTCTGAACCATTCAACGGGATTTGATAGGTGTGACGTTTAGATGTATTCTAGTAAAGTCAAAAGAAATGTTATGATCGGCCGTATAAATATGTCACCAGCGCTAAGAATAAAGTTCTATGATTTATACGGTAATATGATACAGAAAGCTCAAATAGGAGTTTCTTTATTAAATTTGCCCAACACCAACCCTTTCCGTCATATAAACGCATTTTCACACATTTGCAAACATAGTAAACCAAGATAACACGGCTCCTCTGGGAACCGTTTGATCAGGGTCTGCTCTGTTTGTTTAAGGAACTTTACAGATCTGATTATGCAGTTTCAACAACAGTGAAACACAACCCTTTTCCATGTTCTATTTTACTGATTCTGTCTATGAATATTTATGAGGAGACGAAATCTTGAATAATTGCTAAACAAATTAAGGGTCAAGCAACCACCACATTTTAAGACTACTATGTTAATAGATTATGTAGTTGCATTAGCGACACGCTACTGTACTAACATAAAAGAAAATGGATCATTTTCTGGCATCCAAACTAAATCTGATGATAAAGCGACATTTCGTATGGGAGCAGAGTAAGGCAATTATTTGTGTATGGGACAATATATAGTTAAACACATAACCTTGCGTGCAGACAATACTATAAATTATCAGCGTTGAAAATGGGAAAACAACAAGCGTAAAACTATTGTAACTTCTGTAAGCATTTGCTAGGTGTCCTCTTTTGGAATTTTGAAAACTTCGTTTTCTTCCGGTTCTTTCCAAATTCCAATATTTACGATCAGCGTGTCAAACAGTTTTGATCCTGATGATATGCCTAAATACTTGGCATCTCATATGGATCAAGACTGTTTGCTTCACTGTTGTTTTTCCATATACAGTAAAACCTCTCTATAACGGCCACTAAATTGTATTAATTAGTTGGTATTTAGGGCAGGTGTCTGCTTAAAGCAAGGTGAAAGTAAAACAGAACGCTCCTACAGGAGCGTTCTGTTTTACTTTCACCTTGCTTTAAGCAGCCACCTGCCTTTAACACAAAGTACTTGATGTAATTTAGTGGTCGTTATAGAGAGGTTTTACTGTAGATTGTAGATAGAATTTTGCGTTAAGTCCTCTATTTGCCGTTCAGTTTTGTATATAAAGTAAATTTTACTAAACTATATTAAGTATTTTGTGTTAAAGACAGGTGGCTGGTTAAAGCAAGGTGAAAGAAAACAAAACGCTCCTATATATATATATATATATACTTTCACCTTGCTTTAACCAGCCACTTGCTCTAAATACCAACTAATGAACACAATTAAGTGGCCATTATAGAGAGGTTTTTTTCTGTACAATTGTTGAATCATTCACCTCATGCATTAAACATTAATACATACATGCATGACAACAGATAAAGGTGCGTACTAAAGTACTAAAGTCGTCATTTCTCTACCAAGCCTTATGCTGTGACCACTCTTTAGAATAGTCTCTTCGAGACGATTCTAAAGAGTGGTCACAACATAGGGGTTGGTGAAGACAGAAATAAGTTATTCTTGAACATGTTTTAATTTACGCATCTTATCTGATGCTCTGGTTATGAATATTTATTCGCTGATTTATTCGTAACCCTTTACTCTATACATACGTTATGTAACACCTTTGCAGAGAGAGTAGACCCAAATCAGACGGCTTCTGTTCACAAAATATGCACCAGTAGTCTAGGCAATTTGACATCCAACTGGGTGAATTTTCATCTCAGGCCACACGTTGCCACACTACCTTCGTACGTCCAGGATACCACATATTATCTTAAGAGGGTGGAATCCAGTAGTATTCCACTAGGTACACAGCTCGTGTCCATGGATGTCACATCACTGTATACTAATATACCGCACAAGAAAGGCATCGAAACCTGCAACGAAGTATGGGAAAGACGGTTAACAAAGGATCCGCCGACCGAGATACTTGTTGATCTGCTGACTCTCATACTCAAATGCAACAATTCGAATTCAATGGAGCACATTACTTACAAATCCAGGACACAGCAATGGGCACAAAGATTGCTCCCGCATATTACAACAATGTTATGGGAAGCATTGAAAGACAGCTCCTCTAGTCTGTTTCCCTTCGACCACATATGTGGCTTCGGTTCATTAATGATATTGACATGTAGTGGTCGCATGATTCTCATACACTACAGTCACTCGAGGACGAAGCAAATAATTTCCAACCGAGCATCAAGTTCATATGTGAGGTCTCTAATGAACAATATGTGTTCTTAGACACAGTTTCTCACTTCGGTGGCAACACGTTCATAGTAGACCTATATCAGGGGCGGATCCAGGATTTGTTGTTAGAGGAGGCGTAAAACTTAAAGATATACTGGGGATCCAGGGGGCCGCTATGGCCCCTGGTGGGTCCAGGGCAAAGCCCTGGTAGGGGTCCAGGGGGACAAAGCCCCCCCCCCCCCCTTAAGCTCCTGGATTTTAGTGATTTTGAATACTTAGACAAGTACTCGAGCATGTCGAGTATTATGTGCTTGCATCAGAGTAACGTGCTAAAATGCATGGCATTTTATAAACAGTACAGGTCTATGAATTTAGCCAGAAGAAATGATATAATGAAGCCCGCGCTGAAGGTATGGACCGAGGGCCGAAGCAGGAGGGAGGTGGAGAGCACGAGAGGGACACAGCGGCTCAGCCCCTTCTCGTCCGGCGGTGTCGTGTGTGTAGTGGTTTCTGGTGATGTTTCGATGGACTTTCACTCATCAAATTTTGACCATTTTAAGACATTTGTTTGGTAATTGGAGTAAGATATTGACCAAGCTGAAGTAGTTTTCATTGAACTTAAGTGTTTGTGTGGCGGCCGTAAAAAGTCGCAGTACTTCATTTTCAGTGTTGTTATATGTTCTGGTGCTTCGGGATCATAAGATTTTAAGTTATTAGTTTGGAAAAGTGAATACTGCTTAAGCCGATGCTATGTGCGTGAGTAGTGTTGCACTTCTAATTACTACTCATGAAAAGGCTCAATAAAACCGAGTCTGCAATTTTCTCTTTTCGCATTGCTACTTTTGCTTTCGAATGATCCTCCACTTTCAGAATTTATTCATTATAACAGCAACACTGAGAGAAACATAGTATGACACTCATGTGCACTATCAGTCGTACGGTCACCTAAAAACCTGCATTTATTAAATTTGATTTTGATTACACTTAACTGTCAGACAGTGGGTTAAGCAACAGCATCCTACAAGGATGTCTTGTCGCATAGTGGTTGATAACCTCCTTGATATCTATGTCAATATCCTTATGTATTCATGAGCAATAATGCATGTGCATTAAATCTATCTTCATTCATTGCCGACCTGGGAAAGCAAATTGTTTTTGATATGCTTTAATGCGGAGTTGGCTGCATCCATCTTCAAATTGTTGGCATAAAAATCAGCGAAAAGACAATCAAAAGACAATCAATGTGCAAAAAGAGGGATAGGCTACGTTTGAATTGCGAAATTCGACTTGAGTAGCGGGGTAAGAGTTTAAACCGACAGTACATATTAGCGCAAATACGATCAGTGAAAAATGATTGATATATTTATATGTGAACTGCGCAGAAAAAAAGAGACTTTTACATTTTTCTATACTACAAAAATGGGCGTACGCCGGGTCCGCCCCCGCCTGGATCCGCCTATGTATATTCTGTAACAACAGACAATCATCGGTATCTTCTGCCAACCAGCTGCCACCCTAAACACATACCGCACAGCTTGGCACTGACAACCTGATGGATATGCACACAGGAGACTACTTTTGATAAGAGAGCTAAGGAACTGTCAGAACATTTCAGCACTTGAGGCTACGACATATGCACAGTCAAAAATGCCATCCATAAGGGTAAGGCCAAAGACAGAACTGAACTTGTGGGGTATAAGGAAGCAAAGACGACAGACAGGATACAGTTCATCCTGACCTATCATCCAGATCTCCCAGACATTCGTGCGACTATTGGTAGGCACTGGCCGACAGTTGAATCATCAACGAGACTAAGCAAAATCTTTAAAGAGGAACACCTCAGTGGCTACAGAAGGCCAAACTATTTACGGGACATCCTTGTCTGTGCCAAATTCAATCCGGAAGCCGACCCAGAACTAACTGGTACATCTGGAGCATGCAGCACGCCAAGATGCAAGACCTGTCAGCTTATGACACCAGCAACCACATTCTGAAACAATGGCAATTGCAAAATGTCCAACACCATTTACTTGATGAAAGCAAACAATGTGGAAAGCAGTATGTTGGGAAAGGAAATGACAGTAAGTCGACGGATGAACCTCCAGCTCAGACTGGTAGATTCGGACATTCAACATGTTACCTGTCGCAGAACATTTATGTCTTGATAAAACACCCATTCAGTGACATCGAACTCTGTGTCATTGAATCACAGACCCGTTTGTCAGACAGAAAAAGAAACGAACGGGACACTCATTGGATCACACACTACAACCTGGTGGTATAAACAAGGGTGAATAGGACAATGTACGCCCTGTTACTGGAATATATTCGGTCGGAAACAAAATAGGTCTCCTGTGTGCATATCATTCGGCGTAGAAATGTAATACCCTGTGTCAGTATTCGTATTGACTTTCCCTGATTAATACGTATATCGGCGAAAGCGTCAGGGAAATATTTATTTTTCAAACATTCTACAATATTTGAGTAATTTTCTATCTTTATTTTTAACGTTTTCGTTTTTTATTCGTTGTATCGCAGTTAAACTTCGGTCCAGTGCAAAGAAAGAAGTTTTTATATATTCTGAAATGGGAAATCCTTCGAAAGCAAAGGTAGCAATGCTAAATAGCAGACTCGGTTTTGTTGAGTCTGTTCATGAGTAGTAATTAAAAGTGCAACTCTACCCACGCACCCTAGCACCGGTTTAAGCAGTATTCAATGTTCAAAATTTATATCATCAAAACTAATGATCCCGAAGGACCAGAAAATATAACAAACTGAGAATGAAGTACGGGCCGACTTTTTACGGCCGCCACACAAACACTTAACACCTGCTGTTGTGAAGTAACTATATTGTGAAATTTGGAGATCATTCGAAAGCAAACGTAGCAATGCTAAAAGAGAAAATTGCAGACTCGGTTTTATTCAGTCTGTTCATGATTAGTAATTAAAAGTGCAACTGAACTGCCATCTGTCTATCTCCATTAAAATACTGTACAATGTACGAGTATATAGCACACTCCCTCTTATATTTTCAAACGGTTTTGATCAAGATAAGACGCAGCGTTACTCGGCGTCTCGTGAAGATCAATCTGTTTGATACGTGGTCAAGAGTTTCTCAAAAGTTTGATTGAATCGGAATTCATAATTGTACCAGATCCAAATTTGAGCGGATTATTTTTCATAGCGGGGTAAATTTATACAGGTAAGTACTTTTTTATATAAAGCGAAAGGCATTTGCAAGCCGTCTTTTATTATTTATTTATTTGTGTGTCCGTTCATTCGTTTAGTCGGTCGGCCGGTCTTTTGTTCGTTCGTTTGTTTGCTTGCTTTGCTTGCTCGCTTGCTTGTCTGTCTTTATATTTTCTACTTTTATAAATATGTAATTGATTTGTTTTTGTTTGTTTGTTGTTTTTAGTGTTCAGTATTATTTGATGTGTTCGTGTATTGTTTCGTTGATGTAGTTTTATTGTTTTTGTTGTTTTATCTTTGCTGTTGTTGTTTTGTTTTTATGGGGTTGCTTTTTTTTCCTTTTTGTTGGAGGGGGTGGGTAAACATATTGTTCACGTGACGTTACAAGTAATCGTTGTCTCATCTGGGCCCAGGATATTTTCAAATGAAAAACAGGTCGCGTTTCCAGCATAATGAGTGTTCAACTTCAATAATGGTAGATACATTCCGTAAATGTGCCAAGAGTTACTGGCCTTTGTAAATAGTTCACCTTTTGACTTATGTACATGTATAGATAAGTCGAAATGAACTATGTCTGTTTAAACAGTAACATATAAATATTTGTCTCTGGTTTAAACGATGTGTATTTTTATATATATCAGCTCATAGTTCTTTTTAGTATAATAGACGTATACACTGAGTGTATTTTTATTCTCAAATGATTTCGTACGGGCAGTATACACTATCAGAGTGACTATATCTATATTACATGTAAGAATGCACTTTGGCCTCTAATCTGAATACCCCAAATGTGTGATATCGGTACACAGATATAGTTTAAAATCCCGGGGAAAGTCTTCTGCAATAGGATTAAAACAATGGCGATTGAGATTCCGACAGGTGCCAGTGTGGCAGTGACAGTAGTTGTGGCATACCTTGTGATGATATTGGTTAAATGGTACATCAGTTTCCGACGAAAAGTCAATCTTCTTTCCAAACTACCTGGTCCAGAACCCGAGTTTCTGTTTGGAAATATGAGACAGGTACGCTATGTGATATTTGTATTGTTTTGTTTTATAATGAAAAATGGAAAACAAATGGTCTGACGTCTAGTCTGCTCATAAAAACCGATATGTGATAAACTGTTCATTAATAGATCCAGTAAACAATAAAAATATGATACCATTAGGTCTTTGAAAGATGTTTGTAGAGTCCCAGATCAGACGGCTCCTGCAAGGCTTGTCTGATGTGGGTCTACTCTGTTTGCAAAGACGTAAATATGCGCCTGTATGAGGTAAAGGGTTAGTCCTATTCGTAGATAAAAAGGTGTATTGAAAAGGATTTGTGACCATCGTCTGTTTTGTGCTTACAATCTATAACACAGTGCAAACAACAAACACCGCTCTATGTTTTAACCTCCCAGATACAATTTGTTCTTGTATAGCATGTCTGATGCACTGGATTGTGTCTGCTGATGAAATTCTTCGTGTTATTGCAGCCAATAGCACAGGGGCAAGACACGTTTGAGTCAATATATATATTTATATATAGAATGAAGGGATCGACTTCAAAAAATCCAAACTACCCACGCCTCTACTTTAAACCTTTCACTCTGCAAGAAATGCACCGATTTCGATCAGATAAAAAGCAGACATTTTTATTCGAACATGCTAAGACTTTCCCAATCAAATAAGGGATAAACTTAACACGCCATCAGAAACATGACCAAAATGGCCAAATTCCGTTAGTCGGACACGACCTCGCCTTGAAACGATTACTTATACGTCAAAAACATTAACATTTCATATGAGCAATATATTCAATGAAAAGAACTTTGAAAAAATTCTTACTGCGATCTTAATTTTACTGTCCTTTCTGTGTTTTATGTCGCTCTCATGTCAGCAACTTTCACTTTCATTTTCAAGTCGCCGAAGTCACGTCAACGATATCAGCTGCAATCGTTGAAAATCGCAGGAAAGACGGTAAAACCACGTTTTCATATAAGGTTGCAGTAAGAAAGTTTTTTTTCATTGAATATATTGCTGATACGAACGCCAAATTGTATTGTGTTTGACGTATAAGTAATCATTTAAATGCTGTCAGCGGTTCGCACTCAGGGACGAGGTCGTGTCCGACTAACGGATTTTGGCCATTTTGCTCATGTTTCTGGGGCCGTGTTAAGTTTATCCCTTATTTGACCGGGAAAATCTTTGCATGTTCGCATAAAAATGTCTTTTCTTACGGAATAGTTTCTTATCTGATCGAAATCAGTGCATTTCTTGCAGAGCGAAGAGTTTAAATTAGAGGATTTGGTAATTTTGATCTTTTGAAGTCGGGTCTCTTATTTCTATATATACATAAACTGACTCAATTGTGTCTTGACCCTGTGGCCCATATTGCATTAACGCTTAATCACGCCAGTGGCGAATCTGTGATAACCTTTGCATACACTATTTATCTATAGGAAATGTTTAAATAGAGAAAGAAAAAACATTAAACACTAAAAGCTGCAACAGACGGTTAATTTTGCCAACATATGTTGTGGCGAAAGAGTTATGAATTCATTCGAGTTATTATCAAACACCATAACATTCAATATGTTTTTAGATAAGAAAATAGAATTCCAAATCGCTGGCAAACTCTCTAAAAATTCCATTCCTTGCTTTCAGATACAATTTAATCGGTTAACCTTTAGTCCATACTGTAAAAGTTAACAAAATATCTGCCAGAATTTTGACCTGATGCAAATTAAAAAACTTCTCATTCAATCAAGCTTTTGATAAACACTTGGTCTGTTTCAACAGCTTAGATCCTGATGAGATGCCGAGTTGTGAATTAGAGATACCTTATGTACTATAGTCTCAGCTGCTGTGTGTTAGTAATACGTATTTATTATGAGTTAGATATATACTATCTACTACAGTCTTAACTCTTGTGCGTTAGAAATATCTGATGTACTATTATAGTCTTAACTGTTGTGAGTTAGCTATGCCTTACGTTTTATAGTCTCAACTGTTGTGAGTTAGTGATACATTATGTTCTATAGTCTCAACTGTTGTGGATTCTAGGGGGCGTGAGCAGTGTTGCACTTTCAATTACTGTTCATGAACAGACTCAATAAAACCGAGTCTGCAATTTTCCCTTTTTGTGTTGCAATTTGTGCTCTCGGTGGATCACCTCCCTTCAGAATTTATTATATATACATTGTGTGCGATAGTCTCAAATGTTGTGTGTTAGATATACTTTATGTACTGTAGTCTCGCCTGTTGTGAGTTAGATATGTTTTATATGCTAAAGGAAAAGGTAGTAAAGTCAAGCAGGAAAAGCCACACACAAAACGCCACCATTCACCAAAACACCGACTATATAGCAATTTATATAGCAATTTATACACATGCACGCATACAGGAGAAAGTCACATACAAGACGCAATCACCACCAACACATCGATAGACAGCATGTCACACACACACGCACACAACCAAACACACGCAAACACACGAGAAGAACACAGAAAACACCAACAAATACACAGGCACCAGAGACAAACATGAACAAAACACTAGCACAAAGACACAAGACAAACAAAAGTAAGGTTGAAAAAGAAAGAAACGCCTTTGTACGGTCAGTTGCAAAACCACCACTGGGGGTTTAAACCGGTTTACGGACGTCCTAACCTCACACTTCTCTCAAAGTCATCCAAGCTAAACAAACATTGTAAATAAAGGTATCCCCGCCGGACTTCCCCGCAACATAGAAGACAGTATACAGTACAAAATGTAAAACATAGCATAACAACTGTGAAAGTCCGTCAAATATGTACTCAGTGACTTTGCTGAAGACAGAGCAACTGCATGGAAGCCGTTAAGGGCACGACAGAGAAAATGTAATACATGAGTCTGGTAAGCTCATCCCATTTTTTGGGTTTAAGAGTATACCATCATAGAGTACTACCCTCAGCCTGTCATCGTGCAAGCAAAGAAGTCTCAGCTGCCCTGAGTTAGACATACCTGATCTGCTATATAGTCTCAAGTGCCGCGAGTTAGATATGCCTTATGTACTCAACTGCTACAAATTTTGGAAAGGACGCATATCAAAACGTTTGGTGGTAAACATGGCGTCGTTGGCGGTAAACATGACGTCACACATTGATGTTCATATAATGAGGACGTCATGTTATCATCTTCAATGACAGCGGTCGCCTTAAATCTATTTCGTCAAAAATAAAAATGTAGGCGCTAGGATAAAAACGTTACACAGTGTTCAGGTTACCAAATATGGAATATAAACTGTTAGTAATTCAACTGTTGTGGCTTCGCTCTCGTCCCATATGGAATTTACTGGCAGTATATATTCATATTAAGTAACCTGAAAACTGTGTAACCTATAGTACTATAGTATCAACTGTTGTGAGTTAAAGATACCTTATGTACATTAGTTTGGTTTGTTTTTATCGGGTTGTACGTCGCTTTAACAGTTATTTAAGTAATATCATGACGTTCAGCTAAAGAATTACAGATGGATGAAGAACCACGAGGTTATTCTACTATAATTATCACTGCTGTGAGTTAGACACACCTTATGTGCTCTACTATCAACTGCTGTGAGTTAGATATAGCTAAGTTACTATATGTCTCGAATGTTGTGGGTCAAATATACCTTATGTATTATAATCTCAACTGTTGTGGATTAGAGATACATTATGTATTGTAGTCTTAACTGCTGTGGGTTAGAGCTACTTTTTGTACTATAGGCATACGTGCATACATCTACTATACACCTGATTTGGATCTCAGTTATAAATCCATTTCATTAGACGTTGTTTACACTGCTGTGATATAATCTAATATATTTGTTCCGATTCAATGAAGCTTTCGAATAACTATGGACCAAGTGTTATGCCACAATCAGTTAGGATTAGTTTTACATAGTTTAAAAACCTTGGATTCTTGGAGTTACTCGGCGTCCAATCGGGGCTCAAGCTGTTTGCTAATGTATGCCAACGTTGTCGTCTGCTTTAAGTTTCAGAGTGAGCTTTACTTTAAATTCTTCTCAAATACATACGTATACCTAGAAACAGGTTGGAGCCTGTTGAGACACTGACCCATTGCAACAAACCATATTATTCGCATTCCGGCCACTTCGGTGGCGAAAGATGATCAAACGTTTAATACAGTGCTCCCTCTCTACAACGACACCCTTTGGGATACGAAGATTGTATGTGTTGTTCAGAGGGAGTTGTTATAGGGATGTAAAATTAAACATAATTAGCTTGTTTGCAGATCCCCATATAAGGTTATTTCGAGAACTAAAACCGTTATGCCTCAATCAAAGCCTATGTTGTGACCACTCTTTAGAATCGTCACAAAATGACGATTCTAAAGAGTGGTCATAACATAGGGTTTGATGGAGGCATAAAGAAAATACGATGGAAAAAGGTTGTTTCTGGAGCCTTGTTGTTTCGGAAACAGTGACATGCGTTGTTGTAAGGAGGGAATCGCTATTGGGAGGGTCGTTGTAGGGATGGAGCACTGTACATGTATATTAGTTCAAGTCATGATACCTATACTTGTTTACTACATCTTCTGTATGCTATCTTAATGCGAACTAGTAAATACATTTGCATACATTATGGATCGAGAGGAGACGGCAAATTAATTAATTCGGTGTCTCATTGATATTTAAACTGATTAACGCTTGGATTGTATGGTTGACTGAAAATATAGATAGTAGATCTGGATCTATATTTCTCACATAACTTCCCGTATCTCTAGGTAAGAACAACGGGTTAATGGAGATGTGCCCCGTTCTACATCTTATGGGGTTTATATTTCTCAACTTATTCTGTTTGCCCGAGCCTGTTCTTTGCTTGAAGATTTTAATTTAGTTATAACTGATAAACTTCTTAAGCAAGGTTACAGATATCACAAACTTTTCGAAAACGTTTCGAAATTTACCACTCATTAGTAAATATAATTGCAATCTACGGACGTTACTGCAACAAGGCTTTTCTCGACCAGACTTTTATGGGGATGTTATCTACAAACTTAGGAAAATTCGGGGTCCTATACATTTTCACGATTTGTTTATTAAACGCATTAACATTTTTAGGAAGAAAGGTTAAGACCCTATTATATTGCAACGCACTGTATGTTTGGTTATCGACCCTTTTACAGTCGGTAGCTACGCTTCCCTCTTTGCTTGCACGATGACAGGCCGGGGGTAGTACTCTATGATGGTACAATGTATACTCTTAAACTCAGATACGGGATGAGCTTACCAGACTCATGTATTACTTTTTCCCTGTCGTGCCCTTAACGGCTTACCTGCAGGTGCTCTGACTTTAGTAAAGTCATTGAGTACATATTTGACGGATTGTCACAGTTATTATGCTATGTTTTACATGTTGTCCTGTGTTCACCATCGTCTATGTTCTGGGTAAGTCCGGCGGGGATACCATTATTTACACTATTTGTAAAGCTAGGGTGACTTTGAGAGAAGTGTGAGGTTAGGACGTCCGTAAACCGGTTTAAACCCCACGTGGTGTTTTTTGCTACTGACCGTGCCAAGGCGGTACTCTCTTTGTCACCCTTCCTTTTGTTTGCCTTGCGTCTTTGTTCGTGTGTTTGTTGGTGATTTTTGTGTTCATCTCATGTGTGAGTGTGCTTTTGGGTGTGTAGTTGTGTGTGGGTGTATTTTCATGGACGAAATAATGAATGGAGGGATGTAAACTTTAGATGATTAGTGTTAAAGGGATCATATCTATGTACTCCCACAATCAAATCAGAGCAGACCATGAAGAGACTGTTCCTTACAGAACCATCTGTCCAGTATCCATGCTTATAAAACTTTTAGTTGAGTCTGAGTTCGTTCTCAAGTTTTTGATTGGTCAGATTTGAGCCTTTGGCTCAAATCTCACCAATCAAAAGCTTGAGAACTCAAATCTGACCAATCAGAAGCTTGAGACCTCAGACTCAACTAAAAGTTTTATAAGCATGGACCCTGATCACAGTTTGTTTGAAAATGCGTGAAAAGGGAATCTCTACCATGTAATGGGTAAACGTTTAGCTGTTCGAATGTTTCAGTTTGAAAATACAAGACTAACAATTCAGATCAGGTGCCAAAATATAAAGATTTTCAACAATTATAGCTCTTTTATTTCTCTGCCAAACCATTTACTGTGACCACTCTTTAGAATCGTCTCGAAGAGACGGTTCTAAAGAGTGGTCACAGTATAGAGCTCTTCGAGACGATTCTAAAGAGTTGTCACAGTATAGAGTTTGGTGGAGAGATGACGACTTTAGTATTGGTGAACGCACCTTTATCTGTAGTTCTGTATTTTGATCCAAGTGGTTTGTTAAGAAGATAGAAGGACTGAGAAGTAATATATTGTAATTTTCAACCGTAGTTCCCCGGCCTTGACGAAAGGGGTCTGACATATCTACGTGACGAGATGATTATAAGACCTAAGCTGGCAAATTTCTGGATAGGCCCGTTGACTAGCAATGTGCTACTGCTTCATCCGGACACCACGAAACTCATTCTCCGATCTTCCGGTATGTATGAACTCCTTAAGCTATGAATATTCATATAATAAATAAGGTATGTATGCGTATTAAATAGATTGACATAACTTATAATGGAAAATATTTGGTCATGGTAAAAACCGTGTTTTGCAAACAATGTTGACCAAGATCAGAGCGTTCCTCTAGGAAGTCGTCTGATCAGGGTCTGTTCTGTTTGCTTATGGTACAATATAGATATGATTCTACAGTTTCAGATATGGCAACAACTTTCCGTTTCCATGCGCTATTATAACAATTGCTCTAAGTAATACGTAATACGTATTCATGGTGTCATTATTTCTCACATGGATATATATGGATTAAAGGATTAAATAGCGATTTTCATAATTTACATTTCTGCAGGATGATTTACTACCAATCTTTATAACGATTTGTACAGTCATTTGTAGAATAATGCAGTACACATTTTCTTATGCTTGGGTAGTATGTGACCTTTGAACATGACCAAGTTCATAACCTCTGCTAATTTGTTTGTTTAACCATGTAAAATACCATTATATGCCTTAAAAGTGACAATTTCAGTCGAATAAAATCCTCTACATGTTAGCTATTTGTTTCCATAATATAAACGGGAATACATGTATCTCACTATCTTTATCAAAGTGACTTTGAATTTAATTCAATATCTCGAACTTCAGAGGACAGTGCAATTACTTTGAGCTACCAGAGGCTCCAGTCATCCCATTTCTAATTTGAACAATTTCTTAAAATCACAGCGTAATACAGGTAAATCCTGTAGGAGCTTCCAGCATTACTTTCGATCTGCCTTAAGTTCTCACATGTGTTCTGTTTTGTAAATATAAATGAACCGACCTCTTACCTCGAGTTAATAGAAGTTCTAGTTATCCGAATTCGAGATATCTAATTTCAACTGTATGTTTATTTGCAAATCATACAGGAACTCACTTGCATCCATGTAGATTTTAAGACTATAAATACAGTAAAACCCTCAAATGGGACCACTTTCAGAAACTTATGTGTTTGCCTAAATCCTTTCGGTGCAAAGTTTCTAATTGTCGCCTGCAAACCAATTTTGTTAAAACATTCAGTAAAATAAAGAAATGAGATAAATAAATTTAAATTTCATCGGATAAAGCACAGATATAGAAAAAGAGTTTGAGACAAAAAGTGAAGTCCCTGATCAGACGCCGCCCTGAAAAGGCGGCGTCTGATCTGGGAATGCATTGTTTTTGCGACATTGGCGTTGAATTTGTTAAAGGAGTTATATCGCATTTGACAAAACATACAAATAGTCTGAAAGATCTACAAATAAACCAGAAGGATAATCAGAGCATAATATGATAAAATGCGTACTCTAATACTAAAATCGTAATTTCTCCACCAAACCCTATGCTGTGAGCACTCTTTAGAATCGTCTCGAAGAGACATAGGGTTTGGTGGAAAAGTAAGTTATGTTTGAAAATGATTTAATTTACGCATCTGGATAATTCATTTACAATTTATGGAACGTTAACCCTTTGCTCCATAGCTATACCTTTAACGCAATTTCAAACAGAACAAACCCAGATACAGGAGCTGTCTGAGCCATGAGATGCTACACATTAATCAGGATATATGCCGTACAATCACCAGCGTCTTCAAGTTTTAACTCACTGCAAGCGAAGTACTGTTTCGTCTGAAACAATTGTGGTCTGCTTCAATTCATAAAATTAAATATGTCTCATTTCTTTGCAAATATATGGTAAAAGTGTCAAACAGTTTAGATGCTGATGAGACGCCGCATTATGTGTAATCATGATTTCGCCACTGGCTTGCAAACGAGTTAACATCTAGTCTATAAACGTTACAGGTATGATGGATTTTGATCAGACGCCGTATCAGTAGCAGGTTGCGATCTACACTGTTGTAGAATCACATAAGAAAAGTAAATAATGCACATTTTCTCAGGGAGCAGAAAACTGTTTTGTGCATAAACACATTTAGCCAGATCAACATGTGAACGTGTACTATAAGTAGGCATTCAGACTTGCTAATGCAACTCTTTATTGACCCTGTTACGGGTTTATGAGATTTCACAAACTTGTGTGATAGCGTTTGTTGACATGCTGGTGGCAATAGATACGCTTTATATCAAGTACTTACTTTAATTACGTTAACTGCACGTGCCGTATTATCTCTACATTCTTGCATTTGTACTCAGGTAGTTGTTGAATGCAGAATGAAAGCAATGCAGAAAGCTCATAGGGGAGCTGTCTGCATGGCTTTCAGTCTTCATTTAACTGCCATCTGTATTTCGTTACAAATTATTATTTATAGGGGTGAAATTGTTTTTTGATTATATTGCGTCGATGGATTGCATGTGGACTGCAGCGCATAACGATTGTATTGTTGCATCGATTGTTTATAGCTAGCGTCATGTGACAGATCAACTAGTAAGCCTTTCATCAGACAATTAGAACCATGTGTCTGGTCAGATCTACACTGTTCGTATGCGTCAATAACAAGTGAATGTTACCCAGGGTCCAATAACAGCTTATATTGGCAAGTGTCCACGCTGTTCATCCTTTGTCAATAACATATGTGTGTTACTGAGTGCCCGCGCTGTTCATTCTTTGTAAATAGAAGTTGTGTGGTGTTAGGTGTCCATGCTGTTCATCATTTTGTTATCCTGTGTCAATATCAGCAGTCTGTCTCTTGGGCAGTATCCATGCTGTTCGTCATTTGCCAATAACAGCGTCGTGTAGGCCAGTGTCCAAGCTGTTTATCATTGGTCAATAACAGCAGTATGCTGACCAGTTTCCACGCTGTTCGTCATATTTCAATAACAGCTGTATATTGATCAGTGTCCCCTGTTTTTTTTTCATGTGTGGCAATGTCAATATTGTTCATCATTTGTCAATAATAGCAGCATGTTGGCAAGTATACACGATGTGCGTCATTTGTCAACAACATCAGTCTGTTGGCAGGGTCCACGCCGTTCATAATTTGTCATTAACATCAGCCTGTTGGTAAGTGTCCACGCTGTTCATCATTTGTCAATAACACCAGTCAATTGATTAGTGTTCACGCTGCTCATCATATGTCAATAACAGCAGTATGTTGATTAGTGTCCACGCTGTTTATCATTTTTCAATAACAGCAGTCTGTTGACAAATGTCCACGCTGTTCGTCATTTGTCAATAACAGCAGTCAATTGATTAGTGTTCACGCTGTTAATCATATGCAAATAAAAACCGTATGTTGGCCAGGATCCACGTTACTCATCATTTATCAATAACAAGTGTATGTTGTGTTGACATGGGTTCACGTTGTTCATCATTTATCAACATTGCTTGTATTGACATTGGCTCGTTCTGTACATCATTTGTCAATAACATCATTATTTTGGCAGGCTCCATGCTGATCATCATTTGTCAGTTAAAGTTATATGTTTGCAATGGTTCACACTGATATCAGTTGTTAATATCAGTTGTACGCCATGCTGCTCGTTATTTATCAATAACAGCTGCATGTTGACATGGGTTCGATATGTTCACCAATTGTCAGTAACAGTTGTATGTTTGCTTGTGTCCACGCTGTTTATCATGTTTCAGCTATATTTTGGTCGATGTTCTCGATGTTCATTATTTGTCAATAACAGCTGTATTTTGGTCGGTGTCCTCGCTTTTCATTATTTGTCAATAACAGCTGTAATTTTGGTCGGTGTTCTCGCTGTTCATTATTTGTCAATAACAGCTGTATTTTGGTCGGTGTCCTCGCTGTTCATTATTTGTCAATAACAACTGTATTTTGGTCGGTGTCCTCGCTTGTCAACAACAGCTGTATGTTGGTCGATGCTCTCGTTGTTCATCATGTGTCAGCAACAGCTGTATGTTGGTGAGAGTCCATGGGAGCAAATGCTCTATTTATCACAATGGTTTCCAAACTACACAATTCTAAAATTCTCCTTTTCTATATGTAATATTCCTTTTCTGAAATTCGGTAGATTAATTCAAAGAGGTTTGGTCTTAAAATAGCATAGGATGGAATGTGTTAACGGAGAAAGATGCTTCTTAAATGTACTATATACACCTCTCATCCATACCTCGTCTTTACAGAGCCAAAGAGCAGAAATTTGTATGGCCTGATTTTGCCGTGGCTTGGGGAAGGGCTGCTGATTAGTAACGGACAGAAGTGGGCCAGGAATCGTCGCCTTCTAACCCCTGCCTTCCACTTTGACATTTTGAAGCGCTACCTGGTGGTTAAAAACAAAGCTGCCGACGCACTAATTGTAAGTTTAAGCTTTATAAAGGCTAACCCATATCTGTTAACCCTAATCCTACACCAACATTACTACATTTGCTTCGCTCAAAGTTGGATCCTATTAGACTACTTCCGACTACTTTGGAAGAACAATAAATATTGAATGAGTGTCAAACAGCTTGGATCGTAGTGAAACACCGCCGAGCTATACAGCGTTTTGCAACGGCGAGTTAAAACCGTGGTTAGCGGGATAAAGGGTTAATTTCATTATTTTATAATAATTACAAATCCGAAACAAAAATCTTTAAACTAATAGCAGTATATTTATGTTTCGCCATTAGAAAAAAAACGATGTTAAGACTATTCTTCATAGTGGCAACTAGTTTGTTCTACACGGAGTACAGAGCCTCAAACACATTTATTGTTAAGCGAAGCTAAAATGTATGTATTGTTGGGAGATTAACCCTTCTCTTGCTGAAATTTAAAATACATTTCTCCTTCTTTACCCATGCCCTGTTGTATAATTGCATATATCTTCACTGTGTACACGTATTTCGCTGTGTAATTACTGATGTGGAGTGCACTGGTTGCACAATCAACTTGTAAATAGTGCAGACCCTGATGAGACAGCTCCTGAAGGAGCTGTCTCATCTGGGTCTTCACTATTCACAGGTAGGTATATTGACGTGAATAGCAAGCGAAGGGTTAAGTATACATGTTTTTTAAACGAAAGAGAGAGAGCCATTTACTATTAGCTTGATTGTTAATTGTTCGTTTGCACAAATACTTCATCACGTTTAGTTTAACCTTCTGCACTCTGGGCAATTCTCGTAAATATTGTCGTCTGCTTCAATTCTAAGAATACGTTTTCTTTCATATGTTTTGAAAGATAAGTGCCATAGTGACAAACAATTTGGATCCTGATTAGTGTTAATATGTTATTCGGCAATGGATTAGTATTTATTCGGCTCGCGTTTTAGTTTCATTAAGTGTTCAACCAAGGTCGGTAATATTTTGTTGTAGAACAAAAAATATAGTACCGATGAAAACGGTTTATTGTGTATCACAGGGGCATTTTTCGATATAAGTTCAAATTAAACATATTCATAATAATGATTGAACATAAAAATACCTATTTGCATGATATGTTCGAAAATACGAAAAGGTTCGTATGCGTTCATTATAGGGACTTGCTCTTTAACAGAAATCAGCTGACGCTCAAAACCAGTCGATTTGGTTCTAGTTACAGACAATTACAGGTAAAACAGAACCTTTGTATTACGTTATACCAGTGTTACGGTAGCAGATCTTGGCAGCTGCCTGTATATGTCCTGCTTATGTAGTTCTGATCTGGAAGTAAATATATGTTCGATTTTCAGTCTGTTCATTTCACTCTTAGTTTTACAATTTTATATTTTATTTCAGGACAAATTAACCGGATATGCAAAGAAAGACGTATACTTTGAGACATTCTCGCAAGTATGTCTGCTTTCTCTGGATGTTATTCTTCAGTGTGCCTTTTCCTACAAGTCCGACTGTCAAATCGAAGGGTAAAAAAAACACTTATACAATTCAGATCGTAAAAAGAAGTACAGTGCTCCCTCTCTACAACGACACCCTTTGGGATACGAAGATTGTATGTGTTGTTCAGAGGGAGTTGCTATAGGGAGGGAAAATCAAACATAATTAGCTTGTTTGCAGATCCCCAGATAAGGCGTATTTCGAGAACTAAAACCGTTATGCCTCAATCAAAGCCTATGTTGAGACCACTCTTTAGAATCGTCACAAAGTGACGATTCTAAACAGTGGTCACAACATAGAGTTTGATGGAGGCATAAAGAAACTACGATGGAAAAAAGGTGTTTCTGGAGTCTTGTTGTTTCGGAAACAGTGACATGCGTTGTTGTAAGGAGGGAATCGTTATTGAGAGGGCCGTTGTAGGGAGGGAGCACTGTAGTCATAACTAATGAAAACCTTGATAAATACTGTCTGAAATGTCTTATTCCAATTTTAGGCGAAAGTATATATAGTTATAGTCTATGTTCAGTCCGAATGACCGCTCAGCCGACTGGACATTTACTCCCCTGGTCATTGAGCCATTCGCCTACAATATTCGCACTGCTAACAAATGGCGTGATTACTCAGCCGCAGAACCGATTAGTGACCCTCACATGTACCCATTTTAACTCATAGGTGAAGAGGAGGCAATCTCGTGCTGGTGGGAGACACTGAAAAGCGTCTCTGAGTCTCCGGGATTTGAAGTCCGGATCTCAGAATTGGTTGTCAAGCGCGTTACCACTATACCACCGCGCTACCTCAAATCCACGAACATAAAACGTACTTAATTATATTTTAAACATTAAACATATATATTTTAAACATACGCATAACCTAGTTATTAACATAATATAGTTCGATATCTCGAACTTCAGGTGACCATACAAAGTATTTGGATATAACATAGGCTTGAGTCATCTGGATTCTATGTTATCTCGAATGACCATTAGTAAGTTGTAGACTCGCTGACTAAAATAAATATATCACTCAAGAAACTTTGTGTGATATTATTTTTTATCAAATCGTTTAGTAAAAGTCGATATTAAATGAACACTCATGTAACATCTTCTATATACAATACACCTAGAAGTACCAAATATGTAATACCCATTAAGTTGATATAAAAGTATCACCTATTTGTGTTTGCAGAAACTCTCCTCCATATATACAAGCTGTTCAGGACTTGTCAGAACTGGCATCTGAACGCTTCTTGTAAGTATACCATCCAACTTCTTGCACAGGATCCCTTCTTTTATTTGGTTTAATATGCTAATATTCTTGGCATTTTTAAACATGCACATAGGAAATATTTAAGCAGGATTTAAAGAGGAAGTCCCTACAATGATCGCATATTTTCAATAATAGCATAACACTTGGTATTTGTTATGCTCTATCATTATTATGAAGGTTCCCAATTTGAACTTATATCGAAAAATGCCCTTGTAATACAAATAAACCGATTTCATCAATACTGATAATTTTTGTTCTACAACACAATATTATCGGACTTTTCCGTTAAGTTCTTCCGCGTTTTGCCGATGATCACCCGATCCCTCCATTGTTTACGTAATAGCTTTCTCGGAAGTGGTCGGAGAATCGCGAATAGGGCGAACAGTTACGAAACTAAAACCCAACCCGAATAAAATTGTAACACCGGGGAGTAAAACCGGGATCGGCGATATCAAACACATGAATGTTTGTCATTATAAACGGTAATTGGATGCGGCTTTTTGCGATTTACTACTTTTCAGCATATAAACAAATGGGTTTTGTATATTTTAAGTGTTTATGAAACGCGTCAAATGTAGGGACATCCCCTTTAAACGGAAAATGAAACATAATGTAAGATTAATTTGACTGTAAATATGGTAGACCCATTTAGTTTTGTATCTAACATATTCACATTTATGGAACTTCCTCAAAGTTGATGCGCATGCTTCCAATGCACGTGGAATATTGTGGCACATTGGAATGCTTCCAATATCACATCTAACTATTTGACGAACCGCTACTATTCGTAGCATTTTAAAAGTTGTTCATCACTTAACCCTTTCACCGCCAATGTCGCAAAAATGCACCACGGCAACTATTGCAGTCCAAGATCAATGACTTCACTTTTTGTCTCAATCTCTAGTGCTAGATCTGTGGTTTATTCCTTTGAATTCTGTATTCATTTATCTCGTTTCCTTATTTTGCCGAATTTAACAAAATTGGATTGCAAACGACAATTAGAAATTTGGCGCCGAAAGAGTTAAGGATGAACGAGCGTTTTTATTTTTGCGTCTCCTACACTTCCCAAAACAGTTTTTACCCCCAAAGGTGAGAAGTTATATATCATTGTTCTTTTCCGTCAGATCGTCCATACGTACTTACGTACCGCAAATCATTGTTTGTCCAATTTCTTACACCTAATGGAGGATTTACTTCAAATTATTACAACCGCGATGTGACGATGGTCGCAAAGATGTAAACTGTTGCTCTATTTCTACCAAAGTTCAGATTTTTTTTAATTGTCTGTACTATGTAAGACTATCCTATATTGTACTATGTAAGGTATAGTGAAGATAGCGTGTGTGTCTAACGCCTGATATGCCATATAGAGGAATTGTTTCAAACGTTTACGAACAACACAAGACCCAACACTTACCAAAACACCGATCGAAAATAATTGACACACACACAACCATACACACAAACACACGCGCAAATACACACATTCGCGCGCATGCACGGATACACATACGCAAGCACGCACACACGCAAGCACACGAGAATCAATTATCAAACACCAACACAAGGCACAAGACAAACACAAAAGTAAGGGTTACAAAGAGAGTACCGCCTTTGAACGGTCAGTGGCAAAACCTCCACTGGGGTTTAAATCGGTTTACGGACGCCCTAACCTCAAACATTCACATATGAAAGTCTAGATTTGAAATTGGTTGGCTTTGACCATTTTTACCAACGTTACGAGATTTTGTAAAGTTTTTCAACATAAAATATATACTGAAAACATTGGAAGTCCACTTCTTCTTACATCTTTGCGAGGAATTAGTTTAAACTTTCAGAGATGAATCACCTTGATGTGAAACTGACCGTAAAAAATAATTATTTCTGCAACCATTTTACCAACGTTACGAGCCTTTGTAATGTTTGTTTTCAATTTAAAAGACACATTATTAAGTTGTGTGTCCAACTCCTTTTACATCCGCAACAGGATTTGCTTCAAACTTTCACAGATAAACAGAATTTGCCATGAAGGAGGAACTTATTGCGATGACCATTTTCCCTAAAGTTACATATTTTTTGCTAAAACGTGCTTGATTATAGGACAATATCGTCATAAGAGTGGTGGGCATGCATGTCCTGTGGACACAATTGCAGTTCCCTCTGTTAAGTGTCGAAAACATTAACGGTGATTGTGAAACAGATTGGAGACTGATGAAATATTTCATTAGGATCCAAACCATTCCTATTAGATGAAGCATATGATGGCGAAATGGTAAAGGTTACATCAATTTAACCATTTCCTCCATAAATACGCGTTTCTACGCCTCTGTAATAGCCACTTCTTAAAACCATTGTAATAAATAGAGCATTTGCTCCATCGGATATTTATTACAATGGTTTCAATACTATACACTTCTAACATTTCTTTTTCTCTAGTAAATGCAGATTTATTCGAAGAGGTTGGGTCTAAAATAGCCTATGAGGTAATGGGTTAAAACAATTTAATTTCTCATATGTTCGTCTTTTTCTATGTCTGACACGCAGTTATGATTACAGTTTGGTTAAATTCCCACTAAAATATACTTCGTATGATATATTCGCATCAAAATAAATTATCAAATGACATCTCTGTCAAGACAGCTATAATCTGTTCATTTCCTGCATTGAATATTGAATCTTGGGGTCTATGTTTCAGTCAGTTCTGGCTGTACAACGATTTCCTGTATAGTTTAACACCGAAGGGTCGAAAGTGGAACAAATTATGTAACTACGTACATGACTTTGCAGAGAAAATAATCACAGAGAGAAAAGAATCATTGGTACGAAAAGTTTACATTTTATGTTTCGATCAATGGGAGTTTTACTGGAATACCACTCTGGACTTTATTAAGTATTAAACCGAACCGAATATATAAGGTATTTACAAACAGTGTAGGCCCAGATGAAAGGACCCAATGTCGGCACAGTTAATCATAAAATCATTTTTCACGTTATACATTTTGGTACTATGTTTGGTTTAATTAATAATTAGAAAGTTTGGAGTCTATTTTAATCATTCAGCAGAATATGTATTAATTGTGTGTATTTTAACCCTGTGCTCCATTGATATTAATGTATGATATAATGATACCAGTTTATTATTTATAATGACACATAAACACAAGAAGTTTGGGTCATAGCAGAAACTGTAGAATCACATATTTTTATTATTTCATCAGCAAACAGAACAGGGTCATTGCTTATAAAACGTTAATTGAGTCCGAGTTCGTTCTCAAGTTTTTAATTGATCAGATTTGAGCCTCTGGCTCAAATCTGACAATCAAAGCTTGAGAACTCAAATCTGACTCAAATCTGACCAATCAAAAGAACAGACATCTAGAGGGCTCGTCTGGTTCCGGTCTACGCTGTTTACAATTGTGTAAAAAGCCGTATGTATAGAGTAAAATGATTAAATATAGACCATATAACGACTTAGGTAATGAATAAACAGTGTTCTTTAATAGTGGTCATTGTAGAGAGAGGTATTACTGTAATTGTAAATAACGCCTGAGTGTAATTGATATTTAATACATATGTACAGGAAATATCACATTATTATAATATATATAGAGAGAGGAGATCAATTATAGTCTCGTCTAAGTTTGGTATTTACATACAACATGTACATAGATTTATACATTAACCCTGTATTTAAATGATTTTAGAATTCTAGTTACTGGGCAGAGATGTTGAATATTACAACTACGAGATTAATACGTATTACACCTGTTTAACCCTCTCCTTGATAAGTGCGAATTGACTCGCATTCGCAATCAGCTTGAATCTAGATGAGACGCCGAGTAACTTGGTGTCTCATCTGGATCTACGCTGTTTGATATTATTTCAATAGTTTCTTAATAGCTTGTACGAATTCGATGTTAGTAAAGTTTTCAGCAGATCAGTATTTCAACAAACATTATCAGTATCATTTCAATACAGACATGTTGTAACTATCTTAACATCATGGGAGTTTGTCCAGCAATCGATGGAAACCCGTATCTTGATTTCAATTACGGATGAAGATTTTAATGTAGGACAAAGATGCAAAGAATGAAATAGAACCAAAGTGCAAGGATTTCCTTGGTATTCTTTTGTCTGCCCAAGACGAGGACGGTTTTGGTTTGACACCGCTAGAGATAAGACATGAAGTGGACACGTTTATGTTTGAAGGTAACACCATTGTCAAGATAAGATGTGTAAAGTAAAATGTTTTTAAAAATAGGCCCGTTATTTCTCCACCAAACCATATGTTCCGAACACTGTTTGGAACAATTTCCTAGAGATGATTTTAATGTTGTCACACCAGAGTGTGAGGTGGAGAAATAATGAGTTTAGTATTTGAGTACGCACCTTTATCTCTTATACTATTTAAAGATCTGCAAAATTGTGTGATCATGAAATAACTGTATACGAGTATTCCATTATTTGCAACCTTATCTCGTACTAAAAGTGATCTATTTTTTATTTCCAATTCGAGTTATTTCTCTGTGTTAAGTGTTAACTAATGCCGACGTACATTGCTAAGACTTATATATAACCTAATACATTACATTGCCATGAAAGTATGACAACACACAGATGACCCGGTATTATTTTGCAAATACGAATCAATTGCAAAATAATTTCATTCTGCAAACAATCCTGTCTGAACCTTAAGCTGTGTATCAAACAGTTTGTATCCTGATGAGAGACCGAATTATTCGTCGTCTAAGTCTAAGCTCCTATAGAGCAAAATCTCTATTTATCACAATGGTTTCAACAAGTGACGCTTGCGGAGACGTCAAATGGCGTCAATATGAAGGAATGGGTTACGTTTGTGTCGAATAGTTTGTATCCTGATGAGACGCCGTTTTATTCGTCGTCTAATCTAAATCCATACTGTTTGTAAGGGTATTCAGTGATTCATCCGTGACAGTAAGACAATTTCCGTCGACGTCAGCGGAGGAAAAGTTCAATTAAATCATTAACAACACATGATATATGCCAAGTGTAGGAATTGTAGTACTTATGTGTACGTTTTGTCTTTATATTTAACACACAATATGGAATAAACAGTCAAACATGGAGAGCCACGTGCGAAATTACACTGCCTCAAACACCGTCAAACAAGAAACGACACAGCCACAAGACGAAACCTAACAAGACGCATATCAAGACATAAAATATTGAACATTAAGCATATTAAATAACAAAAGTACATGTAAGACTCATGCAGGAAACCCCGCATACAAAACACACAACCGCCCAAACAGCACCACAACGACAAACAGAATATGTACATGTATATAAAAGACACAAAAAGAGACACACAAAGACAAAACAAACATACAACAGGGGGAAGATGGAAGTACCGCATTGGAACGGTCAGTGGCAAAAGTCACAGGGGGGGTTTAAACCAGTTTTTGGGCGCCCAACCTCACACTTATTCCATCCCCACCCTAAAAGACAAACGGTGTAAATAAGCGTTTCATACTATTAGATACGGTGCGTAAATAAATCCCTTTGAAGGACAGTTCCCGTCATTTCCCCCACCAAAACCCTATCTCGTTGCCAATAATTATAATCGTCTCTTTAAGACGATTCTAATAGGAGATCACACTAATGTTTGATGGAGTGATAACTGCTGTTGTGTTTGTTTGCATGCCTTTATAGATAGATATATTCATTTAGGCAAAAAGTGTACATAACATGGCAAAACATTATCTACTGCTCCGTACAGGTCATGACACGACCACCAGTGCAATATCATGGATATTGTACTCTGTAGCCAAATACCCAGACTTCCAGCGGAAAATGCAACAAGAAATTGACGAGATCATGGAGGGTCGCGAGTCAGAGGACATCTTATGGTACTGTGACATTAGTAATTAATAAATAATAGAATTACTACGGGCTACATTGTAGTTTATCTCTTTCCGTTTCTGGACACAATTTGAACACACAATTCGTCAGCGTTATACAACGTAACACATTCCTCAACTAACATGGATGTGAAATGAAAGCCGTTGCTTGCCCGATATGTATTGAATATTGGCAATCAAGAACAATTGATTTAAAAATGTATCATCTTGAATAATAATCTGCCATTATGTCAATTTCACGAGTTCTTGATTGCAATAAAAGAGCTCGTGGTCATTCTTGTCATGTTAATGCTCCAATCTTAGTTGCTTTAACATTCAAAATATAAAGTTGACATTAAATCGTATTCAAATAGGGAGGATCTGTCAAAACTACAATACACCACGCTTGTGATCAAGGAGTCTATGAGAATAAATCCGCCTGTGCCTTTGATACAACGTAAGACAACTGAACCGCTCACCGTCGAAGGCTTTGATGTACCAGTCGGCACTTTGGTTAACATCATCCTGTATAGCGCTTTGAACAATCACACCGTGTGGGAAAATTCACAGGTATAAACATAGACAATATGAACTTTACATTTGTAAAGTGGAACTGGAATTATAACCCAGTATAATAGCTAGCATGATCGACATGGATGCAGGTCCTATAATATATGTGTTGTTTCATTGGTTGTAGATGTCTGTATTTGTCATTAATTGTATGCTTGTATGTTGTCATTTTGCTTGTTTATATATGGCTCTCCTATAATGGAGGAAATAAAGATTATATATGATCGAGGTATATGCATGTTGCAGGGACTATATGATCGAAATGTATGCAGGTTATATGGGCTGCATTGCATGATCGAGGTATATGCAGGTTGTTGGGGCTATATGATAGAAATGTATGCAGGTTATATGGGTTGCACAATCGAGGTATATGCAGGTTATACGGGTTACTTGATGGATGTATATGCAGATTGTACGGGCTACATGATTGATGTTGATACATCTCGTACAGGCTGTATGAGAAATGTATCTGTAGATTGTACGGGCCGCATGATCGATATAGATGAAGGTACGGGCTGCATAATCGTTGTATATTCAGGTTGTACTGGGTATTTGATCGATGAAGATGCAAGTTGTAAAGACTGAATGATTGATGTAGAACCAGATTGTACGGGCTACACGATTAATGTAGATACTTGTTGGATACAGTTTGCATCAGTGATTTAGATATTGATCGATGTAGATGCTGGTTGTATCATTGATGTAGATGCAGGGTGTATGGGCTACCTTATCGATATAGATGCAGGATGTACGGGTGGTATGGTCGATGTAGACACGGTTGGATGCATCGATGCAGATACAAGTTGTACGGACTGCATGAATGATACCTATCCATGTTGTATGGGCTGTATAATCGATGTAGATGCAGATTATATGGACAATATGCTCGATGTAGATGTATTATATACGGGCTGTATAATCAGTGATGATGCAAGTGATTCGAACTGTATGATCGATGTAGATGCATGTTATATGAGCTGTATAAGCAATGTAGATGCATGTTATACTGGCTGTGTGATCTATGTAGATGCATGGTATACGGGCTGTATAATCAGTGTATATGCAGGCTGTACGGGCTGTATGATCGATGTAGATGCAGGTTTGAACGGGCTGTATAATCGATGTAGATGTATGTTATACGGGCTTTTTAATCAATGTAGATGCAGGTTGCTGTGGCCTCAAGATCGATGTAGATGCTGTTGTTTCTGATATTCATACCAGCCTGTACAAACTGTCAAACGTCCGTGTAACGAATTCATTACTAGTTAGAGTAATAGAATCAAGCATGGGTTTTGTTAAAGACGGGGGTTTTTATACCCGAGGTTGGTCTTTTCCAGTCGGAAACGAGCTTTTTTACAACCGAGGGTATAGAACCCCCCGGCTTTAACAAACCCCATGTTTGGTTATTTTTCTCGCTGAAATACGCCCTAAAATCAAGTAAATTAACGAATTTTGTGAAGTACTACTTTACATTGCGTAATACGACTTCCATATCTAATAGAAACGGACTGCAGCATAACTAAATATAAATGACTGAGTGACTACATGTACAAAACAACGTCTTCGGTTAATTAAATAGGCCTTTAAAGTGTTTATATGATAAATAGAATTTCATATTCGTGCTAATTACTTATATTAATTTCAATTCATAAGGTTGTTTCCTATAGAAATGTTGGTATAATTCTGTAAGAGTTCCTTCCCTTGTATTGATTTTACCCAATCGCTCGTATGAATACACTAGTCACGGGGTGTTCCAGATAAGGATTTCTAGTACGGCTATGTTTAGTAACTCAGCTTATCTAGCACGGCTGAGAAGCGAGAAATGTTTTTCTCGCTTCTCAGCCGTGCTAGATAAGCTAAAATTGGGTAAAATCAATACATTACAAGGGAAGGAACTCTTACAGAATTATATCAACATTTCTTTAGGCAACAACCTTATGAATTGAAATTAATATAAGTAATTATCACGAATATGAAATTCTATTTATCATATAAACACTTTAAAAGCCTATTTAATTAACCGAAGATGTTGTTTTGTAGTCACTCAGTCATTTATATTTTACGCCAAAACGTAACGTTTGTGGTTGTCATAACAAATGACGTCATTTTGGTGTCACGCCTAAAGTTATGCTGCAGTTTGTTGCTATTAGATATGGAAGTCGTATTACGCAATGTAAAGTAGTACTTCACAAAATTCGTTAATTTACTTAGTTTTAGGGAGTATTTCAGCGAGACAAATAATCAAGCATGGGTTTTGTTAAAGCCGTGGGGTTCTATACCCTCGGTTGGTCTGTTCCTATCGGAAACTCGCTAAAGCTCGTTTCCGATTGGAACAGACCAACCTCGGGTATAGAAACCCCCGTCTTTAACAAAACCCATGCTTGATTCTATTAATCTCACCTGGCGATAGATATAGAAGAATACCGTTAATCCCAAAATGTATACCGTATGCTTACCTTATTTGACATAGGTTTTCAGAGAAATGGTGTTGCTTCAATGCCGTTATAACTGACGTTTGGGGACTGGTGTTATTGGTATTTATTTTGTTTACTTGGGCCATCCCGTTTTTAAACAACGGGTCATGGCCAGTGTTACAAGATTTTCTCCCACGAACAATTACTTGGAGAAATGTCAAGTTCTTTTATGTACGTGCATTTCTTAAATCCGTTGAGATCTGAAAAGGTTATAACATTTTAACCCGATTTCGTTACTTTTCGCACCACTTGTCTCCGAATGGCAGTGTTGCCTCCTACAACGGTAAAATCCCATTAAACCGGACTTTTTCTTTTATGTAGGTTTTCTGTTTAATACAGAGTGAAGGTCATATAAATAGTTGTCAAATCAGCTTTCTGCATGCCTTTCATCTTGCATCAAGCTACCGTCGGTCTTAACCCTTTCCTCCAAAGTACGCCTTTTTAGATCTCTGTAAACGTCACTGTTGGAAACCATTGAGCAAATGCTCTATTTACCACAATGGTTTCCAAACTACACAGTTCTAACATTTTCCTTTTCTCTAGTTAATGCTCATTTTGGGTACATTTATTCAAAGATGCTAGGACTAAAATATCCTATAAGTTAATTGGTTAAAGGCCGGCATTTTAACTAATTTGAACGTTCGGTTTAGATAGAATGTACTGTAATAAATCATGAATCAAAATGAAAGATGTTTTATAACGGAATATCAAAATGTAATAGAAACTGTGGATGGTCGTGGTAGAAACTGTGGAGTTACTATGTTTGCAAAAGCTTTAAGATGGTCTCTACGAGATAAAGGGTTAACCCATTTGCCCCAAGTGGATTCTTCCATGCTTATATACATGTACATGCATTGGATAAGTCCATTTTCTATCTAAGGGATGCCTGGTCTAAATTTTCATTTTCCTGTTGTTTTATATTGAAATCCCTATCAGCAAACAGTGTAGACTCTGATCAGACGCCGCATAATATTTGCCTACATCCTAGATACGGGATCGTGGGCACAAATGGATTAATTGAAGTACATGTAATGCGGTTTGATTGAATACAACAATGGTTTTATCTGAATCAATGTCACTCTACTGCAGGAGTTTATACCCGAGCGGTTTCTAAAAGAGAATATGGAGGAACGTGACCCCTACAGCTACGTGCCGTTTTCTGCCGGACCTAGAAACTGCATCGGCCAGACCTTCGCTATGAATGAAATGAAAACCGTCGTTGCAAAACTTTTGAGACGGTCAGTTGTTTGTGAAAAATGCTATATTTTTATTTCCTGTAGTCAAACAGCTTGTCGAGTTACCGAAATCTCAACTGGATTTATAACTACATGTATAGGCCAATGCGAGTCATGGTGTGCATAGCGGAATTAGGGGTAATGTTGGTTCTTTAACAAGTTATAGATGGCAAAAAACACGCCAGACTTTTGATATGTATGTGACACAACTGAATCAAGGAAATAATGAACCACGAGTCTTGGCGGAATCTGTATCCCGATATCGGAATCAAACAGTCCGCATTGGTGAGAAGTGACCTTTTCAGTTTCGTTCTTGATATATATTCGCAAATATACTGATATTGTCGCCATGGTATAGATCTATATTCAATCAGTTTCTTCTGTTAACTCTTTTGCATTTGGGAAACTGAGTCGCTCTCTGATCTGGATCTGCACTGCTTCTTATTCAAAATCCTTCCATATATAACACACTTTATTATCGAATGAACCTTTTCTTTAAACAGTGATGGTTTATTCCAGTTTGAAACTTCAGGTATGAAAAGATTAAGTACTATTTCTTTCTTTTTGAAATTGACTATTTCAGAATTCAAATAAGTCAAATTTACCGTGTATATTTAGGGAATTGTTTAGAACAATGTAACATGACAAACAGTGCAGAAGAATCCCCCACATATACACTGTTTGCAAAGGATATTAATGATACGTTCCCCGCAATGAAAGGGTTTATAATAATATATTTACATTCGCCCTGCAACGTCCTTATATAACCTTATTCTAAAAAGAAAGTTGCATAACCTCATGAACACCGGAAGCACGTCATTCATTTCTTAAATATAAGAAATACAATGGAATATAAATATAAGAAATGAATGACGTGCTCCTGGTGTTCATGGGTTATGCAACGCATAGCTTTACGAGCAAAGATTCACGTGAAGCCCTTCGGGCTTCACTAACTTTGCTCGTAAAGCTATGCGTTGCATAACCTCATGAACACCGGAAGCACGTCATTCATTTCTTAAATAACGGTTCAATGTTTCTGAACGTTGCTCTGTTGAGATTAATTTCTTGATAACCATTACCTACCTTTACCTAATGAAGATTCGTTGTATATGAGTTTTTTTAATTCATGACACTAAAAGTTTTTTAACCTTATTAACGGTTTCGTCCACCACTGTGGACATCCTCAGAGCTACTGTCTATTCGGCGTACGCTCGGCTGAGCACAGGTTTTTCCGCCAATCTCCGGTTGATTGGCGAAAACGGGATATCCTAAGACCTCGAGAGATAATAGGCCCCCGGTCCCAGTTCATGATCGCTTGTTGCATGCGTATATGTATCGCTTCATTTATCATATAGGTCTCCAGTCCCCTTCCCTTGTCAACTATTTTCGCGCCCTCTTAGTCTATTTCATGGGTTTCAATGTTTTGGTGGTCCGTGATTGCATTTTTTCCATATGTTGTTTCTGAAAGTTTTCTCGTAGTTCTTGTGTAATTCATGTTGGCTCTGTGTTCGCAGTCAAAATTTTAACCCTTCGCTTGCTAATCGCGTCAATATACCTACCTGTAAATAGTGAAGATCCAGATGAGACAGCTCATGCAGGAGCTGTCTCATCAGGGTCTGCACTATTTACAAGTTGATTGTGCAACCAGTGCACTCCACAGCAGTGATTGCACAGTGAAATACGTGTACACAGTGAAGATATATGTAATTATACAACAGGGCATGGGTAAAGAAGGAGAAATGTATTTTAAAATTCAGCAAGAGAAGGGTTAATACTGTACTCTCAGCTGACCGTACGCCAAATAGTCAGTAGGATTTCCACAGTAGTGGACGAACTGTTAGTAAGGTAAAAACCGTTTAATGTTGTAGATTTAAGAAACTCACATACAATGGAATTACCAATATAATGAACACTTTCAAGGATAAGGAATATTCATGTAGGCAATAATAGCCTAATTAATATTAATTACATCAAGATTGTAAAATGACATATGATAGAAGGAACATTCTGTCCTGTCACGAACTGTAGCGTTCGATTGATAGACTTCAAAAGGCAAACACAGCAGACCTTGATCAGAAGGCTCATACATGAGCTATCTGATCTAGGTATGTTCTGCTAGCAAAGGCGATACAAAGAGTCTATATCAAGTAAAGGTTTAAAGGATACATTGTGACTGTTTTGATTGCATCTTCCTTAGTTTCACTTTTGTTTCTGTTATTTATTTCTAGATTTACCTTTGAGTTAGACCCAACCCACAAGGTAGAAAGACTGCTGTTAGTTGTGCTGAGGAGTAAAACCGGTATTCGAATGAAGGCAATACCAAGACACGTGAACTGAAGATGCATTTAAAATACAGTAAAACCCCTCTAATGCGACCACCAAAAATGGACATAATTCTGGGCCGCAGAGGCAGGTGGTAGCTTAATACAGGACGAAAGTTATGCAGAAAGCTCCTATTGGAGCTTTCTGCATAACTTTTGTCCTGTATTAAGCAACCACCTGCTTTAAACGACGCCAGTGGCTGTTTATTAAGTGGTCGCATCAGCGGGGTTTTACTGTAATCGATTGGACCGTTACATGGACCACGAACGCAATGTTTGTAACAGAAACACGAGCATGCATGTGAAACGTCTTGTACAATGATCTACACCATTGAACAAACAAATATGAGAAACAGAAGAGAACTTTACAAATTAAGGACAGGAGACATTTGTCTTCATAATCCGTTGGTTATAATGCTGAAAGTTTGATATCATTATAATTAACCTTTAGTCTGCTTAGCAGTATAATTTAGACAAGTATTCGGCCACTTTTGTTTTCAAAGTACATGTACAAGTTAATCTCATTTTAGTTCTACTAATGTGTCAAACAGTTCGGACCCTGATCAGACGCAAAGTTGCTCGACGTCTCATCTGGATCCTATCTGATTGTAAAGGTAATCATAAAACCCCTGCAGAAGGCTAGATGTTAATACAAGCTGAAATACGTTTCATTGATATCTATAACCAAAATGCAAACTTATAAAATGAACGGCGCCTAGATTACCGGTATACGTTTTGGATTGGTTTTTAAACAGTGGATATTTTCCGGAATCCGTTGTTTATAGTACACTAAATAGCCTTAGTATTTGGACAGACAAACTTAGGAAAATAGTGCAGACCCGGGTCAAATTATTCCTCCATGGTCTACACTATATTCTACCATGTCAATCTAATTCAAAAATATTAAATTTTGTGGAATTGAATTATTTAGCTTTTCAAACCAGTTGAGAGCAGTAACTGAGTGTCGATTACATACGCACATCGTTTTGTGATTCGTGCTCTGGTGCATGTAATACAAGTTTCCGATAACAGTTTAACAACACACAGTATAACCTGTCTTAACCCTTTCCCTGTTCTATATTTAGACCAAATTTCAATACCTACTGAATTATCATGAACAAAATAGTTATAATCAAATATGGAAAATGGAACATTGTTGTCATTTTGGAAACTAAATAAACAGATCTATCAAAATCAATAAGCAAACAGAGCAGACCATGATCAGACGGCTCCTATAGGAGCCGTCTGATCTGGATCTACTCTGTTTTCAAATGCGTAAAAACACGTTTACATGAGGGAAAGGATTAAGCGGCCATCTAAAATATCTAATTATGGGTCTGTAAGACAGGTGGTAGCTTAATGCAGGCAAAAAAGTAATACAGAAAACTCTTATAGAAGCTATCTGCATTACTTGCCTTGTATTAAACAAACACCTGCTTTTTAACACGTATACACACGATATGAACACAGTAGCAAAATCACCACTGGGAGTTTAAACCGGTTTACGGACGTCCTAACCTTACACTTATCTCAAAGTCACACCAGTAGGTTGACGGATGAACCTCCAACTCCGACTGGAAGACTCGGAAATTCAACAGGTCACCTGTCGCAGAACATTTCTATCTTGATAAACACTAATTCAGTGACACCGATCTTAGTGTCATTGAATCACAGACCATTTGTCAGACAGAAACAGAAAGGAACGGGAAACTTATTGGACCAGGAGCCTACACACTCTACAATCGGGTGTGGTATAAATAAGGGTGAATAACACAAGGGACGCCTTCTTACTGAATTTTTTTCGGCCGGAAACAAAAAATATCCTTAAAATGGGCGATCCTTCGAAAGCAAAAGTAGCAATGCAAAAACAGAAAATCCCAGACTTGCTTTTATTGAGTAGTAATTAAAAGTGCAACACTACTCACGCCCCCTAGCATCTGCTTTAAAAGCAGTATTCAATAATTATTTTCAAAACTAATAACATTAAAACTAATGATCCCGAAGGACCAGAAAATATAACACACTGAGAATGAAGTACGGGGCGACTTTTTAGGGCCGCCACACAGGCACTTAACACCTGCTGTTGTAAAGTAAATATATTCTGAAAGTGTGAGATCCTCCGAATGCAAAAGTAGCAATGCTAAAACAGAAAATTGCAGACTCGGTTTTATTGAGTCTGTTCATGATTAGTAATTAAAAGTGCAACTGAACTGCCACCTGTCTATCTCCATTAAAATACTGTACACTGTACGAGTATATAGCACACTCCCTCTTATATTTACAAACGGTTTTGATCCAGATAAGACGCCTAGTTACTCGGCGTCTTATGAAGATCAAACTGTTTGATACGTGGTCAATAGTTTCTCAAAAGTTTGATCGAATCGGAATTCAACATTGCACCCGATCCAAATTTGAACTGAATATATTTTTTCACAGCGACGTACTTTTTAGTATGTTTTTTTATATAGCGAAAAGTCTTGGAAAGCCGTGATTTACTTTTTATTTATCTATTTATTCATTTATTTACTTATCTATATTATTTGTTCGTTCGTTCGATCGGTCGGTCGATCAGTCAGTCGTTATTTCGTTCGTTTGCTTGCGTGCTTGGTGTGCTCGCTTGCTTGTTTATCTTTATTTTTTCGATTTTTATTGGATTGTTTTTTCATTTGTTGTTGTTGTTTTATGTGTTATTATTTGTTATTGCTTCATTGTTGTTGTTGTTTGGGGTGCATTTTTTGTTTTATTTATCTTTTTATGATTATTATTTTATTATTGTTATTATTATTATTATTAGATTCTTTTATTATTATTTATTATTATTATCATTATTATTATTAATTGATGGGGTGTACATATAAACGTTTCATCTGAAAACAGGCTGTTTCAAACGACAGGCACGTCTCGGGTTCAACTTCAATAATGGTAGATATACATTCAGTATACGTACCAAGAGTTACTGGCCTTTGTAAACATTCGCCATTTGACTTATGTACATGTATATATATATATCGATAAGTCGCTACGAACTATGTGACTGTGTCTGTTTAAATGAAGTATATTTGTTTTATATTAGCTCATAGTTGTGTTAAATATGATAGACGTATACAAAATGTGTGTATTTCTCTGATAATTTCACACTAGCAGTGTGTAAAGTGACTAGATTTATATTAAGAATGCACTTTGCCCTCTTATCTGAATACCACAACTGTGTAAAATTAGCTGTACGTAGATAGTTAAATACCTCTGGTAATAGGATTAAAACAATGGCGATTGAGATTCCGACGGGTGTGAGTGTGGCCGTGACAGGAGTTTTGGCATATCTTCTGATAATATTGGTGAAATGGTACATCAGTTTCCGACGGAAAGTCAATCTTCTTTCCAAAGTACCTGGTCCAAAACCCGAGTTTCTATTTGGAAATGCGAGACAGGTACGCTATATAATAAGCTATTCATTGCTAGATCTAGTAAAACATAGGAGATGTGATACCAGTGGATCTTGGAAACAGAGTAGACCCAGATTAGAGGGCTCCTGCAATACTCGTTTGGTGTGGGTCTAGATCTACTCTGTTTGCAAAGGCGTGAAAAGGCGTATGTATGAGGTAATGGGTTAGTATACATTTAAAAAGTTGTTTGACCCCCTCCCCACGTCTGTATTGTGCTTGCAATGTATGATAACACTGACTGTGTAAATAACAAACACCGTTCTACCTTTTAACCTCCCGGGATACATACTTCACCTATATCTATATAGCCTGTATCGTCTGCAGCACTGGACTGCGTCTGCTTATAAATGACATTCTTCGTGTTATTGCAGCCCAAATTGCATTAACGCTTTCCTTCATATTGACGACTTTTGACAACTCTGTAAAAGTCACTTTTTGAAACCATTGTGATAAATAGAGCATTTGCTCCTATAGGAGCAATTGCTCTATTTTTCACAATGGTTTCAAGCTAACAAATTCTAAATTTTCCTTTTCTCTAGTTAATGCTCCTTTTCGGTAGATTTATTCAAAGAGGTTGTATCTAAAAATAGCCTATGAGGTAATGGGTTAGTCACACTAGTGGCGAATCTGTGATAACGTACGCATATAATTTAGATATAGACCGGGGCTAGTTGGTACATTTTTTACATTTTGTGTTTTTTTTTCATCTGATTTGGAAAATATTGAAAATCAGTGGTACAAGTCTGAATGTATATTGAATGCGCTTTATTTAAACAAGGGCTAGTTTAGGACAAAGAATTGAAGTTAACGAATATATAAAAAGATTTCGATAGCCTTTTTAGTGTAACAACAAACCCCATACTCGGGGCTAATTGGTACATAGTGTGGGGCTAATTGATACACGTCACTGACGTCAGTAGCTAAAGTCATCGGCATCTAGCAAAAATAAACACACCATTTAGAAACATTTGTACATTTGACATGGGCTCATTCACTGTAATCAACACGTTTAATCCACTTCTCGCGGGGCTTCGTGTTAGATTGTGGTTCAAGGCCGACTGGGCAATACCATTCGTTATCATCAGATCATTCAGATGATTCTACACGTTTTGTCTTCGTTTTTACGTTTTATTATTGTTTACTTTTTAGGGGCTTTAAGTCCCTTCTTATTATTGTTGTTTGCTATCAGAATTGCATCTGGTGATAGATATATCGCATCTGTTCGTTTTCCTTTTATAAATACGGACCATCCTGAAACAAAATGAAATTCAATTCTGATTTAAACCGTTCTCTTTTTAATTAAAACATTGTGCACGTCTACCGCCATCGATTTTGATAATCTTTTTTGTTACCCTGATATTTGAATGAATAATAAACTAGAGTTTTTTGTCACGAAAACAGATGTCCCCACCCCACCCCACCCCATACACACACCCTTCACACCAAAAACGTAACAAAGGGCAATAACTCCAAAAGTATTGAGGCGAGAGTTATGGCTCTTGCACATGACACTTTTTCTCATCATGCTCTTTCCATGTATGAAGTTTCAATCCAATGACATGGGCTATATGGGAGTTACCGTCCGTACAAGAAAGTGAAACAAAGTATAAGGGGAAATGACCCCAACATTATTGAAGCCAAAGTTATGGACAGTGTGCATGACACTTCCACTCATCATGCTCTTTCCATGTATGAAGTTTCAATCCAATGGCCATATAGGAGTAATCGCCTGGACAAAGAAGTGTGATAAAATGTAAAGGGGAAATAACTCAAATATTAGTTAAGTCAGAGTTATGGACATTGTGCATGGCACTTCCTCTAATCATGCTCTTTCCATGTATGAAGTTTCACTCCAATGGCATGAGCCATATAGGAGTTATCATCCGAAAAGAGTGTGAACAAATGTACAAGGGACACTAACTATTATAATTATTGACGCCAGAGGTGTGGACCTTGTGCATGCCACTTTCTCTCATAATGCTCTTTCCATGTATCAATCATTTCAATCCAATGAGCCATTTAGGAGTTATCGTCCGGACAAAAAGGGTAAAAATGTACAAGGGGCATTAACTCCAATATTAGTGAAGTCAGAGTTATGAACATTGAGCATGACACTTCCTCTTATCTTTCTCTTCCTATGTATGAAGTTTCAATATGATGGCATGAGCCATGTAGGATTTATCGTCCGGACAAAAAAAAGTAAAACAAATGTACATTGGACAATTAACTCCAATATTAGTGAAGCCAGAGTTATGGACCTTGGGCATGACTCTTCCTCTCATTATGCTTTTTCCATGTGCAAAGTTTCAACCAACTGGCATCAGAAATACCGGTATAGAAGTTATCGTACAGACAAGAAAGAGTGACGGACAGACAGACAGACAGACAGATGGACAGACAACTCTCACAAAAACAATACGTCTCCCCATATAAATATTGGGGGAGACATAGGCTAATAAATAACGTCTAGATCTACCTTAAGAAGTGAAAAAAATCACATTGTTTCTTACATAACTATTAGATGCATGCAGTTACTTTGAAGAGTATATAAGAGCACATTTATATACAAAATAGTTTATAAACTAGCAACTGCATCAGCATTACTTCTAATTATATATTTTAGAAATAAAAACATATAGATCTAGTTTATTTTGACCTATAATAATATTAAAGTCTTGACTGGGGCTAGTTGATACACTGTATCAAATAGCCCCAGGGCATGTGTATCAATTAGCCCCAAGCCAACTTCCTATAAAAATGGACTCCTCTATGTTATCTAGATCAAGACTGTTCCAAATTACGCTCATGCCATCGCTACAAACACATTATGTTTCAAGCTGAATTTTACACATAAAGTAAATTCACAATAGTAAACGCTTAGTTACTGATTAAGAAAATAAACCCAAATTTTACTTACGTTGTTATAAATCATACAAATGGACCTACGAGAAGCAGTTATCGTCGTAGAGGGTTGGCGTCAACAGCAAAACGGCCGCAATATTTTACTGTTTTTAAATATGAAGTGATTGGCGACATATAGGGAGGTTTTCCATTATTATGTGTGCTGTACCATCTAGCCCCATGTATCAACTAGCCCCGGTCTCCCTACATGAAAATCCAAGTAACTCGACGTCTCATCCAGGATCAAACGGTTTCATACTTCGATTATGCGTCACTAGGGGGTAATGTGTTAATACATTACCCCCTAGTGACGCATTTTTGCGCCTCTATAAAATTCACATTGTAAAACCATTGTGATAAATAGAGCATTTGCTCCTATACTATCAGTTGAGAAGCTTTTGACATAGATTAAAAAAGCTTGCATTCTGATGAGACGCCGAGTTATTTGACGTCCCATGGACTCGAGCTGGTTGCTACATGAAGTACGATTCAGGTCGGGGGATAGCGGGACAAGAGTTTAAAAAGTCACAGATGTCTGCCTTTAGCCATTTCGGCACCAAATTGGGGTTGTCTGCAAACGTTGTCGTCTGCTTTAAATTTCAGACTGAGGTCTACTTTAAATTCTTCTCAAATACAGTAAAACCCCGCTAATGCGACCACCAAAAAAGGGCATAATTATGAGTGGCAGAGGCAGGTGGTTGCTTAATGCAGTACGAAAGTTATGCAGAAAGCTCCTATAGGAGCTTTCTGCACAACTTTCGTGCTGCATTAAGCAACCACCTGCTTTAAACGACACCAGTGGCTGTTTATTAAGTGGTCGCATTAGCGGGGTTTCACTGTATATACGTTGAATTGGCAACAGTTTGGATCCTGTTGAGATACTGAGTCACTCGCAGACCCATTGCAACAAGCCATATAATTCGCCTTCCGGCGACTTCGGCGGCAAAAGAGTTAAAACATATATACCACATGTATAATATATTATTTCAAGTGAATTTAGTTTCTGTCAGATGCAATGCATATACTTGTTTACTACATCTTCAGAATGCTATTTCTATGCAAACGAGTAAATACATTTGTATATACTGTGGATCAAGAGGAGTGGGCAAATAAATTAATTCGATGTCTCAACAAGATATAAACTGATAAACACTTGGGTTGTATGGTTGATTGTAAATACAGATGGTAGATCTGGATCTATATACATGTATTATACAAAGCAACAAATAAATGTGCGTACTCAGATACTAAATCGTCATTTCTCCACCAAAACCTATGTTGTGACCACTCTTTAGAATCGTCTCTTCGTGACGATTCTAAAGAGTCGTCACAACGTAAGGTTTGGTGGAAAATAAAGGAGTTATTCTGGAAAATGTTTTAAATAATTTAAGCATCTTATCTCTGTATATAACGTTCTCAGTATACCTACCCTTCTCCCGCTTTGCGAGAGTCTACTGTTATTTGCAAACAGGTTGGATTCAGATGAGACACCGAGTCACCGGCAACATTTGAGACTATAGTACATAAGGTAGTTCTAACCCACGACAGTTAAGACTATAGTACATAAGGTAGTTCTAACCCACGACAGTTAAGACTATAGTACATAAGGTATTTCTAACCCACGACAGTTAAGACTATAGTACATAAGGTATTTCTAACCCACGACAGTTAAGACTATAGTACATAAGGTATTTCTAACCCACGACAGTTAAGACTATAGTACATAAGGTAGTTCTAACCCACGACAGTTAAGACTATAGTACATAATGCATCTCTTACTCACAACAGTTTAGACTATACAGTAAAACCTCTCTATAACGGCCACTAAATTACATCAAGAATTTTGTGTTTAAGACAGGGGGCTGCTTTAAGCAATGTGAAAGTAAAACAGAAATCTCCTATAGGAGCGTTCTGTTTTACTTTCACCTTGCTTTAAGGTAGCTCGCGCTGTTGCTCGGCAAAAATCGAAAGTTATCCAATTATCATCATATTTGGTCCAAGTATTCAGAAAGTTACCGCCGACACGACTGCGACGTTCATTTTAAATTTGACGTCGGTTGCTTAGCAATATATGACGTCAAAAGCGCCATCTGGTGTCATCTAAGCAATTCACATGTGCTTGCGTATTTCTTCATTCATTTACAAATGCCGTTGTGTATTTCAATGATTCGAACACTGTTTTGAAGAAGAAGAATAGTTCTTCAATATGATATGCGATATATGTTTTACAAGCGTAACATTTTTGTTCCGTCAAGAGTTGAAAGTTGGAAAACCTATTTTACCGCTTTCTGGCATTGGATTATTTTCGCCATTTTCGTGGAATTGCAAAAAAACTAGACGGTGAAAGTTTACAAAAAAGTTATATGTCATACTCCGTTCACTTCTTAATAAAAACAAGTAAAAAAAACAATACCTATTCGAGTTCATTTTTTCGCTATGAGTGATTCTGCTAGGTCAACTCATCGTCATATTCGACGTCAACGTGACGTTAATGCAATGTGATCGTCAGTAAAACAATTAATTGCCCTATTTGACGCTTGACTTTTACAGATAACAATGCAAACTTTTATTATTCTGAATATTTATTGATTTTATTCTCACCGAAGACTTCCATAACTTCTGATAATTTTTGACACGCTCTTTCAACAAGCGTTAAGTGCGCCTGCCCCATATCTATCCTAGTCGCAAAATGAAATAAAAAAATAAAAAATCTGACTCTAGCAACATCTACACTCCATCAAATTGTTTCTTGTCGATAAAACGATAGTTTCTATATTTGCACTTTCTAGTGCCACGCCGGGTTTTATTATACTCGTAAAGTAATCCATCTAAATCGTCCAATTTCCCATTGCAAGCAATGCAGATCCTGATGAGAAGGATCCTACAGGAACTCACTCATCTGGGTCTACACTGTGTGTGTTTAAAAATCGTGCTTAGCACATTATGGGTTAACTCAGATCTGTTTATCACTAGTGCAAGGTTGGTGCTTATGCAAAATTATTATGAAAGCATTACAAATTGTATATATGTTTTCTCTCTGTTGAGGGTCTCATGGAAGATTGGTCATAACCAAATGAGTACTCTCGTTAAATAAAGTCTTTATTATGATTATTATTATTAAAGTCGCAGATATAGAGTTAAATATGGTATGGATCAGACCCGTCTCATTTTGTTTTGCATTTTGCGTCTGCCAACCCCCATCCCCTTGCCACGGTCCTTGTGTCCAAATGGATGTACTCTTCTTCCGGTGTATTTTGATATTCGCCCGTCGAAGAAATGAAAATTTCGAACTTTGACTCGTCCCCCTCCTTATCCCTTCCTCGTTGCTGAGATGTTTTTTGCATGTATTATAGTTGTATATCAGTTTTCTTTTCGAAAGTTACGAAGTTGTATGGTATGAATCAGGCCCACAAAATTTATTACATTTTGCGTTTGTTAAAAATAAGCATATCAACGCAAAATGTAGTAACGCAAAATGTAATTATTTCCTTTATATATCGAACATCTTTATAATAAGTATAACATACTGACTCTAGCAACATATACACTTCACCAAGTACACTCTGATTTGTCTTTTTGTCGATGAAATGAAATTTTTGATTTTTGAACACCCCCCCTCCCCCCCCCCCCCCCCCCCCCACACACACACACCACTACACTTATCTCCGGCTCTTGTGGTCAGACAGTTTATATTATCGTTATATATTCACTTTCTCTTCGAAAGTCGTGGATATATAGTTGTATGGTGTGAATCAGGCCCACCTCAAAGTTTATTACATTTTGCGTCGTTATTACATATTGCGTTGGTTAACATCTACACCTCATCCAGTGCACTTTGATAAGTTTCATGTCGATAAAATGAAAGTTTCAACTTTTGACCCGTCGCTCTCTACTACTCTCCGCTTTTCCATCTCTTGTTGCCAGAAGAGGTTTATTTTACTTGTACATGTATATGCATTTCTCTTCGAAAGTCGCGAATATATAGTCGTGTATGGAATTTATGAATCAGACCCTGTTTTCAATAATTATTACATTTTGCGTCGTTTTTACATTTTGCGTTGCAATGTAAATATTTGGCAGTAAAACATTTGACACCGTATCAATTGATTATATTTATTTTCTTATGTATTTTCACAGCAGATGTCTTTATTTATTGTTTTAGATCTATTTCTTATTCTTTTAAATCCAGTCATATCTTCTCACGGAAGAATGAATGAATGAATGCTAACACTAACAGCACGTGCTGCACGGGTCATCCCTCGATTTAAGAATATTTCAATATGGTCGCCTTATCTTTGGCATTGTAACTTAGTTACTGAATAAATTGAATATTTATCCAGGTAATTAGTCTTTTTGATGATACATCTTTAGTTACAGATATGCTTAAGTAAGTCATTGTAAGTTTCATTAAACTAGTCTCATGTTTGTTTAATGTACTACTTAGGCATTTGTACTTGGCCGGGTTATGTTCAGCTATGCCTACACTGTGCCATTGTTATTTGTGTACAATGTTTATGTTTTGACACGTGCCTAAGTGTGTTGATTACACATTTACTTATTATTGTTATTTCATATTTCAAGACTTGAAACTGATATTGATACTCATAAGTCAACAACACGAAATAAATTCATTTCGTTTGAGCAGAGCTGTTGTCTTCGGTTTAGATCCCCACGGTTGGCTGGTTACTCCAGAGACCCTTAGACTCTACGAAAAATGTATGAATTAATGAAATACTTTTTCTAATGAGCGTAGCTCAATTAGTCATAATGATTAATCTACCTCGAGGCCCTGAAACAAGAGCATTTAATACAAAATACAAAACAGTAAATCACAGATATATATAATATACGCACAAGAAATCAATATAAGATATAAACTCATTGCTCGCTAAGTCATGATGTGTCTGTATAATTGAAAATTGTTGTCTGCTTCAATTTGTAGATCTGTCCTTCAAAGACACGCATTTGGATCCTTATAAAACGTCGAGTAACTTGGCATCTTATCTAGATCCAATTTGTTATCAAAGTTTTGATTTGCCACTAGCATCCAAATAGTTAATATAAAGCTGAATTTAGCTTAACTGGTGCACAAATGAAGTGCATAAATGTCATTTGACCCCGACTCAGGTGGATAAATGCACGCGCTATTAAAACCCACATATTTGTGACGTCATTTACCCACGCTGTCAATACTATAATGCGAAAAAATAGTTTTTCTTAGTTTTAGTTAAACTAAAATGTTATCTGCTTCAAAATTAGAAAAATACAGTTAGAGTGTAAACTAATTGAACCTGGTGAGACGTTGAGTTACTCAACGTCTCATCTGGATCCAAACTATATGCACAAGGTTTATAACGAATTGAATGAATGAATGAAAGGCTTGAGAGTAACCAAATTAATCTAAATTAATGAATGTATGCTAAACTACTTTATTTAATGAGGGTAGCTCATTAGGTACGCCGATGCCTTGTTAATCAGTACATTTCATACATTTATATGCAAAAATAACAATCACAGATCATAATAAACAATGTGTCCAATGCAGATATTACGCTAAACCATTTCAATAACGCATTTTAATGAAATCAGCATAATTATACAAACTACATAAACAAAGTTTCAAATAGAACTGAACCAAGCAAGTAACTTCTGTGGAAAGTTTCCTACATGGACCCGTTCCATTTGCGCCCTGTGTCAATGAATGAATGAAACACTTTATTTTACGAGGGTAGCTTGGTTAGTCAAAAGACTAATCTACCCCCGAGTCCCTCAAGATAAGTGCATTTCATACAATATGACAACTCTAAACAAATAAAGAGCATATTAAAAAGGGCATACATGCATTAAATAATAGTTATTAATCATATGTGTTCAGTACTCTTTTCTAAAATATATTTTTACACAAAATGAGAAGTCCCTAGTAATCAGAAACTCCTGCACGAAGTGTCTGATATGGGTTGGCTCTATTTGTTATTAATAGAAGAAAAAGGTTTTTTTTCTGATGAAAGACAATTAGTTTTCAGGAATATTAAAACTACACTTTCAAGTCATACTGATATTTTCATGAATAAATAGTGTAATAAGAAGAGCAATGAGTATATATAATATAAATAAGATCTGGAACAGTTTTAAATATATTTCAACGTCGCCTGGACGTCGAGTATGTTGACGAGATGACCTAGCAAAATCACTCGTAGCGAAAAAATGAACTCGAATAGGTATTGATTTTTTTACTTGTTCCTGTTAAGAAATGAACAGAGTATGACAAATAATTTTTTTACAAACTTTCACCGTCTAGTTTTTTTGGAATTCCACGAAAATGGCGAAAATAATTAAATATCAGAATGCGGTAAAATGGGTTTTCCAACTTTCAACTCCCGACTTAACAAAAGTGTAACGCTTGTAAAACATATATCGCATATCATATTGAAGAACTATTCTTCTTCTTCAAAACAGTTTTCGAATCATTGAAATACACAACGGCATTTTGAAATAAATAAAGAAATACGCAAACACATGTGAATTGCTTAGATGACACCAGAGGGCGCTTTTGACGTCATATATTGCCAAGCAACCGACGTCAAATTTAAAATGAAAGTCGCAGTCGTGTCGGCGGTAACGTTCTGTATACCTGGACCAAATATGATAATAATTGGATAACTTTCGATTTTTGCCGAGCAACAGCGCGAACTACCTTAAGCAGCCACCTGTCCTAAATACCAACTAATTAACACAAATTAGTGGCCGTTATAGAGAGGTTTTACTGTAATACACAAGCCTTCATGAGGTATATTTAACCTACAGCAGTTGAACTACAGTATATAATGTATCTCTAACGCAAAACAGTTGAGACTTTAGTACATAAGGCATCTCTAACTAGCAACAGTTGAAACTACACATCCCTATGGTACATGTACATAAGTCATCTCTAACTAGCAACAGTTGAAACTACACGTCCCTATAGTACATAAGGCATCTCTAACTAGCAACAGTTGAAACTACACGTCCCTATAGTACATAAGGCATCTCTAACTAGCAACAGTTGAAACTACACGTCCCTATAGTACATAAGGCATCTCTAACTAGCAACAGTTGAAACTACACGTCCCTATAGTACATAAGGCATCTCTAACTAGCAACAGTTGAAACTACACGTCCCTATAATACATAAGGCATCTCTAACTAACAACAGTTGAGATTAGTAAATAACGTATATCTGACCCATAAGGGTCGAGATTATAGTAAGTAACGCATATTTAACCCACAACAGTTGAGAATTTAGTGTATAAGGTATCTCTAACCGACACAAGTTTAGGCTATAGTACTTAAGACATGTCTAACTAATAACAGTTAAAACTATAGTGCATAATGCATCTCTAACTCATAACATTTGAGACTATACATGTAGTAGGAGTCGCTCGGCGTCTCATCTGAACTTATAGGTCTCTAACCGACAAATAGTGCATGAGATATATTTAACTAACTACATTTGATACCATAGTAGATAAGGTGTCTCTAACTCACATTAGTTGAGACTATAGTCCATAAGACATATCTAACCCACAACAGTTGACACTATAGTACATAAAGTATAGCTAACTCACAACAGTTGAGACTACTGGACATAAGATATATCTAACTCAATATGGTTGACACTATAGTACATAAGGCATATCTAAATCGCATTAGTTGAGACTATAGTACATAAAGTATATCTAACTCACAACAGTTGAGACTACTGGACATAAGATATATCTAACTCAATATAGTTGACACTATAGTACATAAGGCATATCTAAATCGCATTAGTTGAGACTATAGTACATAAAGTATATCTAACTTACAACAGTTGCATAAGATATATATAACTTACAATAGGTGAGACTACAGTACGTAAGTTATATCTAACTCACAATAGTTGAGACTATAGTACGTACATAAGGTATATCTAACTAACTCACAACAGTTGCATAAGGTATATCTAACTGACAATAGTTGAGACTACAGTACATAAGGTATCTCTAACCCAAAACAGTTCATACTATAGTACATAATGTATATCCAACTCACAGCAGGTGAGACTATAGTATATAATGTATATTTAACCCACAACAGTTGATCCTATAGTACATACTGTACGTATATCCAACTCACAGCAGGTGAGACTATAGTATATAATGTATATTTAACCCACAACAGTTGATCCTATAGTACATATTGTACGTATATCCAACTCACAGCAGGTCCGACTATAGTACATAAGGTATCTCTTACTAACAACAGTTAAGACGATTCTAAAGAGAGGCCACAACAAAGGGTTTGGTGGAGAAATGACGAATTTAGTATTTTGGGTACGTGCCTTTATATGTAGATCTGCAATTTAACCAAGTGGTTTATTAAGAAGATAGATGAACTGAGAGATAATATATTGTAATCTTCAATCGTAGTTCCCCGGTCTTGACGAAAAGGGCCTGACATACCTTCGTGACCAGATGATTATAAGACCCAAGCTATCTATTGGCTGGTTAGGCCCGTTGACTGGCACGGTGCAACTGCTCCATCCGGACACCACGAAACTCATTCTCCGATCTTCTGGTATGTATCAACTATTTATACGATTAATATTCATATAATAAATCATGTATGTATGTGTATTAAATAGCTTGACAGAATTCATAATGGCATATGAAGAAGAAAAGGCTTGGTCTTGGTAAAAACCGTCGGACATATCCTTCTGACCTTAGTTTTTAGAACTGTAGCAGAAAACAATATGTGCAGACAGAAGTTGCTAAATGTTGAAATGTGTTACTCATTCATGAATGCTCAAGTCACATCGTGGAGAACGTCATAGAACGGGACCATACCAGCGAGGGACGAAACTATATGTCACGGACGACACCTAGTAGTCGTTTATACACCGATCGCTCAATCAGTTCGTTTCCGCATTCAAAGGATTAACCCTTTCACCGCCAATGTCGCAAAAATGCACCACGACAAATAGTGCAGTCCCAGATCAGTATACACAGTTTAATATCACAGGCTCCGATAAGTAGATATGTGTAAACGAAATAATTTTGGTTTGCAACCGGAACTTTTACTCGAGTTATCCGAGCTCGAAATATCCAATAAAATCATAGTGGATCCAATAAAATCACAGTGGATCCATGTAGATTTTAAAGATTAAGTCGTTTTAGAAACCAAACTAGGTGGTAGCTAATTGCAGGTCAAAAGTAATGCAGAAAGCTCCTACAGGAGCTTTCTGCATTACTTTTAACCTGCATTAAGCAACCACCTGCTTTTAAGACTTTTATTTTCAATAAATGAATGACCGCTTAAGAGAAGTTCTACTGTACTGCATTTGACAAACATACAAATAAATCTACAAAACAAACTAGAAGGACAATCGGAGCAACAGATAAATGTGCGTACTCAAATACTAAAATCAGTATTTTTTCTACCATACCCAATGTTGTGACCACTCTTTAGAACTGTCGCGAAGAGACGATTCTAAAGAGTGGTCATAGCATAGGATTTTGTGGAGAAATATAGGAGTTATTTTTGAACATGTTTTAATTTATGCATCTTACATGTATCTAGACATCTGGATACATTTACGTTCCATGGAATGTTCACTCTTTACTCCATACCTTTTAAGGCCGTTACAAACAAAGCAGACCCAGATACAGGAGCTGTCTGATCAAGCTAGACAATGGAATGCTACATGTTAACCCTTTCCCTGTTGCATATTCATGTAAGAAATAATGACGTCATGAATATTAATTAGATTTTGATTTATAATGGCATACTTATTTATTATGAACACACGACATGTTGGCTCAGGCAGAAGCTGTAGGATCAGATCTATATTGCACCATAAGCAAACAGGGCAGACTCTGATCAGACGGCTCCTATAGGAGCCGTCTGATCTGGGTCTGCTCGGTTTGCAGATGCGTAAAAATGCGCTTACATAAGGGAAAGGGTTAACCAGTATATATACACTGTTTCACAATCACTAACTTCTTCAAGTTTTAATGTCTAGTCTATAAACGTTAAAAATGTGGATTTTTATCAGAATCTGCATTTCTAGCAGGTGATGGATTACTCTGTTTTAGAATCAAATAATAACATTAGCTAATTAATGCACATTTTCTATGGGAGAGGAAAATGTTTTAGTGCATGAACACATTTAGCGAGATCAACATGTGCACGTGTACGTTAAGTAGGCGATCAGACTTGCTAATGCCACTCTTTATTGACCCTGTCACGGGGTTTTCGAGATTTCACAAACTTGTACGATAGCAATTGTCGACATTTTGGTGGCAATATATACGCTTTCTATCAAGTGCTAATTTTAATTACATTAATAGTATGTACCATAGTATCTGTAATATAAGCTCCCGGGGGCGTTGCATTTTTAAAAGAAACTTCTGAAATAAAACTGATTTTGGCAATTGGTGCTTTCTTACTAGATACAATTTCGATGCATCCTTGCATTTGTATACGGGTAGTTATCATGCTCTCTCTTATTAACGTCCCACTCTACAGAGTGAAAGCAATGCAGACATTTGATAGGGGAACTTTCTGCGTTGCTGTTAGTCTGCATTTTAAAACCTATATTTCTTTACATAAATACTTGAATTGCTCTGATCTAATATTTCGACCACTAAGGGCCTTTTTCAAAGATTATCATGTCAAAATACACGTCACAGTTTTGTTGACAAAAATGTGACGTGTATTTTGACATGATAATCTTCGAAAAACGCACTTAGTGGTCGAAATATTAGATCAGAGCAGTTCAAGTATTTATGTATTATATTAATGCCCTATTTTGGAATATTTTCTTTATTGTATATTTCTCTATTTCGTGGTTATCATATTGGGTTAAAGTCGTTTATTAGTTGTTAGTTCCCCCTCCCCCACATCAGTAAATGGTGTGTATTAGCGTAGGTACGTTTATTAGGGAGAATACGGTTTTCTTTGAAGTCAGAATATATGCTCTCCAATGCGTGTTTAATGCGTTCAAAGTTTAGTTGTATATATTCGTCTTGTTGGTTGCATTTAATAAGGATTGTGTTCCTGCATCGAATTGTTTATTGTGATCGTCATATGAAAGAAACTACTAGTACACGTTTCATCACCTAATTAGAATTATGCATCTAGTTGGATCTACACGTCTATTTGTTATGTACCAATAGCAAAACGTATGCTGCTCATGTTCCACGCTGTGATTTGTCCATAAGAATTATATAATGGACAAGGTCAACGTTGTTCACCATTTGGCAATAATAGTACATGTAATATGTTTATAGGGTTCACTGTTCGTCAATAACAACTGTATGTTGGCCAGGGTCGCCCATGTTCGCTTTTTATTAGCATCTCTCTGCTGACAGTGTCCCCACCGTTTGTCATTTGGCAAAATCACCCGTGTACATTTCATTGTATGTGCTGTTCGTCATTTGTGAATAACAGCAGTCTGTTCGCCAGGGTCAACCTTGTTCATCATTTGTCAATAACAGCAGTCTGTTGGCCAGTGTCCACGTTGTTTGTCATTTGTCAATAACAGCAGTCTGTTGGCCAGGGTCAACCTTGTTCATCATTTGTCAATAACAACAATCTGTTGGCCAGTGTCCACGTTGTTCGTCATTTGTCAATAACAGCAGTATTTTCAAGGCTTCACGCTGTTCATCATTTGTCAATAACAACAGTCTGTTGGCCAGGATCCACGCAGTTCATAATTTATCAAGAGCAGCACTACGTTGTTCAGTGTCCACATTGTTGGACATTTGTCAATTACAGCGGTATGTTGGTTAGTGTCTACATCGTTCGTCATTTGTCATAAACCAGTATGCTGGCCATTCCATTTTTCTAGTTATTTGTCAATAATAGCAGTATAATAGGCAGTATACACAATGTTCGTCATTTGTCCATAACATCTGTATGTTGGCATGGTTGTACAGTGTTCGTCATTTGTCAACAACAGCATCCTCTTTGTCAGAATCCATATTGTTCACCATTTGTTAATAACAGCTACATGTATATGTCGGCCAGTGTAGGCAATGTTCGCCAATTGTCAACCATAGCTTATGTTCTGTTCGCTTGTGTTCTTACTGTTCATCATTTGTCAATAGCAGCTGTATGTTTGCCAGGTTCCTGACTGTTCAGCATTCTTCAATAACAGCTGTATATTGAGCAGTGTCCAAAATGTTAGTAATTTTTCAATAACAGCTGTATGTTTGCCATAGTCCAAACCTTTCGCCATTTGTCAATAGCACTTGAATGTTGGAGAGTGTTCAAAATGTTAGTCATTTATCAATATCAGCTGTACGTATGTTTGCCAGGGTATTTACCGTTCGTCATTTGTTAATGAGTACAGTATGTTGACTAGGGTTGGTACGGTTCGGCGTTTATTCCCAATTCGATCAAGCTTTTGTGAAACTAATGACCTAATGAATGCACGTATTGTGGGGAGTAATTGGGCGTTATTCACTGCTTACACTTGCTGTCTCGTACATTCTGTGTACACTGACTGTGTCAATTTCATCGGCAAAATACCCGTTAGGTTGTCAAACAGTTCTGAATCAATATAAGCGTGATATAGATCAAAATAAATTAATACAATTCTAGAAATTAAACCTCGTGACGGAGCTTTCTGTATGACTTTCACCCTGCATTAAGCTGTCTTTAAGCTGTAAATAAGAGACATTCTGATCTATCCGTATTTTGTCTCAGCCAAAGACAAGCTAACTGGAACTCGTGAAGGCGATTCTAATGAATGCCCAACAAGAGGGTGATAACAAAGACGCTTCCTAAATGTCCAATATCCTTTTCTCACCCAGACCTCTTATTTACAGAGCCAAAAAGCAGAAACTTGTATGGCCTGATCTTGCCATGGCTTGGGGAAGGGCTGCTGATTAGTAACGGACAGAAGTGGGCCAGAAGTCGCCGCCTAATAACCCCTGCCTTTCACTTTGACATTCTGAAGCGCTACCTGGTGGTTAAAAACAAAGCTACAGACGCACTAATTGTAAGTTTAAGCTTTACAAAAGTTAACCTTTATCTGTTAACATTAGCCTTACATCAGCATTACTACATTTGCTGTAAACAAGCAATCTTATCTTCGATCCTGTGCAATTCGGACCTCTTCCAATTCGATCAAGCCTGTCGAAACACTACGATTGAATGAGTGTCAAACAGCTTGGATCCGAATGAAACGCCGAGTTACACAGCGTCTCGTCTGGATCCGAGTTGTTTGCCAGGTCGTGAACAGCAGGATAAAGGTTAATTTCATTCATTGATAATAATTACAAAACTTAACACCCAAAACAAAAAGCAATATGTTTAGGTTTCGCCATTAAAAACCGCTATGTTTAGCGGACTATATAAAATGATAGTCTATAGACAGTGTGGGGTAATTGAATTGGCAGACGCTGGTGACAATGTTGACCAACACATTCCCACTTAGGTTATTTTTAGGCGTAACCTCTTTGAAAAAGCCTTATTATTAAAACATCTTATTTTTACACTTTTATTTTCAATTTCAGGACAAAATAGCCGGCTATGCAAACAAAGATGAGTACTTTGAGACATTCTCTCAAGTGTGTCTGTTTTCACTGGATGTTATCCTTCAATGCGCATTTTCCTACAAGTCAGATTGTCAAATCGAAGGGTAAAAACTAATATAAACTTGTCATATAACTCATATCGTAAAAAGGCATACTCGTAGTTAATGAAAACTTGATCAATGCTGTCTGAAATGTCTTATTCAAAGTTTTGACGAAGATAAAGAGTACATGTATATACAGTTGAACTTCGATATTTCGAACTTCAAGGGACTATAGAAATTATTTCGAGATAGCAGAAGTACGAGTTATCCGATTTGTAATATGGACAATTTCTCAAGTTCATGGCTTAATGCAGGTCTACAGTAATGCTGAAAGCTCCTGCAGGAGCTCTCAACATTACTATAGAACTGCAATAAGCTGTGAAATGTGTTTCTACATATGCGTAGTGATACATTTTAGAGCAATTCTGTATTGTAAGATTTTGGAAGGACCGAACTTTTAGTTCGAGTTATCCCGAAGTTCGAGTTAACAGAGTTCGAGATATCGAAGTTCAACTGTAATTTATTTTTAAACATACGCATAAATTAATTACTAGCATACAGTTGAACTGCGATAACTGAAACTTCAAAGGACCATAAAATCACTTTGATATAATGAAGTTCGAGTCATCCGATTTCGAATATGGACAATTTCTGAAGTTCACATCTTAATGCAGGTCGAAAGTGGTGAAGAGGCTTTCAGCATTACTTTCGATCTGCATTAAGCTATCTCACGTGTTTCTATATAATTATGCGGGGTGATACATTTCAGAACAATTCAGTATGGTAATTTTTGAAAGGATCGAAGTTTTACTTCGAGTTATCCTGAAGTTATCCGAGTTCAACATATCGACGTTCAAATATATTAGCATGTCGTAAAACCCCTCTAAAGCGACCAGTACTATTTCTTGTTCTTGTAGACGCGCGGGGTGGAGGTGGGTACGAGACGTATTGTATTCAGAACGCAAGCTGGCAGGATCTTTCTCCATTATTTTCGTCCTGCATTAAGCAATCGCCTGCCTTTAACCCATTCCCTCAGATTCTGTTTTTGGAACCCATTTCCTCATAGGCTATTTTAGACCCAACCTCTTTGAATAAATCGACTGAAAAAGGAGCATTTACTAGTAGAAAGGAACAAATTAAAATTGTGTAGTTTTGAATTCATTGTCATAAATTGAACCTTTGCTCCTGTGGAACTTCACTATGGTTTCAAAAAGTAACTTTTACAGAGGCGTCAATAGACGTCTACACGGGGTCACCATGGGTTAATGACAAGTATTTAAATGTATATGTACTCTACACGCCCAGTCACGTTTGCCACGTCGACCGTACGGTCTATAATTTCTACGGCAAATAGCATTTCTACGGGCGCCACATAATTCCAACAGCCATGCACTGCAGTGGTCACATATGCTACGGCCGCCATCCAGCGTATATTGAATTTGTGGAGACAGAAAACGTACGGCTGTCATATGGCCTTTGCAGTGATGACTAACGGTTACCGTACGGCGGCTGTACGGCCACTGTGCGGCCGCCGTGCGACCGCAGAAGTTTATAATACATTCCACTGCAATCGCAAGGAAACCGCACGGTTCCTGCACGGTGCCCACACGCACGGCACCCGCTCAGTGCCCATACGGACACCGTTCGCCGTCCATGCAGTCAGTCTGGCACAACCGCTACACAACTAGGTTGTAAAAAGCTAGGAAACCATGGAAATTCTAACTCCTCGCTTAAACATCTACGTCGACCGTACGGCCTGTAAAAAATAAGGATAGGCCGTACTCTCGATTTCAGCGATCTATGTCTGCTTTCAATGTCGACAAATGTTGTCGCCAGCTGTGTAGCAACGTTTAACAACAAAGATATTTGCATAAACATAGTTGCATTAGCATTAATTATACAATTCATTTATACCACGTCATAATTGAAGTGTTAGTTGTATTCCATTGTGACGTTTCTGATCAGTTGTCAAATAAGATGTGCTGTTTCTGGCCAATGTCTACACCGTGTGAAATAGTGTAGTATAGCGGTAGTAAAACAACTTGTGACTCCAGTTGATACTTTATTACAGTTAAAACCCTCTAACGCGACCATCTAAAAGAGGTATAATGGTGGGTGCTAGATGCAGGTGGTAGCTTAATGCAGGACAAAAGTAATGCAGAAAGCTCCTAGAGGAGCTTTCTGCATTACTTTTTTCCTGCATTAAGCAACCACCTGCTTATAAAGACACCCATGATTATTCATTAAGTGGTCGCATAAGAGGGATTCTACTGTACTGTGAACATGAGAAACTGGAAGCGGTGATTCTTACTTCTCAAGACAGTAGATATGCCTGACTAGAATTTTGCTCCATATTGATATACAAGTTAGTGAACCCGGAAAGTTCATCGACTGCATAACTGACCTTTATTTCCTACTAGTTAATATACATGCAGGTGGTATTTCCTTAACTTGAGTGTATACCTTTAGCCACCTGCTAATCCACATATTTACACGCTAAAAGGTAACTATGTTACAATATTAGAGATCACAGTACTGTACGAATGAATATAACAAGAGCCGAGCATTATGAACACCAATTACATGCCGCATTTCCAACAAACATGTATTGGCTGTATCGGATATCAGCATGTTTTCAATGACGGGGCGATTCGGTGCTCATTTATCTGACATGTTGATTTAATCAATTACGTCACATGTTATTTTTAGATCCTACCTCTTTGAATACATCTACTGAAAATGTTATGCAGTGTTGAAACCATTGTGATAAATAGAGCATTTGCTCCTGTGGAGCAAATGCTCTATTTATCATAATGGTTTCAAAAAGTGACTTTTACAGAGGCGTCAAACGGCGTCAATATGAGGGAATGTGTCAACGTTTTAATCGCAACTCACAGAATCTGTTGCAATAAGCGTATCTCTGATTATATTTGCAGCCATTTTGGACGCAGATGAGACGCCAAATAACTCGGCATCTCATCAGGATCTCAACTGTTTGATACACCACTTACGTTTAACAGAAGAAATTGAAAGAAAATCCACTCTGAAAATGCAAGCAGATAATACTACAGTAAATCCCCGCTAATGCGACCACCTAAAAGACGTATAATTCTGGGTGTTAGATGACGGTGGTAGCTTAATGCAGGACTAAAGTAATGCAGAAAGCTCCTAGAGAGCTTTCTGCATTACATTTGCCCTGCATTAAGCATCCAACTGCTTATAAAGACACCCATGTGTATTCATTAAGTGGTCGCATTAGAGGGGTTCTACTGTATTTGTAGATGAAAACCATTTGGCGCCAAACATGTTACATGTAATTCTCGTTTCTGATAGGAGCAAGAACGTTATTTTAACCCTTTCCCTCCAATATAGAAGTTTGTTATTGCCTTGCAAACAGAGTAGACCATGACCACACTTCCCCTGTATGAATCGTGTGATCAGGGTCTGCTCTGTTTTGGTTATGAAATTATATTATATTTGACTCTACAACTTCTTCCAATATCAAACACCCTACGTTTATATGCCATTATAAAATTCAGCTAATAAATATTCATTTCATCATTATTTCCGACCTGCATATTCAACAAGAAAAGGGATAAATGCCATCATGCAAAGACTATGACTATTCCATATACGAGTACTTGTGCAAGGGATATACATTATGTGATATTTGTATGTGTATTGTACATGTAATACTATTTATTACATGACATTGATTGTATTCAAGCTACTATACTGCACACGTGTACTATAACAAGCAAATGTCGCAAGTAGTTGATTCGTTGACTATGACACTAGGCAAGCCTCGTGTGATACTATTATTTTAGTCAAATTGTAAAAGATCGATATTAAATGAAGACTCATAACTTCAACATAATTATAATACCCATAGAAATATTAACCCATTTTCTCATACTGACAACTTTTGACGTCTCTGTAAAAGTCACTTTTTGAAACCATTGTGATAAATAGAGCATTTGCTCCTATAGGAGCAAATGCTCTATTAATCACAATGGTTTCAAACTACAAAATTATAACATTTCCCTTTTCTCTAGTTAATGCTCCTTTTCGGTAGATTTATTCAAAGATGTTGTATCTAAAAATAGCCTATGATGTAATGGGTTAAATATGTAATACCCATTACGTTGATATAAACGTCTCACCTGTTTATGTGTGTGTTTGCAGAAACTCACCTCCATATATACAAGCTGTTCAGGACTTGTCAGAGCTGATGTCTGAGCGCTTCTTGTGAGTATATCATCTGACTTCTTACACAGGGTCCCTTGTTTCCTTTAGTACTATATAGTAGAACCTGTCTTAAGCGGTCATTTATTGAATATAAGTGTCTTGAAAACAGATGGTTGCTTAATGCAGGGCAAAAGTAATGCAGAAAGCTCCCACAATAGCTTTTTGCATTACTTTTGATCTGCATTAAGCTAACTTATGCCTTACAGAATCATAATTAGACCAATCCTCTTGTTGATGACCGCTTAAGATAGGTTCTACTGTATGCCAATATCCTAGGAGAATCTTTATACTTACACGTAGGAAAGATGTAAGCAGGATGTATATAGTTATTGAAAGATAGTGCAATATTTACTTGTCTATGACTGTAAACATAGAAAAACAACTTAGTTTTGCATCTGACCTATGTACATTTATAGAACTTTTCAGAGTTTATACAAAATTTATAGAACCAATGATCAAGCTCATTTAGTAGGATAAGTGAACTCATACACGTTTCCAAGTATTGTTCTCAGCGGTTGCTGACTCATAGCTCCCGTATTAGAAATGAGTGCATATATGGTAATTGTACTACTCTGTACAAAACTGCCAGCATTCACTTCCCCTATTCATTATACAGCAATTAAATTTGTGTAAATCGGTAGACAATAGGGTAGGGACTATGTGTTGAAAACTTTAAGACTATGTGAAGTATTTTTCTCTTTAAAATCGAAAGTTGAAAAGTGACGGTTTAGCAGTTTTTCCGAGTGTATACTAAATCGTGTTTACAATAATATGTATGCTATTATCAAATCTAAATATAAAACGAACCGCTGCTAACAATATAAAAGCCATAGCAGTTTAAAAGTTGTTCGTTTCAGAAGGAATGAGATTTTTTGTTTTTGTGTCTTCTACACTTCCCAAAACAGTTTATGGCCTCACAAGGTGGGAAGCACATAGCATTGGCCGCCCATGCGTACGTATCGTAGATTATTTTGTGTCCAACTTCTCATACACAAAATGGAGGATTTACTTCAAACCGTAACAAACGAACAACTTCGATATTATAATGGTCGCAAAGAAGGAAATTGTGGTTCCAAACATATCTAACAGAGTTACAGAAAATTGTAATTTTGTATACATGTACTATGTATAATATAGCAAATATATAGTGTGTGTTTAACGCCTCATTCACCCTAGAGAGGAATCGTTTCAAACTTCCACAGACGAACATCCTTGATGTGAAGAGGGTAGTAATAAGGGAAACCATATTCAGTGACAAATACGTATGTCTAACTCATCATACACCATTCAGAGGAATTGTTTCAAACTGCATTGGTTTGAAGATGATTTGCTTTAACCATTTTTACCAACGTTACGGAATTTTGTAAGGTTTTTCAATATAAAACTGTGTGTGTGCGTGTGCATATGTGTGTAGGATTTGATTTAATCTTTAACAGATAAACAACCTTCTTGTGAAGATGACGAAGAAATAATAAGTGCGATGGCCAAAAACCGTTTTTTTTATTTAAGGACAGAATCGTCATAATGGACTGGGCATCCATGTCCTATGGAACCAACTCTATCTCCTTCTTTTCAATTTTGAAAACATTAACAGAGCTTGTGAAGTTGGAAACGGGTCATATGTTTCTTTAGGATCCATCCCATTCCTATTATATCTAATATATATCGTGCAGCATAGTAAATGTAACATCATAATGCAACTATTTTAACCCTTACAACGCTGAATTTCAAATGGACTACATGTATTCCAAAATTCAAACAGGTCAAGCTTATAGTGAATATTAAAGCATTTTTCTAAAGAAAAGTGTAACATGACAAACTGCAGACAAACTGCAGTTACTAATGAGAGGACTCCTCTAGGAACCCTCTCATCTTGGTCTGTTTTCACATTTGTGTGCTTTACATCATAATGCGACAGTTAAACCCTTACAACGCTGAAATTTCAAATTGACTATTCGAAATTGCAAACATGGTGAGAGAGCGCCTCTAGGAACGCTTTTACCCGGGCAAACACTCGTGTCCCGCACTGTAAGGGTTAAATCTCAAATTAATGTCCTTTACTATGTTTGACACGCAGTTATGACGACAGTTTCGTTATATTTCCACTAAATTATACTTCGTAGGATATATTCGCATTAAAGTAAATTATTAAATGACATATCTGTCAAGACATCTATAATCTGTTCATTTCCTACGGTGAATATTAAATCTCCTGGTCTTTGTTTCAGTCAGTTCTGGCTGCACAACGATTTCTTGTATAGTTTGACACCAAAGGGTCGAAAATGGAACAAGTTATGTAACTACGTACACGACTTTGCAGAGAAGATAATTACAGAGAGGAAAGAATCATTGGTACACAGTTTACGTTATATGTTTCAATCAATGGGAGTTTTACTGGAATACTGATGTGGTCATTATCAATCGTTAACCCCTTCCCTCATATTGACGACTTTTGACGACTTTTGACGAGTCACATGTTGAAACCATTGTGATAAATAGAGCATTTGCTCCTATAGGAGCAAATGCTCAATTTATCACAATGGTTCAAACTACAAAATTCTAAAATTTTCCTTTTCTCTAGTTAATGCTCATTTTCGGTAGATTTATTCAAAGAGGTTGTATCTAAAAATAGCCTATGAGGTAATGGGTTAAAGTGCAGGAACCGAACACAAGGTAGGACCAGACCAAAGTGCTCAAGTCATAAAAGCATTATTTTTTCAGTGATAAATTTTGATATGATGTTTTGTGTAATTAATATTCAGACAGGGAGGAGCCGTATTTTTTTTAAATATATCCATCTGGTTATTTCTGTATCTTAACCCTTTCCTGCATGAATATTAATGTAAGAAATTATGACATCATGGATATTTATTAGTTAATTGTTTATAATGACACATAACATAAACTGTAGAACCACATCTATGTTATTCCATAAGCAAACAGAGCAGACATTGATCAGGCGGCTTCTATAGGAGCCGTCTGATATTGGTCTACTCTGTTTACATCGGCGTATTTACGGTAAAAACTCTCTATAACGACCACTAAATTTCATCAAGAATTTTGTGTTATAGGCAGGTGGCTGCTTAAAGCAAGGTGAAAGTAAAACAGAACGCTCCTATAGGAGCGTTCTGTTTTACTTTCACATTGCTTTAAGCAGTCACCAGTCCTAAATACCACCTAATTAACACATTTTAGTAGCCGTTATAGAGAGGTTTTACTGTATATGGAGTAAAGGATTAAATATTGACCATATGGCGGTATGCATATACAGTAGAATCTCTCTTTTTAGCCTAGTTAATGAACAAGCAAAGTGGTCTTTAATATCAGGTGATTGCCTAATGCTGACCGAAATTAGTACAGAAAGCTCCGACTGGAGTTTTCTGTATAACATTTATCCTGTGTTTAGCTGTATGCACTTCCTATCTTAATAACCCAGAATTAAACTATTTTTGAGTAGTTGTTGTAGAGAGATGTTACTGTAATTTTAAAACAACACCTGGATGTAATTGACATTTAATAATGTTTTAATAAATATCTACAAGAAACATCACTTCAAGGGAGATAGAGAGAGAGAGGGACAGAGCAAGTTCAACATGTGCATATATTTATACATTGACCCTATATGTAAATGATTTCAAACTTCTAGTTACTGGGCAGACGCATTGAATATTACAAAGTTAGTACAAATTTGATCATTATTGGGCTGCCGACAGGCAGTCCATACTTATAGAAGTTTCAGTAAGGCATATGATTTACTGCGGTCCTGTGTTTTTATAAAATCCACATTGTTTAATGACCAAGATTTACTGTGAGACTAGTTTTTATTTATTTACATTTATATTTTTTCTCAGCGGGCGCACATAATTTTGTCGTGGTTATTTTTGTTTTTACTTTTCTGCAGTGAATGCTAGTGAATTAGGTATAAATTATTAAAAAATCTATGTTACAAGCAAAGGAGGCTGCGTGGTCCAATGGTTATAGTGTTGGCTTACGAAACCTGAGGTTGTGGGTTCGATCCTTGGTAGAAGCCAATATTTTGTTTTCCTTCTGAAAGGGTGTTTAGTTTTCGTGCTTTTTGTTTTAAACCATTCCTGTGTTTACTCGTGCTTTTGTTTTCAGGTGACACGTTTTGCATATTCTCCATTCTGCATTATTTTTTATCTAAATGTATAATGTAATTGAAACAGCTAATGTGCATTGAGTCGACCTATTCGAATAATTTCATGCAAACTTTAGTTTAGTAATCTTAAAGAATCGGTTGTTTAGTTCTGAGACTAAAGGTAGTCTTGAATAATCGGTACTCATGCAAACGTATGTGGCAATAGCTTGTTCGGTAGAGTACATGCTTTACCTTGTATGGGTTGTGAGTTCAAATCCCAGGTCTGGTGCGATTTTTTCTTTACTGTAAGTATGGGAGTTTCGAATCCCAGACCTGATGCGTTTTTTTCTTTGCTGTAAGTATGAGAGTATGTATACCTATTTAGCAGTAGTTATGTGAAGTGTTTGATGAAATTAGTAATGAATTTCGTATGGTGCTAGAAGCTTTGTGATTTAGCATAAATTGATTTTAATTCTGAGCAGCACTTAATGTGAAAATGGTTTCTATGTCAGTGTGTTTCAGCAAGTGAATAACATATAAATGATCTGTGACGTAATGTGTATTATTGGTGTCAAACACGGATCATGGCTCATTAAAACATCCCCCTTTTCTGATATTATTTATATGGACGTTTTCCCCATGTATCTGTTAATTAAAAGAACTAAGCAATATTGCCTCCTCTTAAACTTCTATCCTGCTTAAGGCAGCCATTTTACGCTTGCTTAAAACCTTGCTTGTATGTATAGAGGATCTTACATGAGTGTTACTTTTAAGTATAATCCTAACGTAAAACAACATAAACTTTCTACTATGTACTGGATTCCTAAGCTACATAAAAATCCGTATAAGGCGCGTTTTATTGCTAGTTGTTGTACTACTACTAAACTATCTAAACGTTTAACGTCGTGTCTTACTACCATCAAAGAACATATGACAATTCTGGTATTCAAACGGTATTTTAACTAAACTTGAAAATGAACAGTATAACATTTCTTGATTGAGCTCTTACGATTTCTCTACACTCTATACTACTCTACCTCACCATCTTATAAAGGATAAACTGATTAAATTGATAGAAAAAACCTTTGCCAGAGAAAATAAAATGTTCCTTGCTTGTAATGTTCAACGTTCATTCTTTTCGAATTCTGAAGTTGAAAATTACACAATGTGGATTTGCCTTGATGTTTGTAGATCTTTAACATTTCTTTTAGATAACATATTTGTGCGCTATGGGGATGCCATGTATCGTCAAGTTGTTGGTATACCTATGGGAACAAATTGTGCCCCTCTTGTTGCAGATTTGTTATACGCCAGTTTGAAAAAACGGGACGTATTATGGAATGGCGCTGTCTGTGTTTTTATATTGCTATGAGAAGGATTTCATGCTTAGTTTAAGTCCTGATACACAATCTGACATTGTTAGTGCTTTTAATAAAACGTCTAGGTATTTAGACGATATTTTGAATTTGGATAATCCTTATTTTGAAAATATGGTTTCTTCTATTTACCCAAAAGAACTTACTTTAAACAAAGCGAACCCATCTGACATTCAGGCTTCCTTTTTAGATTTGAATCTTTCCATCACTAATGATAAAGTTTCGTCTAAAACACGATAATAGGGAAGATTTCGATTTCAAAATTGTTAATTATCCTTTTCTAGATGGAGATGTTTCCCGGTCTACATCTTATGGAGTTTACATTTCTCAACTTATTCGCTTTGCCCGAGCCTGTTCTTTGCTAGTAGATTTTAATAGTCGTAATTTAATTATAACCCATAAACTTCTTAAGCAAGGGTACAGATATCATAAAATTCGGAAAGCTTGTTACAAAATTCTATTATCGAAATTTACCCCTCATTAGTAAATATAACTGCAATTTACGGACGTTACTGCAACAAGGTAGTTATCATCCAGAATTCTATGGTGATGTTATCTACAAACTTAGGAACATTCATAGTCATAACCATTTTCACGATTTGTTTATTAAACGCATTAAAACTTTTAGGAAGAAAGGTTATGACCCTATTATATTGCAACACACTGCATGTTTGGTTATCGACCCCTTTACAGTCGGTCGCTACGCTTTCCTCTTTGCTTGCACGATGACAGGCCGAGGGTAGTACTCTATAATGGTATACTCTTAAACCCAGAAATGGGATGAGCTTACCAGACTCATGTATTACCTTTTCTCTGTCGTGCCCTTAACGGCTTCCCTGCAGTTGCTCTGTCTTCAGCAGTCATTGAGTACATTTTTGACGGACTTTCACAGTTATGTTTTACATTTTGTACTGTGGTTACTGTCTTCTATGTTGTGGGGAAGTCCGGCGGGGATACCTTTATTTACAATGTTTGTTTAGCTAGGGTGACTTTGAGATAAGTGTGAGGTTAGGACGTCCGTAAACCGGTCTAAACTCCCAGTGGTGATTTTGCTACTGACCGTGCCAAGGCGGTTCTCTCTTTGTCACCCTTAATTTTGTTTGTCTTGTGTATTTGTGCTTGTGTTTTGTTCATGTTTGTCTCTGGTGCTCGTGTATTTGTTGGTGTTTTCTGTGTTCTTCTCGTGTGTTTGCGTGTGTTTGGTTGTGTGTGTGTGTGGCATGCTGTCTATGGTGTGTTGGTGGTGATTGCGTCTTGTATGTGACTTTCTACTGTATGTGTGTATGAGTATAAATTGCTATGCTTTCTGTAGGTGTTTTGGTGATTGTGGCGTTTTGTGTGTGGCTTTTCCTGCTTGACCTTACTACTTTTTCATTCTTGATTATTGGATTTATTAAATGAGTCTTTTTAAAACTATAACAAACGAGCTTTAGCAAGTTTTTTTATCGTTTTAAAAAGACGAATTTAATAAATCCAATAATCATGAACACAAATGCAAGATTCTATTTATAACATAACAAACACAAATGTTTTTTCAGTCACTATTTCAGCAGTAACGTGATTGTTATAAATTCTCCTTACATATAGAAACGATGAATGAAAGGTGTTATTAGGTTCGCTTAGTAACTTGGGATAAAGTAGTTCCAAATTTCCAACTGTTTAAATTGACTTCCTGTAATATCAATCATGATCTAATTTAGACCCTCTGATATTCAATTCAACTGTGATAGTTTATGATAAAAAAACCTACAGAAACACGTCAAAATAAACTTTTGAGTTACAGTTTCGACAGACAAACACGTCACAGTATGACGTCACAGTACACAGCCTGTGTCTGTGTAAAGTTTGCCATTTGCTCATAATTTGAATGAAGACCCATATACTATATACAGTTCGCCTACACGTCACTCACTCATTCAAAATTGTATATACACGGACATGGACATTTCCACCGTGAAAAGAAAATCTCGATTTAAATTATTCAGTGAAAAAGTTTATTGAAATGGTCAAAAGATTCAGTACGAACTGCTGCATATGTTTAACTGTGTTGGAACAGGAGGAAGATTTTCGCGATCAGCTGTTTTGGAGTATAACATATATTTAAAATATGTGCTGTGCTGGATTCAGATGACTATCGTTGTTGATTGACGAGATATTTTTATGAGCAGAAATCTGCATTATCTAATTGATTTGCAGGGACGTTAAAATGTTATTCAGCCTTGAATCATGTATTTGCGTGCACTGTAGTTTGCTTCTTGTTTGGATTGAGACCTGATTTCTGGACCATACGTAACGGTGTAGATGATAATTTGTTGATTCCTACAGGATTTCTTTTAAACAAAAGGACATACGGTGAAGAAAATGTAAAGTTGTGGCTGCAATGTAGAATGGATGGTTTGGGTCAGAGTATCTGGTAGGTCTTTTTTGGCATGTATTTCGTAGACATTTACTGGTCAACGATCATGATTTGTATTAATTTATCGAAATGAAGGCGCAAGTGCCAACAGTCCTTTGCCATCTATTGTGACTCAATCGTTGACAGATAGCTCACCGTCCGCCAGTTTGTTTGTTTTGACAGCGCATATGAATACAGTTAGGTCGTTCGAATGTTATTCACTAGTGAATATATGCCCGTGAATATCAAAATATAAATGATAGCGTTACGTCACGTTGGAGCCACGAGTTATGTTATAAATAAATATATATATATATATATATATATATATATATATATATAGGTGAGGGGATGAATGTGTGTGTGTGTGTGTGTGTGTGTGTGTGTGTGTGTGTGTGTGTGTGTGTGTGTGTGTGTGTGTGTCTGTGTGTGTCTGTGTGTGTCTGTGTCTGTGTGTCTGTGTGTCTGTGTCTGTGTCTGTGTCTGTGTGTGTGTGTGTGTGTTATTAACCCTCCCCATGCTAAACGAGACCTGATTCGCACTTGCAAACAACATGGATCCATATTAGACGATGAGTATCCAGTGGTCTCTGAAACGTATGTTTTCCCCATATTTTGAAAATAATTCCCCTCTTGCTGGAAGACAGTTAGTAAGAATTTGTTAATATCAATTCTGGAATAATAAAATGGTTGTATTTGTCCTACTTATAGCTAAATTTGTCATATAAACATGCTAAGCTAAGATTGTAACACAAATAGGTAGTACACCATTTATTGAAAACTCCCATTTTGGCTCGTCAGTGCTACAATTTTTCCCCCAGCTATGGGCCCGGACCCCTTTCCCTCAGAACTGAGAAAAAACCCTGAGTCTCGGTGTCTCATCTGAATCCAAGTTGTTTGATACTACATGTATATCAATCAGAATTTCAGCCAATATTTTGTCAGCATGAGAAAAGTTAATTTCATTTTAATACAGACATATTGTGACCTTTTTTTAAAAGTGTGGGGGTTTTGTCCAACAATGGATTGAAAACCAGTATCATGATTTCGATTACGGATAATGGTTTTGTTTGTAGGACAAAGATGCAAAGAGTGGAATAGAAACAAACTGCAAGGACTTCCTTGGTATTCTTCTGACCGCCCGAGACGAGGACGGTGTTGGTTTGACACCACTAGAGATAAGACATGAAGTGGACACGTTTTTGTTTGAAGGTAACACTGGCCCAGATAAGATGTGTACATTTCAAGAATATTTCCATTATTTCTCGATCAAGCACGGTGTTGTGACCATTCTTTAGAATCGTCTTTTTGGTCAAAGCATATTGCTTCGTGGAGAAATTTGAATACGCACCTTGATATATTCCTCTGTTTAAAGACGATTTCTACAGTTTATTTCCTTCCAAAAAATGTTTTTGATTTTTTATATTTTGATGTTTAACGTATGCTGAATTTAAATAAAAATCGAAACGAGGGGTTACAGACTTTATATTTTAGTAATTAGCATGAAATAAACATAAGGGCGTTTCCTCTCTTTTACATATGCGACAGTTCAAAAATTATGACATCAGTGATATTTTCGTAAATTTCTAAGAAACTTATCCAAATTTCACATTTTGTGCTTTACCGTATCCTTAACATGAAATCAAAAAGAAATATGTGTTGCAGGCTTCGTTTTAGCTCACTTGGCATTAAGTATCAAGTAGGGCTATTGGGATCACCCTGTGTCCGTCGTCCGGCATCGTATGTCGTCAACATTTCAATTCAAACGACATCTCCTCTAAAATCATAAAGTCAAATGTAACTTTCCAAGGATGGTCATTGCGCGATCCTGTCAAAATAGCTAAAATGGTTTGGATCCATATAGAACTCTGGTTGCCATGGCAACCAAACGAAAAACCTTTAAATCTCTTCTTTCTAAAAACCAATGGTCAGATTTCTTTAACTTTATGGGAATAATTATTAGGTGACTGTTTACTAAAATATCTAAAACAACATGGACGCTAGGGGGCGGGACCCGTTTTCCTTATATGTATACATAGATAACATAGCAAAATCTTCAAACCACCTCTTCTCCAAAACTAATGATCTGATTTCAGAATAATAGTGGGAGCAATCATTAGGTAACTCCCTACCAAAAAAGCAAAAATGGGTTGGATCCATGTAGAACTGTGGTTGTCATGGGAACAAAAAGAAACATGTATAAATCTCTTCTCCAAATTCAAACCGACGGTCAGCTTTCAAAATAATTTGATGGGAGTCATCATTAGGTGACTATCTACCAAAATAATTAAAACCATGAACATATCTAAACCAAACGTGGCTGCTAGGGTAGACCTGTTTTCCTAATAGGTATTGAAAACAATGCAAAATCTTCAAATCTCCTCTTCTCCAATACCAATGGTCTGGTTTCAGAATTATTTGATGGGAATAATCATTAGGTTACCCCTACCAAAACAGCTGAAACAGTGACAATATCTAAAACAAGAGGGCCATGATAGCCCTGATATCGCTCACCGGACACTTAATTAGCGGAGGAGATTTTCAAAATTTTCACTATATGTTTCTATAGAAACTGGTCGACCCTGGGGATGGGCCAATTTTGACCCCTGTGGCATAATTTATATAACTTTTGTAGAGGACCTGAACATGATGCTATATGCCAAATATGAAAGCTGAGAATCTTCCATTTCAGAGGAGAAGATTTTCAAAGTTTTCACTATATGTTTCTAATGAAAACTGGCCACCCCTGAGGCGGGGCCAATTTTGACCCAAGGGGCATAATTTATATCAATTTTGTAGAGGATCTGAACATGATGTTATGTGCCAAACATGAAAGCTGAGAACCTTCCAGTTTTAGAGGAGAATATTTTCAAAGTTTTACTATATGTTTCTACAGAAAATAAAATACCACTGGGGCGGGGCCAATTTTGACCCCAGGGACATAATTTATATAAACTTTGTAGAGGACCGACATATGATGCTATGTACCAAAAATGAAAGCTGAGAACCCTGTAGATTCAGAAGAGAAGAGTTTTAAAGATTCAAATTGTTGACGACGGACGACGCACGCTGACGGACGACGGACATCAGCCGATCACATTGAGACATGATAGAAAATGTTTATAAATACTGGCTAAAATCAGTCGTTCGAAATTTGCGTTATACGCTTGTTTCCTTTGTATAAGCTGTCGTACTACTGGTGCACGTTTTGTCTTTACACTTATCTTGTAGTCATACAACACATGTCACTAGTGTGTGTCACTTACGGGTCTTGTCAACAGTCAGTTTCATACTATTAGATAAATTGCTTAACCCTTTTCCTTCATGAATATTCATGTAAGAAATAATGATGTTATGAATATTAATTAGATTGATTTGTTATAATAGTACATGGACACATGCATGTTTAGCAATGACAGAAACTGTATAATCATATCTATATTGTATCATAAGCAAACAGAGTAGACCCTAATCAGAGGGCTTGATTATTGTATTCGTAGACATCATTATCTACGGTTCCGTACAGGTCATGACACCACCACCAGTGGAACATCATGGATATTGTACTCTGTAGCCAAATACCCAGACATCCAGCGGAAAATGCAGCAGGAAATTGACGAGATCATGGAGGGTCGAGAGTCAGAGGACATCTTATGGTACTGTGACGCTAGTAAATGATAAATAACCCTTCGCTTGCTGAATTTTAAAATACATTTTCCTTCTTTACCCATGCCCTGTTGTAAAATTACATATATCTTCACTGTGTACACAAGTATTTCGCTGTGCAATCACTGCTGTGGAGTGCACTGGTTGCACAGTCAACTTGTAAATATTGCAGACCCTGATGAGACAGCTCCTGCAGGAGCTGTCTCATCTGGGTCTTCACTATTTACAGGTAGGTATATTGACGTGAATAGCAAGCGAAGGGATAATATGATTACTAGGGGTTGTATTGTAGTTTTAGCGTATGTTTCTATTTCTGGACGCAATTGAGTTGATCAAATAATCTGTCATAATGTCAAGTGCATGAACTATTGAATACAAGAAACGCACTTGTTGTCATTTTCAAACAGTGTATACCTAGATCAGTGGCTCCTAGAGGAGCCCTCCTGTCAGAGTATTGTCTGTTTATCTTTTAAGATTCTCTAGCAAATATAATCCTTTGGTAATGAATTGACTGTATTTTTAACCCATTCCCTCATAATAACGCCTTTTGACACCTCTGTAAAGGTCACTGTTTGGAACCATAGTGATAAATAGAGATTTGCTCCATAGGAGCAATGCTTTATTTATCACAATCGTGTCGATACTACACAATTCTAAACATTTCTTCTAGTAAATACAGTAGATCTATTCAACGAAGGTCTTTAAATAGCCTATGAGGGAATGGGTTAAACCATAATGAACTACTCCACATATAATATCCACGTTTAAAGGGTTTAATGTGTCAATCTCGGTTGATTTGATGTTCTTTCAAGTTATAATATTGACATTAAATCGTATTCCAATAGGGAGGATCTGTCAAAACTGCATTACACCACGCTTGTGATCAAGGAGTCTCTGAGAATAAATCCGCCTGTGACTTTCATACAACGTGAGACAACTGAACCGCTCACAGTCGAGGGCTTTGAAATACCAGTCGGCACGTCGGTTAGCATCGTCCTGTATAGCGCTTTGAACAATCACAGCGTGTGGGAAAAGTCTCAGGTATAAACACATACAACATAAACTGTACATTTGTAAACTGGAATGGGGAGTATACTTAACTATACCCCAATATAAATGTAGAACTTATAATAAAATGTATTATTAGCTACACGATTGAAATGTCGTACAGCTTGCATGGTCGATATGGATCCAGTCGTACGGGCTTAATACTGATGATGTAAATGTAAGCTGTACCGACTGACTAACTGATGTATATGCAGGTTGCAAAAGTTACATGATCGGTGTATATGCAAGTTGCAAAAGTTACATGATCGATATATATGCAGGTTGTGCATGCTGTATGATCGATGTATATGCAGGTTGTACGTGTTGAATAATCCATGTAGATGCAGGTTGTACAAGCTGTATGTCATGTATATGCAGGTTGTGCAGGCTGTATGACCGATGTATTGTATTTGCAGGTTATACGGACTGCATGTATATGCAGACTTATGGACTGCATGATGGGTATATACATGTATGCAGGATGTACAAGCTACATGATCGATGTATTTATAGGTTGTACAAGCTACATGATCGATGTATATACAGGTTGTACAAGCTACATGATCGACGTATATACAGGTTGTATAAGCCACATGATCAGTGTATATACAGGATGTACAAGCTACATGATCAATGTATATACAGGTTGTATAAGCTACATGATCAATGTATATACAGGTTGTACAAGCTACATGATCAGTGTATATACAGGTTGTACAAGCTACATGGTCAATGTATATACAGGTTGTACAAGCTACATGATCAATGTATATACAGGTTGTATAAGCCACATGATCAGTGTATATACAGGATGTACAAACTACATGATCAATGTATATACAGGTTGTATAAGCTACATGATCAATGTATATACAGGTTGTACAAGCTACATGATCAGTGTATATACAGGTTGTACAAGCTACATGATCAGTGTATATACAGGTTGTACAAGCTACATGATCAATGTATATACAGTTTGTACAAGCTACATGATCGACGTATATACAGATTGTATGGGCTGCATGATGGATGCATATGCAGGTTGTACAGGTTACATGATCGATGTAGATACAGGCTGCGTCGGTTGCAATAATGGATGCCATGTGACATGATCGATGTACATGTATATGCTAGTTGTACAGGTTGTATGATCGATGTATATGCAGGGTGTATGAGTTGCACGACCAGATTATATCCAGGTTGTATGGGCTACTTGATGGATAATACACACAATGTATGCAGATTGTACGGGCTACATGATCGATGTATCTATAGGTTTACGGGCTGCATGATCGATTTAGCTTTATGATTGATACACATGTATGTTGTATGGGCTATATGATCGATGTAGATGCAGGTCACACGGGCAGTATAATCAATGTAGATTCAGGTTGTACGGTCTATACATGTATAATCAATGTAGATGCAGTTTGTACGGGATGTATTATCAATATAGATGCAGTTTGTACGGGCTGTATAATCAATATAGATGCAGTTTGTACGGGCTGTATAATCAATGTAGATGCAGTTTGTACGGGATGTATTATCAATATAGATGCAGTTTGTACGGGCTGTATTATCAATATAGATGCAGTTTGCACGGGCTATATTATCAATGTAGATGCAGTTTGTACAGGCTTCATAATCAATGTAGGTGCAGTTTGTACGGGCTGTATAATCAATGTAGATGCAGTTTGCACGGGCTGTATAGTTAATGTAGATGCAGTTTGTACGGGCTGTATTATCAGTGTAGATGCAGGTTATACAGACTGTATAGTTAATGTAGATGCAGGTTATACGGACTGTATAGTTAATGTAGATGCAGGTTATACGGACTGTATAGTTAATGTAGATGCAGATTATCCGGACTGTATAGTTAATGTAGATGCAGTTTGTACGGGCTGTATTATCAATGTAGATGCAGGTTATACAGACTGTATAGTTAATGTAGATGCAGGTTATACGGACTGTATAGTTAATGTAGATGCAGTTTGTACGGGCTGTATAATCAATGTAGATGCAGTTTGTACGGGCTGTATTATTAATGTAGATGCAGGTTATACAGACTGTATAGTTAATGTAGATGCAGGTTATACGGACTGTATAGTTAATGTAGATGCAGTTTGTACGGGATGTATTATCAATGTAGATGCAGGTTATACAGACTGTATAGTTAATGTAGATGCAGGTTATACGGACTGTATAGTTAATGTAGATGCAGTTTGTACGGGCTGTATAATCAATGTAGATGCAGTCTGTACGGGCTGTATAGTTAATGTAGATGCAGTTTGTACGCGCTGTATTATCAATGTAGATGCAGGTTATACGGACTGTATAGTTAATGTAGATGCAGTTTGTACGGGCTGTATAGTCAATGTAGATGCAGTCTGTACGGGCTGTATAGTTAATGTAGATGCAGTTTGTACGCGCTGTATTATCAATGTAGATGCAGGTTGTACGGAATGTATGGTTAATGTAGGTGCAGGCTGTAAGGGCTGTATGGTCGACGTAGGTGCAGGTTGTAATGACCACATTATCAATGCGTTTCCTGATGTTTATACCAGCCTGTACACGTGTAACGAATTCATTACCAGTCAGAGATGTTTATCTCACCTGGAGATATGTATGGATGAACACTAGTAATCACGATATACCTAGTTTGATACGGGTTTTCAGAGAAATGATGCTGCTTCATTGTCGATATAACTGAAGTTTGTGGACTGCTGTTGCTGGTATTTTGTTTATTTTGGGACATCTCATTTTTAAACAACGGGTTGTGGTCAGTGCTACAAGATTTTCTCCTACGAAATATTTGAAAGGCGTTGCTTTACTTGGAGAAATATCACTCAAAACTACTGCTGTTTACGTGCATTTCATAAAATCGGTTGAGATCTGAATAAGTTATAAACGATTCTAACTCGATTTCGTATCACCTGTCTTCGAATAGTAATACGACCTTCCTCCTACAATCCGTGGTAAAACACCTTTAACCCGATTTTTTTATAAAGGAGATTTTTGGTCTTATTCAGGTAGCTGTTTAACTTACAGTAAAGTCATCCTGCATTAAGCTACCACCAGTCTTAAAGGCCGATATTGATACTAATTTTAACATCCGGTTTATAGAGGATGTACTGTAACTGTATAAACAAATATATTTACAGTAGAACCCCTCTAATGCGACCACTTAATGAATAAACATGGGTGTCTTTATAAGCAGGTGGTTGCTTAATGCAGGACAAAAGTAATGCAGAAAGTTCCTCTAGGAGCTTTCTGCATTACTTTTGTCCTGCATTAAGCTACCACCTGCAACTAGCACCCAGAATTACACCTCTTTTCGGTGGTCGCATTAGCGGAATTTTACTGTATATATAGTTTTACCATGTTTACAACTTATAGGTGTTGTCCGTGTGGTTATCGGAGGTCTTTTCATGCCAATTCCTTAACATTTCAAAATTTAAGAATCTTTTAAACCGTATTGAAAAATGTCACACACCTTCCAAACTAACCATCAAAATTGACTTGTTCCATGGCAGCGTTAGGTTGGCTGCCAGTTCGCAAATCACAGTTCAATATTCGAATAACGATCTGCGAAATATTTCGCAGTTCCTTAAAGAATTGTGAGCTGCAAACTGACAGCCAACGTAACACAGCCCTTTTATATTCACTAAACTTTACTGTTAAACTCGTGATAATAATTGTATTGAAAGCATTGTCTTTGGTAGACAAAGCCAGATAGAAATACATGCACACACACGCACATACACTCGTACACACGTAAATATGCACATACACACACACGCACGCACATACACAAACGCACACACACTGTCACACTCATACACATATTTCTGTTCCAAATTTCATTTGTACGAGTTAATATATCTAGTATAGCCGTTCACTGATTAATCCTTTTTTCATGAATATTCATATAATAAATCATAGATAAAACATACAGATATGTTATAACGTTTGCAAAGGCGATAGATAAAACATACAGATATGTTATAACGTTTGCAAAGGCGATAGATAAAACATATAGATATGTTATAACGTTTGCAAAGGCGTGAAGAGGGATCTCTATGTGATAAAGGGCTAATTAAAGTGAAGCTGGGTGATTGGATACAGCAATGCTTTTGTCTGAATCAATGTCACTCTACTGCAGGAGTTTATACCCGAGCGGTTTCTACAAGAGAATATGGAGGACCGTGACCCCTACAGCTACGTGCCGTTTTCTGCCGGACCCAGAAATTGCATCGGCCAGAACTTCGCTATGAATGAAATGAAAACCGTCGTTGCAAAACTTTTGAGACGGTCAGTTGCTTTTGAAAAATTTAATATTTTTTTAGTTCCTGTAGACTGATCGTTTACTCTACCCTGCTCAAACGTCTGAAATACTATTGACCGAGTGTCAAACAGCTTGGCTCCTGATGTGTCATCGAGTTACTCAGATCTCACCTGAAATTATAGCTGTTTGCAAATATGAGTCGTGTCGTGCACAGTGCGATTAAGATATCCTAATGGAGATCCAGATCGGAGGGCTGCTAGAGGAGTAGGGTCTGCACTGCTTGTCGTTCAGAACTCTTTCATAATTTAATACTGGTTGATATCTACATTTAAACAGTGAACTATTTAAACTATTGAACTTCAGAAACTACTTTGAAAGTGTTACGTACTCTTTCCCTAAAGACATTAATCCTTTCAACGCTAAATTTTCAAATGGACTATTCCAAAATTCAAATAAGCCAAATTTACCGTGAATATTTAGGGATATTTTAAAATAAATGTAACATAACAAACAGTGCAGAATAGAAGCACTTCCATCTGCGTCTACATTGTTTGCGAAGGAGATAAATGACATGTTTCCCACAATGAAAGCGTTTATAATGAAATAACGGCTAACATTTTCGAACGTTGGTCTGTTGAGATTAATGTCTTGATGTGACTACGACCATTTAAACATTTAATTTATCTAATGAATATTCATATAAGAAGTAAGTGTGTAATGAATACTAACTAGATCACTTTAAATTTGTAAAATGGCATTTGAACGAATGGCAGTTTGGCCATGTTACAAAGTGTATAGTCAGATTGTTATACGGTCAATAGCAAACACAAAGAGACCTTCATCAGACGGATCCTACAGGAGCTGTCTGATCTAGGTTTATTATGTTAGCAAAGGCAATATGAGATGTCTGTATCAAGTAAAGGTTTAAAGGATAAATTGTTACTGTTTTGATTGCATCTTCCTTAGTTTCACTTTTGTTCCTGTTATTTGTTTCTAGATTTACCTTTGAGTTAGACCCAAACCACAAGGTTGAAAGACTGCTGTCAGTTGTGCTGAGGAGTAAAACTGGTATTCGAATGAAGGCAATACCAAGACATGTTAAATAAAGATTATTCATTTAAAATGTTTGATATGACCGTTACATGGACTACATACGCAATGCTTGTAACAGAAACACACACGCGAAACGTCCGGTATTATAATCGACGCCATTGAACAAAACAATATTGAGAAACAGAAGCTAATAACTTTACAAACTTCAAGCAAGAGACATTTTTTCTTCAGATTTCGTTGGTTATAGTGCTAAAGGTTTTATATTCTTATCATGCTGAGCAATACGTTTTAGACAAACTTCGCCCATTACAAGTTCTATTTATGTTGATCTACAAAAATGCAGTGTGCCAGGCGGTTCGGATTCCGATGAGACGCCGAGTTACTCTTTGTATAATATAATCACGAATCCATCCGTAGATGGCTAAAGGTTAATACAGTAAAACCTCTCTATAACGGCTACTAATGTTTGTTAATTAGTTAGTATTTAGGGCAGGTGACTGCCTAAAGCAAGGTGAAAGTGAAACAGAACGCTCCTGTAGGAGCGTTCTGTTTTACTTTCACCTTGCTTTAAGCAGCCACCTGCCTTTAACACAAAATAATTGATGTAATTTAGTTTTACTGTACAGTATGAAATACATGTCATTGACGTATATAACCAAAATGCAAACTTGTGAAAAATTCATATAAAATGAACGGCGCCTAGATTATTCGTTTTCGATTGAGCGAAACAATTTGAAAAACTAGAAGTGTAATTTGAAACTGGAGGCATTTTCACGGAATCCATTGTTTATAGTACACTAAATATCCTTAATATTTCAACAGACTAACTTAGGAAAATATTGTAGACCCAGATCAAAAATATTGTAGACCCAGATCAAATTATTCCTTCATGGTCTACACTATATCCTACAATGTCAATCTAATTCAAAGTAGTAAAACTATGCTGAATTGAATTGTTTAGTTTTGAATTACAAACCAGTTGAGAACGGTAATTGATTACATAAGGTAATTAAAGAACTGAAGGTTGTATATTATAATTATTTATGCAAATTGAAATGACAATGTATTAAATAGAGTTGTTTGTTGTGTCTGTGCTCAATTGTGTGTAGCTTGTTTAAGGGACTTTCAAACAAAAGACAGGAAAACATTACAAAGCGTTTCCGTACTATTATGAAATTACTCCAATTTGAAGAACAATCGGTAATGGTAATAGTTTGATTGCACGTGGTCCAATTTCAATACCGTTTATTATTCCAGTCTGTGTATGTTATTGAATTTGATACGCGATGTTTTATTATGGTATGGGTATTGATATTCTTTTGTAAGTTGCATTACATCCCTCCTGCAAACGTTGGTAATTTCTGCTCTTATATAGGCTGGTATCAAACATTTAATTCGGCAAACAGGTGATCTGAACCACAACTAATAGCTAAACAGAGTAGTCCCAGATTAGATGGCTTCTTAAATTTGCTGTTTGCTCACATCATACTATAGATTCAATACTAATGTGTCTGCCATGGCTAGAAAGGTTTGTGTTCATATACATGTACCATTATAATATTTCATGTTATAAATATCCATGATATCATTATTTCTTACATGTATTTTCATGAAGTATGTGGTTCTTTTAGTCTGGGACTGCTTGACAATTGATTTAAAGTCGCCAGTTGCGTATTACACATACAGGACTGAGTGTAAAAGCTAGTGTAGCTACAATATACGGTAAAACCTCTCTAAACCAGACGTTCAATGTAGTATGGATATGGGTCTTGGAGACAGGTGGCAGCTTAATGCGGGGAAAATCATTCAGAAAGCTCCTCTAGAAGCTTTCTGTATGACTTTCACCCTGTATTAAGCAACCACCTGCCTAAAAGTACAGTAAAACCTCTCTATAACGGCCACTAAATTACATCAAATAGTTTGTGTTAAAGACAGATGGTTAAAGCAAGGTGAAAGTAAAACAGAACGCTCCTATGGGAGCGTTCTATTTTACTTGCACATTGCTTTAAGCAACCACCTGCCCTAAATACCAACTAATTAACACAATTTAGTGGCCGTTATAGAGCGGTTTTACTGCATCTAATGTGTTCTCTACTAGAATTACGGTTTAGAGGGATTTCACTGTATACGAGAAACAGTGGCGACATTTGTAAACATTTTGGGCCCAGTTTAGACACTATTTAATTATTGGATACACGGATCGGGACTTCAATGAGAGAAATAAAATAAAGCATTATTTTCAGAATAAAAAAAGAACACTTTTGCAAATGGTCCTGAAATTTAAAGCATGTAGTTACACCAGTTTTCGATATGTCCTCGAGATGTTTTGTTTTTGTTTTTGCCAGTACATTGAATAATTTTACATACAATAATTGTACGTGTTGTTTTTTTAGTTGTATGTACAATGCTAATCAATTACACGTGGCAAACACTGTTATCACATGTTCCAATGTAAAAACAATGGAAGAGAAAATTCAGTTTTATTTTCATGTCTTCAGAAATGTTTGAATTATATACTGACGTGTTAATATTTTACGACAACCTTACATTTTACGTTAATGGTTGCACATGCCTACTAGTGGTATGATCTTTTCAAATTGTTGACTGTTCACCTGATATGTATGCCTCCTCCTGTTTGAAGATACCTTTACATATTGACAGGATATTGAAGGTTTGGTTGTTCTCTTTTGGTAATTGAGGTATTATGACATTTTGGAGTTTTTATTCGACGCAGTATTTATATAAGTACAGACAAACTTATAGACGAAGGAACTTAACTATGTACTTCAGAATGGGACTTTAAGGAGAACAAGCACCTCTACGGTACTCGTACTTAACACTTTCAATACCAGTGGTGAATATATAATTTCCTACGCAAACTGTTTGGATCCGGACGATGCGCCGAGTAGCTGCACAAAAAAGAAAAGAAAAAGTGAGCAGACGACAAATTATACAGACAACACTTTGGCAGCAACTGATTTAAATACAAACTTTTATCATCGTCTATACTGGATCGAAACTGTTTGCAAATGTTGTCACATGATTCACCGCGTGAATTAGAGTAAGCAAGATGTTGCAGTTATTAAATGTGAAAGTAAACACACAGCGAACATAGATATAATAATAATAATAATCATTATAATAATAATAATAATTATTATTATTATTATTATATTTAAGTAGTAGTAGAAGCAAAATATAACAATAATGCTGAAAATAGTAAGTTAGCACCAATGTAAGCACCAATTCTTCGTTAAGCAGTAGGACATTTGAGCAGTCAGTGAAAATGTTTGATGTGCATATCGAATTACAAGACATGCTAAGGTATTCAGTTTTCTTTCCGTAGATACAACATCTAAAATACATATTAGAAATTTAGCACAAACGCCATATGAAATTGCTTTACAACATCAGTTTTTAATTATGTTTTATTTATTTTAAAAATGTAAACAATATTAAACTGATACTACACTCTTGTTTCAGCAATTGTGTGTTTTAATGGGTAGATATTATGCCAGGCAATGTGTTCAGACGTGTTGAATATTTGTCATCAGAAAGTTTCCTTAATTTGTTCATTGAATGTTGTTGGTGATAATAAACTTAAGTATTATATTGCTTCCGGCTTGCTTATACAAACTTGTTTCCGTAAGGAAATTATGTTTTGCGGAAACAACTGTTTCCACTGTTTAGTCACACAATGTTACTTAACAAATGAGCTACAGACTCCACTATCAGTTACAATAACTTTATACAAATGTTAGATGCCACATCTTAGTGCCTTTATTACTTTCGTATAATTTTCACATAGAATCCTAAACATAATAAATACACGCCCTACCATGTACTTCTTCATTCCATGGTTCCATCGATTATAGATTAGGTTCTTATATACGGTGACAATTATGACCAGTTGCTAGTAGATCTATCACCTGTTTCCAACTCATGCATTGTAAAGAAATAGTCATTGCAATCGGAACGTGCTAAGTAATGGTTTGCACCAATGTCAGAATTTACAATCATTTTACGTGGGTGTTTAAAATAGTTTGAATCCAGAACATTAGGTTTCTAAAATAACACGCTGAAGGTGTCCCTAATTAAACCATTACAATGCGGGACATGAGTCACTAATGTCCTTTGCAAACAGTGTAGACCCAGATGATAGGGCTCCTAGAGGAGCACTCTCACCAGGGTCTGCACTGTTTGTTGTTACATTTTTCTTTAGAAATATCCCTAAAGGCTAGATATTCACAATACGCTTGTCCGGTTTGAATTTTGGAATTTCAGCGCTGTAAGGGTTAACATGCAGGCTGTAACATTCTGTAGATCAATATCATAGTAGTTGTAAAATTAATGTGATATTGTAACTTTTAATTGCAATTAAAAGCATCTCAAAGCTCCTTCATTAGTGAACACCCCGCCATAATTTACATATATGTCCAGCTGTGCTGATTATTGATTCCCTGGAGCGCTCCTGCAGTGTCCAGCCAGGGTCCATGGCCATAAGAGATAAGGTTTTGCAACTATACCTTCATCCTCTGTGATAGTAGCCCTCCATATCAGTTTGTGTATTAGATGCTAGAAAGTCAGCACCCAAAATGCACAACATGTGGTTAATGGGTCATCATTCCTTTCGAAATGCCTTTAACCCTTTCAAACTGGGTCATACATGTACTGTCATTTGAAAACAGCGTAGACCCAGATCAGATGACTCCTATTCAAAATCATCTATCAAGTTTAAGCCTTCATATTAAGCGGACTCTATAGTAAAACTGGTGGGATATTCTACGCTGAAAGTTCAGGGCTGAACGGATTAGTTTGATTCCAGGTAATCAGTGTGATCGGCATGTAGAACTATTCGTTCATGCCACGATCACATGATAAGTATGGTTCTAAACCTCTGTCAAGTTGAAATAAATAAACATGTAACGACGTAAATGTTGCTTTGCCAACTATTGTAGATTGCTTCAACCACCAACGTATATCTTTTTTTCCCATTTTCCGAAGTCTGTACTAAGATGAGAACGTTTAGATCCTGATGAGGCATATAAACTATGAAATACTATCAAAATAGTGAAAGGGTTATGGCTGGTGACATATTGGCGTGGCCAACCTCTCTGCAGCTATCAATTAATTATTGTATATAAATCAGCTGGCAGTTTCTTTCATAACGAAAGTTACATTTGTTCTGCATTAAGTAGTCACCTGCTTTTAAAGGCAATATACATTAACATGGCATATAATTGTAATCTCGGTGTTAATTAATTTGCATACAAAGTGTGCTGAACCAATGTCGCACTTCATAGTGGCATTAGAATGACATTTATTGGAGTGGTTTCTGACATTCACGGAAATTAATTTTGAAATTGATATTCATAATGACTGATGAACCAGATGTGTGATAGTAAAACCCCTTGCACCTTGTCACATTGAAATATCAACAATGCCCAACTCGTTTTTAAATGCCTTCTTGGACATATATATGCTGACGGGTCATATTCTTTTTATTCCATAGAGTGCATGTACATTGCAGACTAATTAATTTTGAACTTCATGACATACAGAACTGCTTCCTTGTATATGAATGCATTTACATTATGTCCTATCCAAACATTTGTTTTAGTTTTTGGGTATTGAAATATGAGATTTTATTGATACGCAATGCAATACATCAGACACATTAATCATATTTGACAAGGTATGCCAGGGTGTCATTAAAACAGCATCAATATTTATTGGCAATAGCACATCATACGGTATCATATAATTGTAAACTGCGCCACCAATGTAACAAGTTGTTGTTACATTGTGGAATATTTTACTTATTTATTTACAAATTAATCTAGATAGTAGTCGATGGAAATGTGTACTAATGTATAATACATACCCTAATTACTCTCCAGATTCGGACAGACACACTTAGGCAAAACTTACATACCCAAATCAAACAACTCCTGGGGAAGTCTGAATTACGTGCTGCTATGTCAGTCTAACTTGCAGTTTGTTATCAATATACAGTAGAACCCCTCTAATGCGACCACTTAAGGAATAAACATGTGTGTCTTTATAAGCAGGTGGTTGCTTAATGCAGGGCAAAAGTTATGTAGAGAGCTTTATTACTTTCTAACTTTCTGTCCTGCATTAAGCTACTACCTGCATCTAGCACCTAGAATTATACCTCTTTTAGGTAGTCACATTAGCGGGGTTTTACTGTAATACCAAATGGTTTAGCTCAGTTTTACAATCCGACGAGGAGGAGCGATAGAGTGTCCGAATACTTAGGATAATTAGGGTAGATATAGTCAACCCAGATCAACCTAGTATGTCTGTCTCTTAGTTTTAAACATAATTTAAACCGTTGCAGGAATATTTCATCGTCATCGCAAATGTCTCTTTTAGTACGGCATGCCTGTCTGATAATGAACCTAAGTTAATGCATACCATTACGCGTTACCTTTGTTACTAATTGTGTCTAAAGTGACCATATATTAACCCTTTCCTCCATAAATACGCCTCTCTATGCCTCTGTAAAAGTCACTTTTTGAAACTAGAAAAGTAAAAGGGTTAATCCTTCCCTCAATGGGTATAAATTTAAGAATTTATTATTGCATGAATAGTCTTTGACTGAATTTTAATAATTGCACATAAACAAGGAAATAGTTACCAATCAAACAGAACATACCCTGATTATAAAGCTCCTGCTGGATGTGTCTGATATTGGTCTACTCTATTTACAAATGTCAAGCTTGCCACGCGTCAGGGAAAATTCAGGGGAAACAATTTCCAAGGCCAGGAAATTGTCAGGGAATTTTGTGAAGTGTCTGGGAAATTTGAAAATATGGGAAAATGTCAGGGAATTTTGAAACAAAATGAGAACCACATATTTTAAAGTTCCCCAAAAATATAACAATTCATGACAGAAAGACCAAATGTCGCAATGTAATATGTCTGGGACAATTTTAAAATTACTTCAGGGAAATGTCAGGGAATTTTGTTTCCTCTGATTTGTGGCAACCCTGAATGTGCCAACAGTCGTCTATATGAGGGAAATGGTTAAACATAACATTTCACGTTATATATTGTACGGTACATGGATTAAATAGCAAAAACGTAATAGATAAGCAACAGTAGTAATCAGTTTGGTATAGAATTGCCACTCAATGAGTTGAAAGACTAAACTACTGAAAACACGCTTGCAATAACACAGCCATTTACGCTGTAGATATCCCCCTTTCCATTCATTCTTAATGTATTATTTGTATCGTAAAATGTCTGTAAAATATGGCACGCAATGTTAGACCAACAGTAATTCAAACATAACTTTTTCCAGCTCTATATAAACAAAAGGCCCCTATATTACTTCTGAATATGGGTTTATTGAAAGTAATAATAATAATGTACACTTATAACAATACTGCAAACTGGAACCAAATACATACCATTCAACCTTATCCTGAAACGTCTCCAGGATGCATGGAATGCTTGAATACAAAATACATGCTGAACAATGTATACAATGTAAGGCCTAAACGGTGCAACGTGCCAATATTAGATAGTATCAAAGCTGTTTCAGTAAGGCAGCGATTAGCCATAAATAACAAACGGAATATTTATATCGAATTTATCTAAATGAAATCAATGCACACTGTTGCATGTCTGTCCAATATTACGATTCGTGCTATTGTTTAATCATAACAATTTCCCTGTGATTAAATTTCGTTTAGTTTATTACCGTGTATTTTGAAAATTCTCTTCTCACGATAAGGTTACACATCTTCCACTTAAACAATGATAAAGACAAGGCATTACCATAACATTCAAACTTTATACACTCCTATATGCATGATACATTTGTTGGAATTGTTTTTTCCTTATTTGTTCCGCCTTAATGTTGATACAAATGGAAGCATTTTCTTTATGTTGCATTTATTTCTTTATAACTGGCATCTATAAACATATTGGTTCCAGATAAGACACTGAGTACAAGTAACTCGGCGTCTCACCAGGATCCAATCTTTTTGTCACTCAGTCAATAGTTTCTCAGTTGTTTGATCGAATCGGAAGTAGTCAAAAATGTACCCGATCCAGACGTGGTGTAAGTGTTAGCATGCAAACATTTTCCCAGTCTTGCATGACACAGTCTATCTTTATGCATAAGTAGTGAATTAACATCTTTAGTGGAAATACGGTGTCTAACCATTTCCTTCATATAAACATGTTTTTACACATTTTCAAACAGAGTAGACCCATATCAGACGGCTCCTATCTGTTGGCAAATATCTATCTGTTGGCATTTGAAAGGCCTGTTTCTTTACTTACTAAAATAGCTACAATGTTTCACCTTCCATATTTAATTATAACTATTTTTTCAATAAATATTCAGTAGGTAATGACATTTGGAATAAACATAGCGCAGGGAAAGGGTTGAAGGAATTGCATGTCAGTGGAGAGACACTTAATTTATTCCATATCTACGCATTTTACACATTTTCAAACAGAGCAGATCTAAATAAGACATATCATATTGAGGATGTCTGATCAGGGCGTGTTCTTTTTGATTATGGAATGATGCTGATTTGATTCTAGTTTCCCGTGCCGGGGCTACAGAAAATGTCTGATCTGGGTCTACTCTGTTTACAGGAACCGTGCCTTTGGAGTAATTGTTTCAGACATGCAGTAGCTAAGTACCAGAACAAAAGTTCCGAAACCTATATTAGTTCCATATATACCCATTCGCTCCTAGACTATTTTTAGACCCAGCCTCTTTGAAAAAATCTACCGAAAAGTAGCATTTACTACAGAAAAAGAAACCTTTAGAAATGTGTAGCTTTGAAACCACTGTGATAAATAGAGCTTTTGCTCCTATGGATTAAATGCTCTATTTATCACAATGGTTTTTAAAACTATGACTTTTGCAGAGACGCCTAAAGGCGACAGTAGGAGATAACAACCACTTTATGTAGAAGACCCAAATGCCAACAAATTACGTGGAAGCTTTAGAGATGATGTACTCTTTTGCTACCTTTGACAAACAATGTTCTGTGATACTTGCCCTGCATTAACCCTTCCCTGGTGAATGTTCATGTAGGAAATAATGACGTCATGAATATTGATAAATTTATTTTGTATAATGGCATACGAACACCGGACATTTTGCCTCAGACAGAAGCTGTAGAATCTGATCTATATTACATTATAAGCAAACTGGGCAGATCCTGATCAGACAGCTCCTATAGGAGCCGTCTGATCTGGGTCTACTTCGTTTGCAGATGCGTCAAAATGCGCTTACATAAGGGAAAGGGTTAAAGCACCGCCTTCTTTGAAATATTCATATATTAACCTTTGAAAAAAACACGAGCGTACTGTCATTTACAAACAGAGTAGACCCCGATCAGAGGGCTGCTTGGGATCTGCATTGTTTGTCAAGCAGAATCCGCTAACGCATTTAACCATTTCCTCCATAAATACGCCTTTCTACGCCTCTGTAAAAGTCACTTTTTGAACCATTGTGATAAATAGAGCATTTGATCCTAGGGAGCAAATGCTCTATTTATCACAATGGTTTCAGAACTACAAAATTCTAAATTTTTCCGTTTCTCTAGTTAATGCTACTTTTCGGTAGATTTGTTCAAAGAGGTTGGATCTAAAAATAGCCTGTGAGGTAATGGGTTAAGACATGTATACTTAGTAGACGCTATTCTTAACCACTTCCATCATATAATGCTTTTTTCACGCATTTTCAAACAGAGTAGACCCAGATCAGACGACACCTGCAGGAACCGTCTGATCAGTGTATGCTATGTTTACTTGTAAAATCATGATAGATCTGACAGTTTTTACCACTACCAAAGTGTCCTGTGTACATATGCCATCATAAAAATCCAACTTATAAATATTCATGTTGTCAGTATTTCCTTAATGACTATTCAGCAGTGAAAGTGTTAACCCTTCTCTAGCTGAATTTTAAAATACATTTCTCCTTCTTTATCCATGCCCTGTTGTATAATTTCATATATCTTCAATGTGTACAAGTATTTCGCTGTGCAATCACTACTGTGGAGTGCACTGGTTGCACAATCAATTTGTAAATAGTGCAGACCCTGATGAGACAGCTCCTGCAGGAGCTGTCTCATCTGGGTCTTCACTATTTACAGGTACGTATATTGACGCGAATAGCAAGCGAAGGGTTAAACAGTGGTGGCCTATACAATTCTAATACAGCTGAACTTCGATGTCTCGAACTTCAAGAGACCATACAAATTACTTAGAGATAACAAAAGTTCGAGACATCCGATTTCTAATCAGAACAATTTCTCAAGTTCACAGATAAATGTAGGAGATTTCAGCATTACTTTAGACCTGTATTAAGCTGTAACATCGGTTTCTAGATATACGTAGTGATACATTTGAAAGCAATTCTGTATTGTAAGTTTTTGGAAGTACCGAACTTTGAGTTCCAGTTATCCGAAGTTCGAGCTATCCGAGTTCGAGATATCGAAGTTCAAATGTAATTCAGCGTTGAAAGACCACAAGAGGACGCTTGAAATTGTAAACAGGTCAAAAGTGGTCGTAGGCCTAGTGGGACTGGGCCCTGGGGTTGTTTTTCATGATCAAAAACCTATCTACGACAGAAATATGACTGAAATAGATCGCACCACTGGAAACGGTAACCAACGAATTATGAAGACCATCGGCGCTTATCGGTGACTTGTCGTGCGACATTCGTACAAATATCGGCGACCAGAGGTCGCTAGCAATCTTAAACAGGTCTTAAGTGGTCGTAAGGCCTAGTGGGACTGGGCCCTAACAGAGCAAAAGATAAATGTGCGTACTCAGATACTAAATTTGGCAGCGTTAAGTTGGCTGCCAGTTCGAAGTTCGCAGTTCGTTATTCGAATAACGAACTGCGAATTATTTCATTGTTCGTTATTCGAATAACAAGCTGCGAAATAGTTCGCAGTTCGTTATTCGAATAACGAACTGCGAACTGGCTCGAATAACGAACAACGAAATATTTCATTGTTCGTTTTTCGAATAACGAACTGCGAAGTTCAACTGTGAATTGGCAAGCCAACTTAACGCTGCCACTAACATCGTCATTTCTCTTATCACTCTTTAGAATCGTCTCGAAGGGAGTTATTCTTAATTTACGCATGTTCTCTAGACCTCTGTTCTTAACCCTTTCCTCCATATAAACGCATTTTCATGGATTTGCAAACAGAGTAGACCCAGATCAGACGGCTTCTATATGAGCCATCCGATCAAGGTCTACTCTGTTTGCTTATGAAACTTTATAGATCTGGCTATGCAGTTTCAACAACAGTGAAACAAAATATCATTTTCCGTGTTCTAGTTTATTGATTTTGTCCATGAATATTTAGTAGGTATTGAAATTTGGAATAAATATAGAACAGGAAAAGCTATCGATAACCTGATTTGCATTTGCAAACATCTTAGATCCAGATGAGACGTCCAGGACCAAGGTTTCTCAAAAGCTTATTAGAATCGGACGCAGTCAATATTGAACAGATCCGAGTTTGAGCAGACATTATTTTTCTAGTTCAGGAAAGGCTATGTACTGAATTACAATGTATGTGCTTACATCTTATTTTAAGCATTTAAATTAGCTTTCACACGTGGTCGGGTTTTATATACCAAATTGTAAAACTGTCGTTTGGAATGGCATTTATATTTGCACTATTTGACAACTACTACAACTGATATACAGTAAATGCCCTCTAAAGCCGAGTTCTTACAAAGAAAGAATTGAGTCATACAGAATGCTCCCAATAAGCTCCCAAATATGATATCATTAATGATACATATCGGGGGTTAAGAGCTTTATTACTCAAGTATTACCTGCTGCACATAGGGTACGTGATTAGATTGATGAACTCATAATAAGCACATTCTAAGATATGCATTGTAAACTGAGAAAGACAACAAGGACCGGGGGATATAATTACATGTAGTCTAATGGCGTCATACAAGGACCGGGGGATATAATTACATGTAGTCTAATGACGTCATACATGTATCACTCGCGTCAAGCCTTTTCTTCATCCTTCCTATAAGCACTTTTCCACGCATTTGCAAACATAGTGGAACCAGATTAGACGGCTCCTATAGAAAATGGGATCTGTTTGTTTAGTTTCTAATATTGCTACGAAATTTCACCTTTTATATGTCATTGTACATATTTTGTTCATGAATATTCAATAGGTATTAACATTTGTAATAAATATAGCACACGGAAAGGATTAAAGGAAGGCCGTCTAATAAATGACGGATTTGTTTTTTAATCATCTCATAAACATTATAATAATGCTGTCGACCACAATAAACTTTTGCGATTTTCAGTGACTATAAATGTATTCGTTAGCCATTTCCACACCAGTCTATTTTTCGTTTTCGATAAAATACAGTTCTCCTTTTTATACACTTCTAAACACGTCGATAAAACAGCAGCTGTTAACCCTTTCGCTGCCAACATTTGTCGTCTGCAAACTTTGTCGTCTGCTACAATTTTCAGTTTTCATTTTTTCTTTTTTTTTGTTTCAAAAATTTGTAACAGTAACACACAGTTTGGATCCTGATGAGACGCCGAGTTACTCGGCGTCTCATCTGGATCCAAATTGTTTGCATAGGATATGACATATGCGCCATTGGCAGCGAAAGGGTTAATATATATTTTTAATTTTTATTTATTGATTTTTTTAAAATTTTCAAATGCTTTATTCTACCCGTGTGTGAGGGTCATCCCTCATCATACCGTACACTCATTTGGTAGGTTAATAGCATTGAGTCATGTTTATGATAAGTATAATAGTTACATAAATTAACAAGCAGAAACAATTCAAAGAAATCAATTTTAACCATGATGTTTGAGAAAAAAGTACATTGTATTATTGAGTTATAGTTTATACAGGTATCTTTTTGAAGGGAAGATTCTATGTATTTGATAATAAATAAGAAAAAAGGGGGAGGGGAATATACATATATTTAATAAATCAGATTTAGAGTATTTAGATAGACAAAACAACAAAAATGGGAAAAACGTGCTCGATGGGGTTAAAAAAAGTAAAGTAACCAGTTATAGTCTACTTTCAGTCCGAATGACCGCTCAGCCGACAGTACATTTACTCCCCTGGTCATTGAGTAATTCGCCTACAATATTGAGTACTGCTAACATATGGCGCAATCATGCAGCCGCAGTAGCGGCTAGTGACCCTCACAGATATCCATTTAACCCCTGGGTGGAGAGGAGGTGCGGTTGGGAGACACTGAAAAGCGTTTCTGAAGTTTCCGGGAGGGACCCGAATTTGAAGACCACCGCACACCACGGGGTTCTCTCATTTCAACAATATTTCGGTTTCATGGTGTGTTTTTTATATATAAAACTGTTTACATCTATACAGGAAATGATAATAATTGCCAAGGCCATTTACACTTTTTTAGATAATGTAATATATATATATATATATATATATATATATATATATATATATATATATATATATATATATATAGAGAGAGAGAGAGAGAGAGAGAGAGAGAGAGAGAGAGAGAGAGAGAGAGAGAGAGAGAGAGAGAGAGAGAGAGAGAGAGAGAGAGAGAGAGAGAGGAATTTATTCCATAAATAGATCATAATATATTGACCATGTTTGATCAAACTGTTCAAGATAATTATCCCTTGTTGCTATGTATTTCAGCGCTTTAGATTTAGCTATTATTTTGTTTTTAATGATATTATTGAGACTTTTCCTTTCCTTTTTTCTGTTTGGTCAAATATATATAGTACTTTGTCTCTAGTAGAATAATCATGTCAGCCATTGAATAGGAATTGTTTAAATTGAATAGGCATATCTTCTCATTTATAAAATTGTTTTATTCTGGTAATTTCATCCACTGCTGTACGTTTGTTGAAAATAATTTTGTTTCCGGACATGACCAAATCATATGTTGAATTGTTTCTATTTCACCACAAACTCTGCAATTAGGATTGTTTGAGAGTTTGATGTTAAAAAGGTATTTCTGTGTTTAAAGAATTCTCTGGTTTATTCGATACTGTAACCACCGTATTTCTGTACTGAAGTTTAAATATTGCATTGTAAATTTCTTTCAAATCGTTATCGTCTATTTGAAAAATTTGGTTCCATCTTGTCACTGCATTAGGCTTTTCATTAGTTTTATTGAGTATGTTAAATAAATGAGCTGAACATTTTGATTGTTTAGTAGTATTAATGCATTTAACGGGAGTAATGGATTTTGTATTTTTGCAGTGTTACTGTAAAGCTGAAACTTATTTATAAATATTTTTATAAACATCTATAACACCGTAATATTTTACAGAGTCAATATGAATATCACAGATTTCACAAAATTATTGATAATTGTAGAAGTTTCCTTCAGAGGTGAACAGATCGTTTATTTGTGAAATCCCTTTTATAAAACAAGGTTTGTAAAACACACACATTTCACCTATTTGAATATCTTTGTTTTAGAATAATGGTGCGGCCATTAATTCTGCTACGTTTTCATGAGTGTGTGATGTTTGTATTTTATGGAAAGCTTTTATAAATGCTTGCCAAAATTGATTTGATACTTCTTTCTCACAGTTTTTTAAATGCTCAGATCCTAAAGTGAACATTTTACTATAGTCATTGCTACATTCTAAAATTGTGCTCCATTTACCAAATGTTGTTATTAACCATGTTAAATTTATTATCTTAACCCTTCGCTTGCTATTCACGTCAATATACGTGCCTGTAAATAGTGAAGACCCAGATGAGACAGCTCCTGCAGGAGCTGTCTCATCAGGGTCTGCACTATTTACAAGTTGATTGTGCAACCAGTGCACCCCACAGCAGTGATTGAAAAGCGAAATACTTGTACACAGTGAAGATATATGTAATTATACAACAGGGCATGGGTTAAGACGGAGAAGTGTATTTTAAAATTCAGCAAGCGAAGGGTTAAGACCCCCTTCAAAGTATTGTTTAACTAACTCTGCTGTTTTATCTTTGCATTCCCTTGCCAAATAAAGCCAAAGAAAATTGAATTGATTTCCTTTAAAATATTAGTCAGGCTCGACCGAACAAATATCCTTTTTATATTATCACCATAGTACCATCATTCGTATCAACATGCATGGAACTTAACACAATACTGTGTTATTTATTCAAGGAGTTTTATGCAGTTCAAGATTTTAATCAGCGCGAACTTTTGATGAGATCAAAATCAGGTACAGGTGAACCTGTCCTAAGCGGTCATTCGTATATTGAACATAGGACTATCAAAATGCACGTGGTTATTAAATGCAGGGCATACGTAATGCTGAAAACTCCTAAAATAACGTTTGTACATTACTTTTGATCTGCATTAAGCTGTCATCAGCCTTAGAGACCCAACTTTAGACCTCTTTATGATGACCGCTTAACCATTCGCCTGTTCTGTGTTTATTCTAAATATCAATACACATGTACCTACTGAATATTCATGGACGAAATAGTTATTATGAAATATGAAAGGTGTAACATTGTAGCCATTATAGAAACTAAAGAAACATATATATCTAATTCCATTAGCAAACAGAGCAGACCCTGATCAGGCGGATCATATGGGAGCCGTCTGATCTGGGTCTACTCTGTTTGCATATGCATGAAAAACACTTTTATATGAAGGAAAGGGTTAAGACAAGTTTAACTGTATAACCCTTATCTCGCTATCCGTGACTAGGCCCAAGTTTCACGAGCATTCTTAAGTAATTACTTAGCTAAGCTTGTTATCTAAAAAATACAAAAAAGCATAATTTTTCATAAATTAGTGTTTATCAAAAACATTATTTAAGAATTTGTGACAGACTTAAGCATTTTACCAAATTCATTTATTGCTTTAATTAGATGTTTCATGCAAAAACTGTCATTTTCTGTTTAAAAATATAACTGAATGTCCCTAAGGATTCTGTTTAGATAAACTTATTTCACTTATCTGTTCTATATGCAAGTGTAATACCCCTAATAAGTTAAGCATGATATTAAGTAATTACATGTATTTAAGAATATTTGTGAAGTTGAGGCCAGCTCCGCTTTTGTTAAAAGCTTGAATCCTATTGACACACCGAATAACTCTGTGTGTAATCAGGATCCAAGCTGATTGACCGTGGTTCTTTTTAAAGGTTAATCGAAGTGGTCGAACAGACCCAATTCCATACATATTAACCCTTTCCCTGTTCTATCTTTATTACCAACTTCAATACCTACTGAATATTCATGGACAGAATAGTTATAATGAAATATGGAAGGTGGAGCATTGTAGCCATTTTAGAAAGTAAAGAAACAGATCTATCAAATTCTATTAGCAAACAGAGTAGACCCTGATCAGACGGCTCCTCTAGGAGCCGTCTGATCTGGGTCTGCTCTGTATGCAAATGCGTGAAAACACGTTTATATGAGGGAAAGGATTAACAAGACCGACTGGCCTAATACAAAGATTATAGTGCGGAAACAAGATTGCACTGTCCGCATTTGCTTGCTTGTCGTGTGAATTATTTATATGTGTACAAAATAGTTTTTCTCGTTTCGACAGGATGCTCTGCGACATATGGTGAAATGGTTCTTTATTTAGTGACCTCATATAACTGCTTACAGCAACGGAAATTGTTTATGAAAGTGATTTCAACTAACAATCCGGAGTGCTGACACCTAATCAAGCTAAAACAGCAATGGTCTTGATTGCCACTATTTCAATTTTGAAACCGAATGAAACATCAAAAGCATAAACCTTTCTCATTCCGCAAACATGAAACATGCTTAAACCCTGATTTCTTTTTACTTTCGATTTGTTCAAATGTTTCAGAAACTATTGGCCGGGTGTCAAACTGCGTGAACTGGTGAGAGCCGAGTTACGCAGCGTCCCATCTAGATCAAAGTAGTTTGCAAATGCCAGTATTCTCTCGCTAAGTATCAGTATAACACTACTTTGATGTATAATGTAGTTCCTTTAACCCTTTCGCTGCCAAACTCTGTCGTCTGCTAACTTTATCGTCTGCTATAAAATTTCATTCGTTTGATTTTCTTCATTTTTGTATCAAAAACATAGTAACAGTAACAAACAGTTTGGATCCTGATGAGACGCCGAGTTACTCGGCGTCTCATCTGGATCCAAACTGTTTGCATAGGTAATCACAGATCCGGCATTGGCAGCGAAAGGGTTAAACAAGAAATCCAAGACGTTCTTACAGCTGACGTTCTAGGCTAATACAGTAGAACCTGTCTTAAATGGTCATTCATTTATTGAACATTGGAGTCTTAAAAAGCACGTGGTTGCGTAATGCAGGTAAGAAGTAAATAAATGCAGAAAGCTCGTATTGGAGCTTTCTGTATTACTTTTGACCTGCATTAAGCTACCACACCTGTCTTACTGACCCATAATTAGACAGCTCTTGGTTGTCGCTTAAGACAGGTTTTTACTGTAATAACAACTCAACACCCTGTTTTATATGATCAAACAGGCAGCATTCCGGTATTACGTATGAAACAAACTGCTTTCTGTTGCACATTTATTCAAGATTTCAGTAGCGTCAAGTTTCCTTTTAAATAGATGCATTCGCTAAGTCTGCTCCCAAAGCCTCAGACATAGACCATTTAATTACTTGTTCTCACATTCTTTTTACCATGATTTAACCCTTCGCTTGCTATTCACGTCAATATACCTACCTGTAAATAGTGAAGACCCAGATGAGACAGCTCCTGCAGGAGCTGTCTCATCAGGGTCTGCACTATTTACAAGTGGATTGTGCAACCAGTGCACTCCAAAGCAGTGATTGCACAGCGAAATACTTGAACACAGTGAAGATGTATGTAATTATACAACAGGGCAAGGGTAAAGAAGGAGAAATGTACTTTAAAATTCAGCAAGCGAAGGGTTAAACTTCACTTATTAATTTGTAATTTCTAAAGCCACCTTCGTGCCAGACTGTAGCTCATAAAACATGTATATCCCCCTCTCGTAAATAAGACTCTATTTCTTGTAGTGAATAAGGGTTAACTCCATAAATATGCGATTATCCTTTATCATGCTATTCCCGGTCTCTTCAGGATCCAAGCTGTTTGACACTCGGCCAGTAGTTTTCAAAAGCTTGAACGAATCGGAAGGGGTCAAAGATGCACCAGGTTCAACTTTGAGTAGTAAATAAAAGTACAAAAATGAGTCATGCAGGAAACACCGCATACAGAACAAACAAAAAGTCGCCCGAACAGCAACACAAGGAACCTTTCATAAAATGATAAATATCTAGTTGCTAATTGAAACGGCATTTTGAAAAGCCTATTTCATGTGAAACGACAATAGAACCACTTGTAAACCGATTACTCATTAAATAGGTTCCAAATGAATGTATTTAAAGGTAGGCGGATGCTTAAGTCATGAGATGAAGGAAAAAGTTGACGACTTCCCAAATCCGGAGACGAAAGGAGGTTATCGAATGCTTGTACATTGTTCTTTCTGTCGTACCCCTAATGGCTTCCCTATAATTGCAATGCCTTCAGAAAGGTCATCAAGTGCAATTGCGTGTGGCTTCAGAGTTACACATCTTGTTTTGTTGACAGCACATTATTTGCTACAGTTCCAGTTAGCATGTTTAATGAATCCTTTTGCTGTATGTGTTCCTTGTTTAACATGCATACACACTGCTGCGTTAGCCGTCGCTTTCGTTGGTGAGCAGTCGGGCTGTGATTGTAGTTATTTACACGGTTTGTTTGTGTATGTTGAACACGTCCCCAACCCATGATTCTAAATCGTAGTTGTAAGTTTAACACTTTCTGTTCCAATGCGGTACTCCTGTCTTCACAATATCTTTGTGTTTGTATCGTGCATCTTTCATACTTTTGTTCATTTGAATGTGTGATATGGGTATATGAGTGTTCTTCAATTGCTGTGCTTTAGTATTTGTGGACTGTTTGTGTCTTTATGTTCAACATCATTGCTTCTACGTGATATATTCAGTCTCACGGTGCGTGCCTTTCAATTCCAAATTATACTGTTAAGTATCGCATTGTTCTAGACTCGGCCCAACCGATATAACTATTCTCTTTAGTTAGGCCCTTTGTGATGTTTTGTCTTGTCATACAATTGCGTAAGTTATGTCGTCACATCTTACCTTTTGTTTTTTGGTGACTTTTAGTTCTGGTTTAACGGCGCATCTATGTTAATTAACTCATTCTCTCCTAGGCTATTTTTAGACCCAACCTCTTTGAATGTATCTACCGAAAAGGAGCATTAACTAGAGGAAAGGAAAAAATTAGAATTTTTGTATGTTGAAACCGTTGTGATAAATAGAGCATTTGCTCCTGTAGGAGCAATTGCTCTATTTATCACAATTGTTTCATAAAGTGACTTCTATAGATGTGCAAAAATGCGTCACTAGGGGATAATGTGTTAAATGTTATCAGTGTTGAGCATGCAAGGAACATTGTTTTGTGTATGCGTATGGTATATGTGTGTACAATGTGTGCATGAGCGCTGTTTGTTGGCTGTGAGTATGTGTTTGTAGAGTTCCCATATGTTCTACATCATTCGACACTATGTGATCCTTTTTAGTTTATTATCGTAGTGCCCTAAATGATGTTGTTGTTGAACAGGCAAGGAACAGTCTATGAAGGTCGTGTGCGAGCGAGCATTTCATTTCTGCTTCTGGTGTTTCTGTGAACTGTCGTGTGTCCTTTTCAAGTTTCCTGTATGACTTCTATTCTATTTATGAAGGGCTGCAGCTTAACCCTTACCCTTTCCCTGATGAATATTCATGTAGGAAATACTGACGTCATAAATATTGATACGATTATTTTTTATAATGGCATATGAACACAAGACATTTTGGCTCAGGCAGAAGCTGAAGAATAATATCTATATTACACCATAGGCAAACAGAGCAGACCCTTATCAGACGGATCCTATAGGAGCCGTCTGATCTGGGTCTTCTCTGTTTGCAGATGCGTCAAAATGCGCTTACGGGAAAGGATTAATGCAAGGTGAAAGTCACGCAAAATATCTTCTTAGAACTCCTTCCTGCATTAATCCTTTATTCCATGAGTATATTCATGTAAGAAATAATGAAATCAAGAATATTAATTAGATTAATTGTTAAAACACCACATGTTTGGCCATGGAAGAAACTGTAAAATCATAATTATCTATATTATAGATTAAGCAAACAGGAAAGACCTTGATCAGACGGGTCCTACATTAGCCGTCGGATCTGGGTCTATTCTGTTTGAAAAGGCGTAGAAAGGCGTATTCACTGAGTGAAGGTTTAAGCATTAGACTTTTCTTCCTAAACGTTTCGCAATTGTTTTATTACCGAACTCTTGATCAGCGAGGTTGTTTGTATATTAGCCCTTTTCTCCATAAATACGCCTTTCTACACCTTTGTAAACAGCGTTGCTTATGGAGTAACATAAATATGCTTCTACAGTTTCTGTCATGGCAAAAAAATAATGTGTTAAAACATACTATTTAAGAAATTAATCTAATGCATATTCATGAGCGAGGTTTTTCTGTATATTAACCCTTTACTCCATAAATACGCATTTCTACAACTTTGCAAACAGCGTTGCTTATAGAGTAATATAGATATGCTTCTACAGTTTCTATCATGGCATAAAATGCATGTGTTATTATACCATTTAAAAAATTAATCTAATGAATATTCATTATTTCATTATTTCTTTCATAAATATTCCTGGCGTAAAGGGTTAGCTTTTCGCTGTGTATCACGGTAGACATTTGCTCTTTTCACCTGCTTAGATCGATACTCTAAGCGGTCTGTTTACATACCTGACACAATCATCGTTTGGGAATATATTATAGGAATTAATATAAATCGAAACGCTTTGAAGTATTTATATCAGATTGATTAATTCCTATTTATCATTCACTAGATAATTATAAAATGGATTGATGGTCTGTTTTGTAAACAGATACAGTAAAACCTCTCTATAACGGCCACTAAATCGTGTTAACTAAATGGTATTTAGGGCAAGTGGCTGCTTAAAGCAAGGTGAAAGTAAAACAGAACGCTCCTATAGGAGCGTTCTGTTTTACTTTCACCTTGCTTTAAATAGCCACCTGCCTTTAATACAAACTATTTGATGTAATTCAGTGGCCGTTATAGAGAGGTTTTACTGTAGCATCATCGGTATCATTAAAACCGTTCACCTCGTGAATATTTATGAACAAATATAATGGTATACTGAATGTTATTTTTAATAATGGTATATTTTCTATAAGGAGTGGACTTTTATAATGATTTGTCATGCAACGTCACCAGTGCAAGTGTAATGACTCCGCTGGGATGCAAGTTTAATTAAGACAATAGGGAGAAAACAGAAGGACTAAAAAGGCATCAAACTTAATCATCAACTTTAACACATTTGCTCACCTTTGTCTCAACTAGATTTGTCCATATAAAAGGATTGTATCAAGTTTGTTTATGTTGTTAAAGTCCACGACGTCACTGCACGACAATATAACAGGTGCCCTTCGCATGCTGTCTCAACAACAACTCCATCAAAATACATTATTGTTTAATCACATCTCATAAGTATCTAAAACATACCAAAACGATCATTTTCTGACCCAACAACAAAAACTGAAAATAATTATTTTTCGCGAACACCCCTGCTCTATATAATAAGTTAAAGGTATTCAACTCCGGTGGAAATCTGCTCAAAAATCGTTGGATTCACTCACTGAGATCGTCCTTGACAGTTTTTTTTGTCCACCGATTTCCATAAACTGTGTCTCATTTATCAAAGAAATCATCACTCTCGATGAGCAGACATCTATTTTTCTCAGAATATTAACACGCTATTACAACGAGTCGCCGAAGTGACAACCAACCCCTCTAGGACACAGGTTGCTTCTGAGGTTCGAAATAGAAATAGGTTATAATTCAAGTCGAAACACCATATAACTGGTCTATAAGGCATTGTCCCGGTCTGATAGCATGAATGGATGCCATGTATTCACAATTTCTTCAAATTATATTTTTTCTAAAACTCTCTAAAAGTTTGATATTGATCTCGGCGAAAGGCATTACTTTCGATTTGTGACTTCAAGCGTTGAACCCAAGGACAACCGGATCAAGTAGCAGGGGATAGTGTTTCACAGTCAATGGCCTGGAATCCAGCCAATGCTAAGAAACGGTTACCCCCAGGTGATCTCGAGTATACTGTCCCCTACAACCGATTCGGATATATTCGGCTGTAACTCTTAACAATATGTAGGATAGCTTTTAAACCGAAAGATAATTGCACCAGCCCCAAGATGAGCAGATTGTTTTTCTTAGCAGGGTAAAGTGGTAGTCTTTAACCCTTTCCCTCATATAAACGTGTTTTCACGCATTTGCAAACAGAGTAGACCCAGATCAGACGGCTCCTAGAGGAGCCGTCTGATCAGGGTCTGCTCTGTTTGCTTATAGAATTGAATAGATCTGTTTCTATACTTTCTAAAATGGCTACAATGTTCCACCTTCCATATTTCTTTATAACTACTTTGTCCATGAATATCAAGTAGGTATTGAAATTTTTTAATAAACATAGAACAGGGAAAGGGTTAAATCATATTTTCAATAAAATCATAAAATATGATGTTGGTTATGTTCAAGTATTCTTATAAAGATTTGAACTTATATCTAAAACTATCCCCGTGATACAAACTGAACCGTTTTTGTCGATACTTATAATGTTTTGTTGTACAACAGAATGATGCTATCGGCTTATTCGAACAGTAACGACACTAAAATAGAACCCGAATAAATACTAAGACATCGGCGAATAACATGGAGGTATTCGATATCAGCATAAAAACCTAAAATGATTTGTTTCATTTTTTATCATTTTTAAAAACGCATTGCAAAAGGAGACTTTAATAGAAATTCACATTAACACGAGTGTATGTGCATGTATTCTGGTTGAAATAATTGCCATATATATACACTTACTGGCCAGTTTTCAACCATCTTCGGATGAAATTGCAGTAATCGTTGGTTTGAATGGAATGTATTTCTCTGAAAGTGATAGTCATGTAGTGTCTGCATACGTTTACTAGTTTACTCAATAAATACAGTAAAACATCTCTAAAACGGTCACTAAATTGTGTTAATGAGTTGGGATTTAGGGCAGGTGGCTTCTAAAAGATATGTAAAAGTAAAATAGAACGCTCCTATAGGAGTGTTCTACTTTCACCTTGCTTTAAGCAACCTTCTGCCTTTAACACAAAATACTTGATGCAATTTAGTGGCCGCTATAGAGAGGTTCACTGCACTCATGAAAGAACTAATGGCTGTAAGAATTTTAATAATTTGGACGTTTGCCATGATAGACACTGTTGAAATAGATCTATGTCATGTCGTAAGCAAATAGTGCAGAGTCTGATCAGGCGGCTCCTACAGGAACCGCCTTAACATTTAGCATGTTATGGGCGGATGAGTGAATATCTATGCAAACAGTTTGGATCCAGATGAGACGCCGAGTAACTCGGCGTCTTATCAGGATCCAAACTGTTTGACAGCCTGGTTGCATTTTGGTAGACCAATTGATTATAGTCTGAATTTTGAAAATGTAGTTTGTGAAACTTTCTGTAAAAATAATTTGCTCAGCAGGTTAAAGGTTAACTGGGTCTACTTTGTTTGCAAGCGTGCTCAAAGGCGTCACTACAGAGTGAGGATCAATGCCGTTTAATAGCAATGCTTTTAATATTTATAGTGTAATATCATCCATGTCTGCTAAATATTTGAGGTGACTGTTAGCTTTATTTTATAAAATAAACGGTTAACAAATGGCCATAATATCTTCGCTTGAGGATCATCAGTTTTAACATTATTCAAATTTCCATTTCAAATGCGAATATATCGATTATCCCATTCGTCTTACAGTTAAACCTCTCCATAGCGGAATTTTAGTAAAGTAGTAGTTTTTTGCAGGAGGTAAGTGATGCGGAAAGCACCTTTGAGAGGTTTCTGCATGACCTCTGCCCTGCATTAAGCTGGCACTTGTCCTACAGACCCGCAATGATACTATTCTGATGTCCGGGTTTTACGGCATATCATTTCATGGAAAACGTTATATGCACGGTAACATATACACTTTGTCTGAATAACATTTGAGTATATGTAACTTTGTCAATTAATTGAGACAGGAAATAAAATAATCCGAATATTATTAACCAGAACTACAGAAAAAACGTTTCTACCCAAGTACTAAAATCGTCATTTCTCCACCAAACCCTATGTTGTGACCACTCTTTAAAATCGTCTCTTCGAAACGATTCTGAAGAATGGTCACAACATAGGGTTGGGTTGAGAAAAAAGAAGTTATCCTTGAAAAGGTTTTAATTTACGCATCTTATCTTGATTTCTGTTTAATTACATTAAATACCGTCATTATTTCATCTTAGCTTTATATGTATGCGTGATGAAACTTCCATTATTCTGATTTATGGACTCCTATTCGACACATACTTAATTATAAAATAAAAATTGAGAAAGACAAATCGAAGGTCGAAATAGCACTTGCAACTGCAAATGTATCATATCTCCAACCCATAATTCAAATAATAATGAACATTGACACATTTGATAATTGCGCAGTGATTTAAAATGAATGAATGAGTGTCGCCACCAATTTGTGCTGTCTGAATATACATGTAACAGCCATAGCAGTATAGGTACATGTATTACACATATCGTATTTATCTGGAACCATGACTGTAAATGACAAAACGGCAGTCGTATTAACCCTTTTCCCCACATAGGCTATGCTATTTTTACACGCAACCACTTTGAGTAAATCTACCGAAAAGGAGCATTAACTTGAGAAAATTTTGTTGATCTGAAACCATTGTGATAAATAGAGCATTTGCTCCTTAGGAGCAAATGCTCTATTTATGTAAAAGGTTTCAAAATGTGACTTTTACAGAGGCGTAGAAAGGCGTATTTATGGAGGAAAGGGTTAATAAGGCTTCCAAAAGAAATTCTCGTTGGTAGACAATACCGCCTATATCAATTTCTAAAATAAAATTCCTTTGGCGCCAACTTTCTGACCGTCCTCTGTGACCCAATTATGTAAAAATATTTCTGCAAACTGCAGAATTGATACAAATGAATACAACATTCAAAGGAATAAACTGCAGACATAGAACTAGAGGATGAAACAAACATCGCAGTGACTTCTCAAGGGGATATCTTATCTAGGACTGCGTTGGTTGTCGTGGTACATTTTGGCGAAATTTGGGTGAAAAGGTTAATTTAAAACTAGATTATCAAAATGTCACTGTTTAGATCCTGATGAGATGCATATGTGGTTCGAGTCTCATCTGAAACCAAACTTTTCACAGATGGAAACAGATATTTGTCAGCAGCAGCATACTAAATACAAATGTTTTCAACTTCTGGCTCTGCACTAACCCATAGGCTAAATATACGTTAGATATATCACTAATTTGTGCACGTTTTCATGCAAATTACAACAAACCAGAGGGACGGGTGATTGATTGTAAAGAAATAAGTTTGAAATTTGAAAATGCCTAGACTGATAACCCTTATTCTGACGACCGTCATCTGGCTCGCATTTGAAAGCAGTATCCATGCTTATCAAACTTTTTAGTTGAGTCTGGGTTCGTTCTCAAGTTTTTGATTGGTCAGATTTGAGCCTTTGACTCAATTCTGACCAATCAAAAGTTTGAGAACAAACTCGGACTCAACTAAAATGCTTTATAAGCATGGACCCAGATCTGCCTCTCACCAGAATCTAAGCTGTTCGGCGCTCAAACAATAGTTTCTAAACAGATTTACCCTTTCCCTGATGAATATTCATGTAGGAAATAATGATGTCATGAAGATTAATAAGATTATTATTTTATAATTGCATATGAACACATGACATTTTGGCTCAGACAGAAACTGTAGAATCAGATCTATATTACACCATACACAAACAGAGCAGATCCTGATCAGACGGCTCCAATAGGAGCCGTCTGATCTGGGTCTTCTCTGTTTGCAGATGCACCAAAATGCGCTTACATTAGGGAAACGGTTAAACCATTTGCAGCAGATTGGTGTTTAGCAGGCATATTGCGTTTGGTATGGGCACGGGTTAATTTTTATGTTGCTCTAAGGAGCGTAGCTGAATCCAAATGTAATGTACACACCGCGGGGTAATGTACACACCACGGGACTCAGGCGTCAAAAGGTGTTAATATGAGGGAATTGTTTAAAGCTTACATGCCAAGACATAGTGTTTATCAAAGTCTACCCCAGTTAGCCTTCAAGTTTTGTTCCATTTTGGACATAATAATAGTCCAGCTTTATGCCACGCACGTGCGTAAGTGCGTATCGCTAGCTGCGACTATGCATGTAAAACATTTCGCCGGTAGTCTACTATGTGTTACAAGTTTGATTTAGCTTGCATTTATCTTCAAACATGAATGTTAGGCTCGGAGCCTCGTCTAATATAAACAGTGTCAGTTTGACAAGTGTGGCATTTCTATCTGCTCCTTATATTCTGACAAACAGTGAATGAGAGTGCTGGCATTAAATGTGCCCATCCCTTTCCCTCATATAAACGTGTTTTCCGCATTTGAAAACAGAGTAGACCGATATGAGCCGTCTGATCAGGGTCTACTCTGTTTGCAAATGGACTTTGATAGAACTGTTTCTCTGCTGGCGAAAATGGCTAAAACGTTCCACCTTCCATGTAACTATTTTGTCCATGAATATTCATTAGGTATTAAAATTTGGAAAAATATAGAACAAGGAAAGGGATAAGCTGCCATTTATTTATTGAACATGGGAGTCTTAAAAAGTAGGCCGTTGCTTAATGCAGGACAAAAGTTATACGAATAGCTCGTATATGAGCTTTCTGTATTACTTTCACCTGTATTAAGCTACCACCTGCCTTACAAACCCACAATTAAACATGTTTTCGATGGCTGCTTAAGGCGTGTACGTTATGGTCAGCAATATGTGTGATGCGCTCGTAATAAGAATAAAGACAACAGTGTCGTTCACAATAATCCCAATATACCGTCCCCTTCCTGTTCTTTATCCCTATACTCTATAGAAACTTTATACAGTGAACCCTCATTACAACGGAGGTACTTGTTTTAAGACATTTGGCTGGTATAACGAGGTTGTTGTTATAGCGAGTTTAAATATGAAAGGAACCATATGGCCAGTTTTAAACTAGTACCAACAGGTGAACGCTTAATACAGAACACAAAAAGTTCAAAAAGCTCCCAAAGGGAGCTTTTTGTTCTTGTTGTGCTCTGCATTAAGCGATCGCCTGTCTTACTGACATACAGTGCTTGTTTCAAAGACTAAGTTTGTCTCAGTGCATACTGTCGCTATAACGAGGGTGCCACTGTAACGAATGCCGGTATAATGATGATGGTTCACTGTAACACCCTTTTAACGCCCTGCAAACAGAACAGACTAAGATTAGACGGTTCCCGTAGGAGCCTTCTGATAGGATATGTTTGCTTTGTTGTGACATCATCTAGAATTAACTCTGCCGTTTTCTCTTGTCATTGATGGCATTGTAAAATATTATACATTTGAAACTTTCTACGTGAATATTCATTAATTCATTGCTTTAAGCACACTATCTGAGTGTCAAATGATTGAGATACTGTTAATATTTCGGCGAATTATCTGGCAGACAAACGTTTTGCAACTGACAAAGCACAGCATTTAACTGCATTTTACTTCAAGACTATTCGGGTAAGAACTAACAGAACCATGCATATCCATTAGATGAAGTTTTATAATGGCACGTAAACAGGCGATTAGAATGAGTAGCCACAAGCTAGATTTTAGCATAGAAGTACAAGAATTTGGTAGACCAGTACGCGTCCTTATATTATCTTCTGGTACATGTATAAGCATACAGTAGAACCCGTCTTATCCCTTTCCATCGTAGGCTATTTTTAGATACAACCTCCTTGAATAAATCTACCGAAAAGGAGCATTAACTAGAGAAAAGGAACATTTTAGAATTTTGTAGTTTGAAACCATTGTGATAAATAGAGCATTTGCTCTTATAGGAGCAAATGCTCTATTTATCACAATGGTTTCACAAAGTGAATTTTACAGAGTTGTCAAAAGTCGCCTTATATTAATTGGACACAGGAATCTTAAATAGCAGGTGGTTGCTTAATACGGGGCAAACGTAATGCAGAAAGCTCATATATGGGCTTTCTGTATTACTTTTGACCTGCATTAAGCTACCATCTTCCTTACAGAACCATAATTGGATTTTTTGATGGTCGCTTAAGACAGGTTCTACAGTATAACACACTCCCGACATAAGATACTAAGATATTAATCCATTCCCTCCTAGATCCAACCTCTTCGAATTAATCTACCGAAAAGGAGCATTAACTAGAGAAAAGGAAAACATTAGAATTGTGTAGTTTTAAACCATTGTGATAGATAGAGCATTTGCTCCTATGGAGTCAATGCTCTATTTATCACAATGGTTTCTAAATGTGACTTTTACAGAGGCGCCAAAATGCGTCACTAGGAGGGAATGTGTTAAATCGGTATCATTTCAAAAATTGCACTTAAAACGTAAAATGCCATTACGAGACCATTTACTACAAAAATCTTCATATAAGAAATAACATCATTAATATTAATGAGATGCATTTTTAAAATGGTACATGAACACCTAAATTGCAGACGGCAGTTACATACATTCGGCAGAAATTTATTCTTTGCCCTGTTTTACAGCGTGCGGCAGAGTTTACGATTCTATTTTCTTTATGTTAATTTAGCGAGATGGACGCCGTAGCGAAATCATCATGACGCGAATTAATACGAAATCACATTTACGCGAAATAATCATGACGCGAATATAACCTGTTTTACAGTAATAACAAGAGGGTCTGAAAGGCCCTGACATCACTCACCAGACAATCAGAGGAGAAGATTTTCAAAGTTTTCACTATGTGTTTCTATAGAAAACTAGCCGACCGTGGGGTGAGCCAATTCTGACCTAAGGGGCATAATTTATGTAACTTTTGTAGAGGACCTCAAGTGAAGAAAATTTAAGAAAATGTAAATGAAAACATATAACAATGTAAATCTAAATAAGGGCATGCACAAAAGTATGTATACCCTCTCCCTGGGCAAATTGGTTGACTTTCAGAAAGAATATATTAATCTATATCGTTAATGTTCAAAATTTCAGATATTTTCATTACACCTTCATGAGTTATTATTATTCATATCTTAATTTATTCTCAACCCTTCCCCTGTTCTATGTTTATTCAAAATTTAAATACCTACTGAATATTCATGGACAAAATGAAATATGGAAGGTGGGACAGTGTAGCCATTTTAGAAAGTAAAGAAACATCTTTCAAATTCTATTGACAAACAGAGCGGACCCTGATCAGACAGCTGCTATAGGAGCCATCTGATCTGGGTCTCCACTGTTTGCAAATGTGTGAAAAGATGTTAACATGAGAGAAAGGGTTAGTAAACATATTATAAGTATATTGTACAAATGAAAATAATGTAATGTAATGTATTTCTCAAACCCAATATAATTCTAATAAAGATATGCTATTTTATGATATATCAGACATGTTTATATTTATAATCTTAGCCCTTTCCCTGTTCTATATTTTGTCCCGATTCCAATACCTATACAGAATATTTATGGACCAAAATAATTATAATGAAAATATGGAAGGTGGAACATTGCAGTCATTTCAGAAATTCTAAATAAACAGATTAATGAAATTCCATTAGCAATCAGAGCAGATCCTGATCAGACGGTCCGTAAATGAGCCACGCGTGGTCTATCACACATCGGCGATCAGGGTACTACACAGTTGACCCTTTACTCAATGAATATTCATGTGAAAAATAATAACAATGAAATATATTGTTAAAATAGCATATGGACACGTGAGTTTTATCAGGGCAAACTATGCAGAATGATATCTATGACAGATCATCAGCAAACAAGACAGACCCTGATCAGACGGACATAAAAAGGCAACAAATAAAATTGCACCAAAGGCAACATCATTTTTAAAGAATTACCCCCCCCCCCCCAACACACACACACACACACACTTCTCAATAATGTTCTTTTTTCGCTCAAAACAACATTTAAAAACCAAACCAAACATTTAATTCGATCTACGTTGAATCCATCCTCAGTTCTTTCAGTAGTTTGATTATCTGGTTTTATATGCAGCGCCACCTATTTGGCAAGTTCGGCTGAAGTGCATTATGCCTTCGGCGTTCGGCGTTCGGCTTTATGCTTGTTGCTATGGGCTTACCGCATTGTGTCATGTGTCGTTGGGACATGTGTCATTGAAGAAACTTCAATGAAAGAAGGACTCCCATAATGACATGCAATAATCGTCTAGCAAACTGTTCAATACCACAATGCAGGATGCATTTATCATGAAGCAAACTCAAATGCCACAATGCATGATGCATTTACAGTGCTCCCTCTCTACAACGACACCCTTTGGGGTACAGAGATTGTATGTGTTGTTCAGAGGGAGTTGTTATAGGGAGGGAAAATCATAACATAAACTAGCTTGTTTGCAGATCCCCAGATAAGGTGTATTTCGAGAACTAAAACCGTTAGGCCTCAATCAAACCCTATGTTGTGACCACTCTTTAGAATCGTCACAAAGTGACGATTCTAAAGAGTGGTCACAGCATAGGGTTTGATGGAGGCATAAAGAAAATGCGATGGAAAAAGGTTGTTTCTGGAGCTTTGTTGTTTCGGAAACAGTGACATGCGTTGTTGTAAGGAGGGAATCGTTATTGAGAGGGCCGTTGTAGGGATGGAGCACTGTAACATGAAGCAAACTGAAATGCCACAAAGGATGATGCAATTTTGGCGTTGATCGTCCTCCATAGTATTGTATTGTATTGGAATTCTACGTCGTTTCAGTTATATCGCATTGCCCAGCTAATTAAAGGTGGAGAAACACCCAAGATGTTTTTCCTTGCAATGAACAAATTGCATAGTTTCGTACACAAAAGAACAACCTGTTGAACCACCGACCTATCACAAGCAAGTTGGAAGGCTTCATACGGCGAGGGCTTAAGTGATTGTCAGTCAAAGCCCATAACCACTTAATACAGGGCTTGAGTTAAAAAAAATCACCTATAGCAGCTTTTTGTATTATGTTTGTCCTGCATTAAACTACCACCTGTTTTAACTATTTCCTTAATATAAACGCATTTCCAGGCATTTGCAAACAGGGTAGACCAATATTAGACGATCGGTGCCGTCTGACCAGGGTCTGCTCCGTTTGCTAGTGGAATCTAATATACCTGTTTCTTTAGTTTCTAAACAAATTACTACAATGTTCCACCTTGCATATTTCAGTATTTTGCACATGGCTATTCATTACGTATTGCAATCTGTAATAAATATAGAACAGGGCAAGGGGTAATGATCCAGAGTTATACGTCTTTTGGGTGGTTGAAATTTGAGAGGCAATACTGTATTAATTTTCTTGCTTACCACTTCAAAGGTCTAGATAAGATGCGTAAATTAAAAGATTTTCAAGAAAAAACTTTTTATTTCTCCATTAAACCATACGTTGTGACCACTCTTTAGAATCGTCTCTTCGAGACCATTCTAAAGAGTGGAATCGTCTCTTCGAGACAATTCTAAAGAGTGGTCAAAACATAGGGTTTGGTGGAGAAATAACGATTTTAGTAGTTTAGTACACACCTTTATATGTAGCTCTGCACAAACACTGACCAAAAGCCAAGACATATACTGACAGACTGGTCTGAGTCAAGACTGTTTAAAATTAAATAAGACAATTTCTTTCAAACAGTGGCTACCATTTGATTTCCAAAACATAGTATCTTTATTGTTTCCCGTAACATAAACTTGTTGTTTAGCCATCTCAGTGCGGGGAACGAGTCACTCATATCCGTTGCAAACAGTGTAGACGCGGATGAGGAAGCCACTAGAGGAACCATCACATCAGGGGTTTCTCTGTTTGTCAAGTTACACTTTGTTGTAAAAGGAAACATCAAAGCGGACGTCCAACACGAATGGATTAATGTATGTAAATGTATTCACGATTTGAAGGCGTGCTACACATTTTGTGAAGTAGTTTCAATGACTCAAACCCAAAATACCCATGCCGTAATGTTATGGCGTCAACACAATCATACATGTAACCCATATGATCTTGCCACGGTGCAATCGGAATATCTCGGTGATTTCTACTTTCCCAAGCATATCGGAAATCGCCGAGTAGTTGCGACAGGCCATAATATGCACAATAATACTTTATACATGTTTCAAAATCTACTATTCGACTGGATCATTCACTCGGATGCCTTCAGAAAGCTTTCCATCCGCGTCATCTTCAGTGTTGCGCTGAACACACATGAAAATTCTGAAGATAAAGAATAGATGGACATGACTCGAAATTCATTATAATTATTTGAATGCGAAACACGAATGTACGCCCCTTTATTTTTCCTTTCTAAAACGTAAATTGTGTGCCAAACAGTTTGGACCAAGATCAATCACAGAATTACTCTACGTTTCATCTTGATCCAAACTGTTTGCAACGGCAATAGCAATTCACCCTTGCAGCAAGCACCCTCAATTGCTTTCTGGCTTTTTTATACTAGTATATATATTGTCGCCTGTTCCCCCAATGCACGATTCCAGCATCAAACATGTTTATCTGGATCTATCTGTTTGCATTGGTAATCGGCCCATCGACAGAGATACAATAAAGGTTACTCCAAGATAACGCAAGTTTAATCTGGAACATGACTCAATGGTTATCTTCGTGAATCGTAATCAGGGTATTTAATAGTTTAAAAGTAAACAAACAAATGTACTCCCTTTTAACTCTCACCAGAATCCAAGCTGTTTGACAAACGGACAATACCTTCTCAAAAGCTGAATCGAAATTTAAACTTTAAGAATTTGAGCAGATGTTGAATTTGTTTTTAACAGCGGGGTAAGGTTTAATGAGTATAACCTCTCTATAACGGCCACTAAATTGTGTTTATTAGTTTGTATTTAGGGCAAGTGGCTGCTTAAAGCAAGGCGAAAGTAAAACAGAACGCTCCTATAGAGGTTTTACTGTATTCTACATGTCGATCAGATTCTACAGAGTTTGCAATTATCAAAGCTCCAGTTGCCATGATACCATTATAAAGAAAATCAGCTACTTTATTATTATTCAAATATTCATTATTTCGTAGGGAGTATTTATGGCATAAAAGGGTTAAGACATTGTTTTCTATACGTACGCCAGAAATAATCCCCCTATTGCAGTAATAACAGCGAGCATCAGGAACACGAAACCATTCATTATGGACAACGTGGCTGAGTAGATCAGGTTACCAGTAAGTGCGCCAATCAGGGAACAGAGCGTTTCAAAAGCACCGAGGGTCGCGAACACAGCCCCTGGAAACGACATACAGTAGAAACCGTCTTAAGCGGCCACCAAAAAGAGGTTTAATTATGAGCCTGTAATTATAGGCAGGATGTTGCTTAATACAGGTCAAAAGTAATGCAGAAAGCTCCTATAGGAGCTTTCTGCATTACTTTTGTACTGCATTAAGCAAACAGCTGTTTGTTAAAATTCATATGTTTAATAAATGAATAAGACAGGTTCTACTTTATTGATATAAGTTGTCGAAGTAAATCCTCGACCATTGGTACATGTATATACACTTCAATATTGAATAAACTAATAACATATAATAATTATATGGTTTGCTATCGAAGTAGATCCAGACTAGGCGCCGTGTTTACTACGTATGCAATGTCCACACGCATAAGCATCTTAACAACTTTATAAGCGTAGTCACTAGTCCGAACCGGTGTCTGATTGAGCTAGGTTGATTAATCAACCTTTTGAATATGGGAAACATACTGATAGAGTAGATCTATTTTATAATAGCATACTCAATGTGAACTTCCTCGGTATATTTACAAATAACAAGAAGTGTCATATTTGTTTTCATATTCAGACTGGAGAAAGCAATAAGAGGCATCTGGTGTGGAAAAAATACAGTATGACGTGTCTTAAGCGGTTATTTGTTTATTGAACATAGGGGTCTTAAGAAGCAGACGGTTACTTAATGCAGAGCAAAAGTAATGCAGAAAGCTCCTATAGGAGTTTTTCTGTATTACAGTATTGACCTGCAGTAAATTACCACTTTACTTTCAGACCCATACTTAAACCACTTATAATGACCGCTTAAGACAGTTTCTACTGTAGACAGAAAGAGGCCCATTAAAATAAACATAATCTGAATGTGACCTCCTGTATACGGGTTTGCAAACAATGCAGACAGAAAATAGCTAAAATGAAATCCCAAAGTAGAGCGACAACTATGAATAAACATAAATGTAGGTGGTTGCTAACTACAGAATGGATGGTAATGCAGGAGATTTCTACATAACTTCTCTCCTGCATTTAGATATCACCTGATTTTAAACTCTAGAATTACACCTTTTTGGTGGTCGAATAAGTGCTTCTGTTGTATCAATGTTAAATTTACTTATATATATATAAATGCACACATGCCACTGACCTTGTTTTTCAGCTGGTGTAAGGCGAGACATTAGACTTCTAATCATCGGGACTGGCAGGATAGACATCGTACTAAGCACCGGAACTGAAGATGAAAATCGTCCATTTAATCCTACATGTATGAACGCCTTCGAAGCCTTTGTAAATAGAGTAGACTCTGATCATGGTGGGCTGTGCTTACATATGAATAGTATAGATATGACTTTCTAGTTTGACTCTTTTGGCACCAAATTTCTAATTGTCGTCTGCAATCCAATGTTCTTAAATCATTTGGCACAATAAGGAAATGGGATAAATAAATGCAAATTTAAAAGGAATAAAGCACAGGTATAGAAATAGAGATTGAGACAAAAAGTGAAGTTCCTGATCAGACGCCGCCTTTTCAAGGCGGCGTCTGATCTGGGACTACACTATTTGTCGTGGTGCATAAAGGCGACATTGGCGGTGAAAGGGTTAACTAAATTTTATAGTGTAAATAATCATCTTGTTCATAATGCCATTATAAAACATTCAGCTAATAAATACATGTATTCATAAGGTCATTATTTCTTACTGAATGGTCATGAAGCAAAGGGTAAGCCTTGACATTATACGGTGTGTCGGCGTACAGGTAAACCTTTACTGATGCAAACGCCGTTTTACGCCAGACCGGTATTAGACTGTCCCTAATGTATCCTTTCTGCTTGCGTGTTGTTATGCTAACTTTCTGTGATATTTGGAGGATGATATTATGGTGCATTCCATCTATGTTTATATGCCAACTGTCTGTGAGATTTAAAGGGTGGTATTACGGTGCATTTCGCATGTGTTTATCGGGTAACTTTCTGTAGTGTTTGAAGACCATATTACTGTGTATTGCAACAATGTTTGTATGATAACATTCTGTGGTGTTCAAAGGATAGTGTTTCATTGAATTTCACCTAAGTTTCGGATAACTCTTGCAGTTTTAAGACGATAGTGAAATACATGAAATTTATCGTAGCCCTATCCTCAAACACCACAGAAAGGTATCATACAAACATACATTGTAGATGACATGCAACGGAATACTATCCTCAAAACCACGGAAGCTATACAAGCATACATGAAATGCAACATAACAGCCGCTGCCCTTGTCTGTGATTCACAGGCGAAGGTCACGTTAATCATTACAATGATAATATATCAATTATTGACGTTTAGCTTTAACACATTTAACGCTTTTATGTCAACCACAAACAAGACACATTTGATAAATACAAGTAAATATATCAAGGAGTGTATGCATTTCCGTAAAACTACGCTGGATACTCTTGCTGCTTTGTAATTCTTTGTTATTTTGTTAATTATGTTTGTATATGCCATATTTCGCATGTATTGTTGTAAATGGTCAAAGGCAGTATGTATTGCTGATTTGCCAATAAAATTGAAACTGATAAATTGGCAGATTGCAACTTACCTGTGTATAATACTGCCTCCGTCTTGGCAAGACCTTCAACCACATAGGACACAGCTGTTAAAGCTGACCCGATTACTCCTATCGAATCGTCAGCTAATATCCGCTTCAGTGCAAATATACCTCCCATTCCCAACAGTGAGACGAACATCATCTTCACAGCGCCGAACAATCCAATCTTTGTTGAACTCCAACAGAAAGGTTTTCCGAGTTGATACACAGTTTCTAAGCTATTTCTATTCAAAAGTTGTATTGTGTAAAAAATAAAGGCTGCAATGAGTAGAAAATATTTCATTTGCTTCAACTTTGATTCCGGTTTCAAATATAATTTGAAAGCGGTTGTAATACTAGAAATAAGTCTTCTACAACCGCCTGTCGTTTTCGTAGTAATTGTTTCCGGTACAAGAAAGATTATAATGCACATAGCTATGAAAGTAGCGCCAAGACCAGTAATAGCTGGGTAGAGAAATCCGTAGTACTTGATATAATATCCCGTTGAAAAAGCGGCCAGAGCAAATTGAGCACCAACAACTAATTCAAGCAATACGATGGTTGTTGTTCTCTTACTACCAGAATCTGTAATATCCGCTGCAAAGGCACACATAACAGCAAAAAATATTATGTATGTTCCACAAAATCCGTCCACGAATTCTCCAATTAAAAAGAAAATAAGATGCGTGTTGAAGTGAATTACAACTGAAATATTAATCATTTTTACAAGGAAACCAGCTGTGCAAGATATAAACAGAATTTTCCGTCCGATTACATCAGAGTATGACGTCCATATAAGATTTGCGAAAATAGCTGGTATACTTTTAGCACATGAGATATAATTCAGCCATAGTGCTGTTTCCTGTTGAACATATTTGTAACGTTTATACTCCGGTCCAGAATTGTTGCTATGGCAAACATTGTAGGTATAATTCACGTGTTCGGATTCTTTTCCATTTGGGTACACGTAGTCCTTATTTATTTTATGGTGAATATATTCTGGAACAAGGTAGGCAGCCAAACCACCAGCATAAAAATATCCAAGAAGAGCTGGAATAAGAGTTAAACGTCGAAGACTAAATCCAAGCTTCCTGATGCCGGTGTCTTTTTCACTAAGCAGTGCAGTTTTATCGTCAGTCATTATTTCAAATTACGCCTTGCATGTACTTCGCCTCGCATGTGTATTTTGTAAGCTGTTTTATGGACGCTGTAAAATGAATACTATATATACAATAAGTTCTGAAAGCAAGAAATCTTCCGAAAGCTAAAGCAGAAATGCAAAAAGGTAAAATTACAGACTCGGTTTTATTGAGTCTGTTCATGAGCAGTTATTATAAGTGCATTGCTACTCATGCCCCCCCCCCCACCCCCACCCCCACCCCCACCCCCTTATCACCGGCTTTAGCGGTTTCGGGTTTCACAACTAATAACATCGAAACTAATGACACCGATAGACCAGAAAATATAACAACACTGAGAATAACCGCATTTGGCACTACCACATACTATAAGGTAATACCCATTTTGATAGTTAAACCCTATCCGCGATCTGAGTTACAATTGTAAACAGCTTGGATCTATATGAGCAACTCGACATCTCACCTGCATCTCAGCTGATTGATACTATGTCAGTAGACTCCAAAAGGTTTGTGTCAAGAACAGAGCTACAGACAAATGTGCGTACCCAAATACTAAAATCGTAATTTCCCCACCAATCCCTTTACTGTCTCTACAGGGTTTGGTGGAGAAATAATGGAGCAATTCTTGAAAATGTTTAAATTTACGCATCGTAGGCGGACCTCTGGTTATGATACTTCGAGATCATGAATTTCAGTACTTCTTGTTCTGAAAATTGAATACCGCTTAAGCCGGTGCTAGGGGGCGTGAGCAGTGTTGCACTTTCAATTACTGATCATGAACAGACTCAATAAAACCGAGTCTGCAATTTTCTCTTTTTGTGTTGTAATTTTTGCTTTCGGGGGATCACCACCCTTCAGAATTTTTACTTTACAGCAGGGTAAGGGCGAAGCTTTCCATCATAAATTGTGTTGCTATTCTGTCCGACGAGTGAATGAAAATATGGGTCACTAGCTCGATTTATCGACTAGTGAATGTGCATATTTCTTAACCCATTCCTCCATAGGCTAGTGTTAGACACAACCTCTTTGAATTAATATACCGAAAAGGAGCATTTACTAGAGAAAAGGGAAAGTTTAGAATTTTGTAGTTTTGAAACCATTGTGATAAATAGAGCATTTGCTCCCATAGGAGTAAATGCTCTATTTTCACAATGATTTCATAAAGTGACTTTTACAGAGGCATAGAAAGGCGTATTTATGGCGGAAAGGGTTAATATATATAAAAAACTGTTTATTTTTTTATCTAGATTAAACATTACCTAATCCACAGGGAGCCATTTCGTGTGTCTAGATGGTCTAAAATGTAAAAAGAATGATTTGGTCGATTTAGTGTTATATTATATACAAAGGGTCTAACTACCGATTCGCAAATTTCACGACCGATTCGAAATAACGCCCGGTTTGGGGAAACCAAGATGGAATAAAAACTAACGTTTGGTACGAACGTGAAGCTGGGACATTGTACTTTTCAAATAACATAACTTTTGATACATTCCGACTAAGCCATAGCAAGTGCTGACGTGAAATTCCTACAAAATACGCTGGGTTTTTTTTAACTCGGACGAGAAGTCGCAACATCGATTGTCGCTTGGTCCCCTTGTAAAACGTCTATAATCGCGATGCCTCGGGACAAACGATTGTGCAATCAATACATATGACAAAAAGTTATCGTTTACCTCTCAACCTCTCTGCGGACACAGATGCAGATCCGAAATGCAGGCGAATTTTCGTGCAATTAGCAGATTTAAATATCAGGCCACTACGAGTCACGTAACTCGCTTCCTTTACAATAACAACATTCGGGTGCCTGTTATCTTGCTTACCCTATGAGCGTTAACGGGAAAGCAGGGCACCATCCTTCAGTCAAGCAGGTGCCTTGTTACTGACTAAGTAGAAACTAGGCCACGTTGTTGCTATAGGAGCGTTCTGTTTTACTTTCACTTTGCTTTAAGCAACTACCTGCCCTAAATACCAACTAATTAACACAATTTAGTTGCCGTTATAGACAGGTTTTACTATAATACAATAGAGTCTCGATAATAAGACCACATAATGTATTACCATAGGAGTCGGTAAAAGCAGGTGGTTTCTTAACTAACTTAGGGCAAAAACGTAATGCAGGAATCTCCTCTGAGAGCTTTGTGCATATGATGTGTCCTACATGACTTGTATTAAACCATTCCTCTATAGGCTATTTTAGACACAACCTCTTTGAATAAATCTACCAAAAAGGAGCATTAACTATAGAAAAGGAGAGTTTTAGAATTGTGTAGTATTGAAACCATTGTGATAAATAGAGCATTTGCTCCTATGGAGCAAATGCTCTATTTATCACAATGGTTTCAAAATGTGAATTTTATAGAGGTGCAAAAATGCCTCACTAGCGGGTAATGTGTTAAGCTGACACATGTTTAAAACATTCAGAAGTCTTGTAAGGTACTTTACAAAACATATACATACATTTGGTGTGACAACAGACCATTTGTCTTACATGTGTTTGCCATACGTTGATCCAACAGGGGAACAGGTTGATGACTACTGACCGATAAATCCTTTAACATATGCGTACTTCACTAACTATTATAACACAGTGCATGATGCTGCACTACCGTACTATATTAATCTTATCCCTCAGCGTTAGTAAGTTATTATTTAGGTCACACATTACGATATAGTCACATGTGTCTTGTGACAATTGCTTTCACGTGAAACGTAAATCTTAGTATGAAAACTGTTGTCTGCTCACAATATCACCCTCTTCATTAAATTAACGTTGATTCTCTGAAGATTTGATAATGTGACGACCTCATAACAAATCACAAACACAAACTTGTGTTATCCTTCCTCTGATCTAAAGCCAGGTACAGATTAACCATAAAAAATCCTTCATATAAACGAGTTTTCACGCATTTACAAACATAGTAGACCCAGATCAGACGGCTCCTATGGATGTAGGAGTGTGGGTGTATTATGGGCGAATGTAAGGTGAATGGGTGTAAGACGTATGGGTGTAGTGTGTAGGTGTAATCTAAATTGCTGTTATATGCATACATTTTTGTAGGTGTTAGGTTTATGGGTGTAATCACCGTATGTCAACAACTCCGGAAATAGCTAGGTAAAACTACTAAGTAAAGCGAAAGTTCATTGACTGTGATTTAGTAATTCGATATATTTATATAGATTATGACATATTCTAGCATTGCAATGTTTGAAACTACTGGTAGATAGATCAACCAATGGTTACATGGTTTCTGATCAATTCAAATTCACGTATGTAAATCATTTTGGGTGCATTATTATCGGATTAGTACAACCGAGATAGCAGCGAAGAGGTCAAAAACCTGTTCGCAATCGCTTTTCTAATCCTCCGACACACGATTTCACATATTCCTTGTCATCACACAGCTAATACACTCTTATGCCAGCGTTGATTGCAGAATACGATCGAAATTGGCTTTGAATTTGATAAAAGAAAAACAAGGTGTGTGTACGGCGAATAGATAAATGTGGTATCAATATTGTACGGCGAATAGCTTCCTATGTGTACGGCGAATAGTAATATATTTTACTGTTATGAAGACTTCTCGGCAAATAGCTTGCGTGTTGTGTGGCATTTTACGGCTAACAATTATTTATAGTCGTTCCCTAAGGTTAGTGCGAGGAAAATAAACCGACACCTCATGTCTATCATGAAAATGCCATTGATCTAGAATTAAAATGTAGGTTTTGCAATAGCAAATGAGGAAACTTTTAGAAGACACAAATGGCAGAGTATCCACATCTACTATTGTACTTCTTTCGGTTTTGACGGATCTGCACATAACAATGATTACATAATTAATTGCTCATGAATACTCTCCGTCATTACGTTACTGTTAAGTTTTGTTGATAAATAAAGAATTTAGATTGTATGGATTTGTTTTATGACCGATATTTTAGGGATTTGTATAGAATAATAAGTTATAATGTCATACGAAAGTAGTTCAGGGAAGTGATATGCTGCTTTTTGTTGCAATAACAATCAAAAGAAACTTTATAAATGGTGCAACGGTAAGGAGAAAAATCTGCATAAAAACTGCCCGTGTTGGGAGCCTTACAAATTGCACACCATTTCTAGCAGTGAAGAAGTGCGCTTGCAGTGGATCAAACATTTCAACGTCAGCCGCGAAGACTACAAGCCAATTTCTAAAGACAGGGGCGTAACTAGCGACACGCATTTACGCACGTGTGTAACATCAATGATAGGTGAAAACATTAACTAGTATGGCCAAAATGGAACAAAACTCGAAGGCCAAGTAGGGATAGACTTTGATAAACGTTCTGTCTTGTCATGTAAGATTTAACCCTCTCCTCCTATTGACGCCTCTGTAAAAGTCACTTTTTGAAACCACTCAATTCTAAATTTTCTGGGGGGGGGGGGGTCAAGCCCCCGGGCCCCTATAGCCACAGTGCTTAAACTATATTTCTATATTTGGATTCAGCTACGCTCCTTAAAGATGTGTAAGTGAATTTCTAGGTTAGTTTTGATTACTTTTGCATGCATCGGAGCATTCACAAAATTCGGATACCACAAGATATATGTATGAATGAAGAATTAGTTTATTAATCACTTTGTATTTGAAAAGACTGGTGTTTGGTCTAGACAAGAAAGTCTGCTATATTACATGTAATTGCAATGAGAGAATCCCCTGCGTAAACAATGATTTGAGAAAAAATCAGTATTTTAATACACCCCCCCACACACACACACACACACACACACACTCGCACACACACTCACGCACACGCCAATCAAGAACCTTGTTGACTTGAGAGTGCTACCTCTTTGACATAAACTGACCACATGACATCAGCCTTAAATAGTCAGGGAATAATAGGGCAGAAAAAGGACATCCCTGCTTAACTCCTTCAATACAAAGCTCTCGACTTATCAATCAGCCCTCGTATGCCACAGGCTGTAGCTGACCTGTATCAACACTTGTACAGCATTGCTATGCAATCCGGCTTTTATCGTGCCGCAGTCTCGAGGACTCGAGTTCGCTCCCCACACCCGATGAGTATATTTTCTCTAGAGAAACCCTGGTTACAGAAATCTTCATTAAATCATTAATGCTTTTCTTTATACGATTTTACGCATTTGCAAACTGAGTAGATCCAAACCAGAATGAACAGGTAAAGGGTTAAATAATTCGTATTAAATTTCTTTAGTAGAAAGGGTATGATCCTATTATATTGCAACGCACTACATGTTTGATTATCGACCCTTTTACAGTCGGTAGCTACGCTTCCCTCTTTGCTTGCGCGATGACAGGCCGAGGGTAGTACTCTATGATGGTATACTCTTAAACTTGGATACAGGATGAGCTTACCAGACTCATGTATTACTTTTTCCCTGTCGTTCCCTTAACGGCTTACCTGCAGGTGCTCTGACTTCAGCAAAGCCATCGAGTACATATTTGACGGATTTTCCCAGTTATTATGCTATGTTTTACATGTTGTCCTGTGTTCACCGTCGTCTATGTTGTGGGTAAGTCCATCGGGGATACCTTTATTTACACTATTTGTAAAGCTAGGGTGACTTTGAGAGAAGTGTGAGGTTAGGACGTCCGTAAACCGGTTTAACCCCCCAGTGGTGTTTTTGCTACTGACCGTGCCAATGCGGTACTCTATTTGTCACCCTTCCTTTTGTTTGCCTTGCCTCTTTGTGCTTGTGATTTTGTTGATGTGTGGAACGTTTGTCTCTGGTTCTTGTGTGTCTTTTGGTGTTTTCTGTGTTCATCTCGTATGTGAGTGTGCGTTTGGGTGTGTGGTTGTGTGTATGTGTGTCATGCTGTCTATCGGTGTTTTGGTGGTGGTTGCGTCTTGTATGTGGCTTTGCCTGCTTGACTTTACTACTTTTCCATTAATACGATGAAAAGTAACCGTATATACATACATATATTGAACACATGAGTCTTAAAAGCAGGAGGTTACTTAATACAAGGCAAAAGTAGTGCAGAAAGCTCATAGGAACTTTCTGTATTAATTGTAGCCTGTATTACTCTACCACCTGCCTTACAGACCCATAATTGGACCTTTTTGATGGTCGGTTAAGACAGGTTCTACTATATTTTTGTCAGAAACAAATCTCAAACCTTTTCTGTATAGAAACACACATCTAAGCATTTGCAAACATAGTAGGACCGGATTCATTTCTCTGCTCTATTTGCTTTCGGATGGATGTCATAAAGCAGGAAACGTACTCATGAAAATCCATAAGTATTACACTTAATAGTAGAACTTCAACTTGAATGAGCACATTGACCAACTCTAAAGCAATGTTCATAAATTGTTAAGTAGCCTTTTAATGTAATTTAACTCACGGGTCCTTGTTCGACACTATCGATTAAGATACCACCCTTATTAAAATCATTTTCTTTCGAAAACTGTTGAAGCTATTCGCCGTACACTAAAAATCACCAGAAACGCTATTCGCCGTACACGGCAACAACTATTCGCCGTACACATTCCTACATATGAATTTTGTGATATCTTCTCACACAATGTATGGAAAGATACAATTTTTGGTACATAAAACAAAACAATCATATGCTTCGATTCGGCAGTTAATTCATGAATATACAAATATAAGTTTCCTTAAATAAGACCCAAATATCAAGTTGCGTAGACTTTTCCTCGCTACTAGGGAAGCATTTTACAGGTTAAATATTCTGATATGGCCAACTTATGCAAGAGTTTAAACCCTGAGTGAAGTAATCAAAGATTCATGGACCCGGTAGTGCTTTATCTATGATGGTTAAGATAATGAGAGTTAAAATAACAAGGAATTGTCTGACATGGTGTTGGTCAGTTTTATCACTTTCTTCGCTTCACTTAGTAGTTTTACCTAGCTATTTCCGGAGTTGTTGACATACGGTGGTAATATGTATGGATGTAAGGCGAATGACTGTAATACGTATGGGTATAATATATACCGGTGTCAGGCGAATGACTGTAATATGTATGGATGTAAAGCGTATGGGTGTAATATATACTGATGTAAGCCGGATGACTGTAATATGTATGGGTGTAAGGCGTATGGGTGTAATATATATGGGTGTAAGGCGTATGAGTGTAATGTGTATTGGTGTAAGAAGAATTAATGTATTATGTATGTGTGTAAGGCGTATGTGTGTAATATGTATGGGTGTACGGCGTATGGGTGTAATGTATGGGTCTACGGCGTATAGGTGTAATATGTATAGGTGTACGGCAAATGACTGTAATACGTATGTGTGTAAGGCATATGAGTGTCAAGCATATGGATGTAAGAGGTATGGGTGTAATACGTATGGGTGTAATATATACCGGTGTCAGGCGAATGCCTGTAATATGTATGGATGTAAAACGTATGGGTGTAATATATATTGGTGTAATCCGAATGACTGTAATATGTATTGGTGTAGAACGTATGGGTGTAATATATACTGGTGTAAGCCGAATGACTGTTATATGTATGGGTGTAAGGTGTATGGGTGTAATATGTATGGGAGTAAGGCGTATGGGTGTAATATGTATGGGAGTAAGGCGTATGGGTGATATATGTATGGGTGTACTGCGTAAGGGTGTAATATGTACGGGTGTACGGCGAATGACTGTAATACGTATGTGTGTAAAGGGTATGAATGTCAGACATATGGATGTAAGAGGTATGGGTGTAATACGTATTGGTGTAATATATACCGGTGTCAGGCGAATGCCTGTAATATGTATGGATGTTAAACGTATGGGTGTAATATATATTGGTGTAATCCGAATGACTGTAATATGTATTGGTGTAGATCGTATGAGTGTAATATATACTGGTGTAATCCGAATGACTGTAATATGTATTGGTGTAGAACGTATGGGTGTAATATATACTGGTGTAAGCCGAATGACTGTTATATGTATGGGTGTAAGGTGTATGGGTGTAATATGTATGGGTATAAGCCGAATAAATGTATTATGTACGTGTGTAAGGCGTATGGGTGTAATATGTATGAGTGTACTTCGAATAACTGTAATACGTATGGGTGTAAGGCGTATGAGTGCAAGGCATGTGGATGTAAGGCGTATGTGTTTAAGGAGTATGGGTATAGTGTGTATGGGTGTAAGACTATATTGTCAGTCATGGAAATAGAAATCTAATGGTACATTTGTCATATTTCTGTCTAACCCTTTTCGGCCCAAAATTTCTAATTGTCGTTTGCAGTCCAATTTTTGTTAAATAATTCGATACAATAAGGAAAGGCGATACATAAACGCAAATTTCAAAGGAATGAAGCACAAAATTGTATTGAAATGGAGATTGAGACAAAAAATGAATACCCTGATCAGACGCCGCCTTAAAAAGGCGGCGTCTGATCTGGGATTGCACTATTTGTCGTGGTGCATTTATATATGCGACATAGGCGGTGAAAGGGCTAAAGCAGTCCATGAACTATAAATGTTATGTTACTAATATCGAAGCAGTTTTATTGAAGAAATAACAGTTGCTACCAAATTCATAATACTATTGCTCACTGCTGCTATTAATCTGGTCGTATATGTCGGTAATTGCGTTTGCATGTGTAAACATATTGACGAACCGTTGATAAATATATTACTTGACCTTGAATTCATCAACATCATTAATATATATTTAATATGATACGTACATTCCTATTCAGTATTACTGACAATAATCTAGACACGTTTAACGTATAGGCCGCTTTACACTTTCTCGACCCGATATTTCATTAACCATTCAGTCCATAATTACGCTTTTCTATGCCTTTTCTATTGCAAACAGAGTAGACCTGGATCAGACGGCTTCTGTAGGAGCCGCCTGATCAGGGTCTGCTCTGTTTGCTTATGGCATAATATAGATATGATTCTATAGTTTCTGCCATGGCTAGATATTCCTATGGTCATGTACCATTGCAATAAAATCAAATCAATATTAATGGTACCATTATTTGTTACATAAATATCAACACAGTAAAGAGTTAGTTCCGCTATCTGCGACCTTGCAGTCCATTTCTATCTCGACGAGACGTTCTGGTCCCGAGATAATAACACGTTTTGCTTGAGTCGGATTTAATTCTCAAGCATCCGATTTGTCAGATTTCGAGCTCAGATTACTTGTGAATGGTTTTTAACTCAAACTCAAACGTTTTATAACCTCGTAACCAGTAACCGGGCGCATAAGTAGCATCTAAACCGTTGACAGACATTATCATTAAATAGTGTGGTAATCAAGAAATCAGCTCTTACGTTGCTGCAAACATGGGGTGTGTTCAAACCCTGGTTTGATGCATTTTAACCCTTTACTACATGAATACGCCTGTCTAAGCATTTGCAAACAGAGTAGACCCAGATCAGACGGCTCCTATGGGAGCCGTCTGGTCAGGGTCTACTCTATTTGCTTATGATATGCATGTAATATAGAAATGGTTCTACAGTTTCAACCATGTTATAAAATTTCCTGTGTACATGTGCTATTTTTAAAATATAATCTATTTGATATCAATGACGTCATTAGTTCTTACATGATTACTCACGGAAGAAAGGGTTAATAAACTTCCACGTCGTTCAGGCTTTTGCAAACCGATTGATAGGGTGTCAAACAGCTTGATTCCAAATGAGACACCGTGCGACAGGGTGTCAAACAGCTTGAATCCAAATGAGACACCGAGCGACAGGCACAAAGTGTGAGCGGTTGTGTAGCAGTAGTTATACTAGTACATTAATTGTTTAACAATTCTTTTAAAACAGTGATAAACCAACGGCTTTTGTTTGGTAATGTAGAGATAATAAATATAATGTAAGAAGAGAAATCAAGAACAGGATAAGAGTTGAGTGATAAGAAGCAATTTAAGAATGAGTGTTGTATATTAGAAAAGTGTTCGGGAATGTAACTGTTAATAGTCAGGGTACTACAGTATGACTATAATAGTGAGTGTATCAGAGCTAGTCTGTAGTAGTGAGGGCATCAGAATATGGTCTGTAGTAGTGAGGGTATTAGAGTATGACTGTAATAGTGAGGTTATCAGAATTGGTCTGTAGTAATGAGGGTATTAGAGTAGGGCTGTAGTAGTGAGGGTATCAGAGATGGGCTGTAGTAATGAGGGTATTTAAAGTAGGACTGTAATAGTGAGGTTATCAGAGCTGGTCTGTAGTAATGAGGGTATTAAAGTAGGACTGTAATAGTGAGGTTATCAGAGCTGGTCTGTGGTAATGAGGGTACATGTATTAGAGGAGGACTGTAATAGTGAGGTTATTAGAGTAGGGATGTAATAGCGAGGATATCAGAGCTGGTCTGTAGTAGTGGGGGTATTAGAGTATGGCTGTAATAGGGAGGGTATTAGAGTATGACTGTAATAGTGAGGGTATTAGGATTGGTATGTAGTAATGAGGGTATTAGAGTATGACTGTAATAGTGAGGGTATTAGAGTATGACTGTAAAGGGTTGGTATTAGAGTAGGAGTGTAATAGTGAGGATTTTGGGATTGATCTGTAGTAGTGAGGGTATTAGAGTATGACTGTAATAGTGAGGGTATTCGGATTGGTCTGTAGTAGTGAGGATATTAAGGTATGACTGTAATAGTGAGGATATCGGAGCTGGTCTGTTGTAGAGAGGGTATTAGAGCAATGCTGTAATAGTGAGGGTATTGGAGTATGACTGTAATAGTCAGGGTATCAGAGTATGACGGTAATAGTGAGGGTTTCAGAGCTGGTCTGTAGTAGTGAATGTATTAGAGTATGATTGTAATAGGGAGGGTATTAGAGTATGACTGTAATAGGGAGGTATTAGAGTATGGCTGTAATATTGACGGTATTAGAGTATCACTGTAATAGGGAGGGTATCAGAGTATGACTGTAATAGTGAGGGTATCAGAGCTGGTCTGTAGTTGTGAGAGTACTCGTTTGCTTGTCTGAACTACGGAATAATAAAGTTTTTGAACAGTCGTGTGCCAGTCATAATTAATAGCGAACTTCGTACTATCAATAGAGCGAATAATGTTTATAGCGAAGTCCCGTGGAATTTGTTATAACCGAATTTTACTGCAGTAAGGAGTTTTTTTTATCAGAGCTGGTTTGCAATCGTGAGGATATCATGCATGTAGCAGGAATGAAATAATGAGGATATTAGAACATACTTATAATAGTGAGGGTATCAGAGAAGAACTGTAATATAGAAGGTATCAGAGCTGGTCTGTAATAGTGAAGGTATTCGAGACTGATTATAATAGTGAGAGTGTCAAAGCAGGACTGTAATAGTGAGAGTATCAGAGCAGGACTGTAGTAGTGAGAGTATCAGAGTAAGACTGTAATAGTGAGAGTATCAGAGCAGGACTGTAGTAGTGAGAGTATCAGAGTATGACTGTAATAGTGAGAGTATCAGAGCAGGACTGTAGTAGTGAGAGTATCAGAGTATGACTGTAATAGTGAGAGTATCAGAGCAGGACTGTAGTAGTGAGAGTATCAGAGCAGGACTGTAATAGTGAGAGTATCAGAGCAGGACTGTAGTAGAGAGGGTATCTGAGAAGGGTTATTGTAGACAGTGTATTAGAGCAGGACTGCCATAGCGTGGGTATCAGAGCTGGTATGTAATAGTGAGGTATTAGAGTATGACTGTAATAGTGAGAGTATCAGAGCAGGACTGTAATAGTGAGAGTATCAGAGCAGGACTGTAGTAGTGAGGGTATCAGAGAAGGGTTATTGTAGACAGTGTATTAGAGCAGGACTGCCATAGCGTGGGTATCAGAGCTGGTATGTAATAGTGAGGTATCAGAGTATGACTGTAATAGTGAGAGTATCAGAGCAGGACTGTAGTAGTGAGGGTATCTGAGAAGGGTTATTGTAGACAGTGTATTAGAGCAGAACTGCAATAGCGTGGGTATCAGAGCTGGTATGTAATAGTGAGGTATCAGAGTATGACTGTAATAGTGAGAGTATGAGAGCATGACTGTAATAGTGAGAGTATCTGAGCAGGACTGTAATAGTGAGAGTATCAGATCAGGATTGTAATAGTGAGGTCTGATTATGGGTCTATAATGCAGTAGGTATTTTAATGCAGGTAAAAAGTTATACTGAAAGCTTCCAATATGAGCTTTCTGTATTAATATCGCCCAGCATTAAGCAACATAGTGCTTTTTTAGATTCCTAAGATGCTAATATTCAATAAAGGAATGGCCGCTTAAGACAGGTTCTACTGTAGGGTGATTTTGGGCAACTGTTCTGATCCAATTACCTGTGCCCAACACACGTGTACAATCAATGTATTAATGATTTTAAAATCAGGTAAACATGTCAGGGTTGGCATGAATGATGCTTTCACTCAAGGTTCTCGTGTAGGATGTTTGAAACCATCAACCAGTAAACACATACATGGGACACATGTAAACAATGTAGACACATATCACAGGGCTCCCGAAGGCCGGTTGATCAGGGTATGGACTGCTTGCTATTCTAAACAATGTAAAACGTTGTCATCAGGACATATTTCTTTTGCAAGAACCTTCATCCATAAAACATGGATGGGTTTTAAATATTGATTTGTACGAGATTACCTAACATGCAATGTGAGTTAAAGGGGTTAATCCTTTTCTTCATATAAATGCATTTTCATGCATTTGCAAACAGGGTAGACCCAGATCAGACAGCTTGTTTTGTTAATGAAATTTGATAGATCTGTTTCTTTAATTTCTGAAATGGCAACAAAATTCCGCCTTCTACTTTGTCCATGAATATGCAGTAGGTTCTGAAATTTGTGGACATATAGAACAGGGAAAGGGTTAAACGGGGTTGGAACGTTGATGGTCATTAATAGTCATCGTTACGTTAAGCCTTTACTTCATGAATATTCATGTAAGAAATAATGACATCATGAATATCAATTAGATTTGTTTTATTACGGCAAATGAACACAGGAAATTTTGGCCATGGCCGAAACTGTACCATCATAATTATCTGTACTATTTCATAAGCAAACAGAGCAGACCCTGATCAGACGGCTCCTATAGGAGCCGTCTGATCTGGGTCCACTCTGCTTGCAAAGGCATAGAAAGGCATACTTATGGAGTAAACTGGTTAATGGGTTTGCGAAGTTTTGTCCAAGTATGTTGTTTTTCCCTAACAGCTGTTATCTAAATAAGAATCATTCTACCGAGATACGATACCTGCCAGGACAGTATGCACTATTATTTCATTGCGTGTGAAACTGGTTCCCAGTAGACTATGTTCATGTCTCTGATGTGACTATAAATTAAACATGGTTAAAGGCATATAGCATTGTAATATTATCTTTTTATATAAAATCCTTATTTGTATGACCCAGCTAGTGTTACAGGGTGAAAATCCCATTATGAAGATTGACTTCAGTGAATTTCAATTTCATGTAGAATTGCCATAGGGTTAGTATAGAAGGAAATGCAGATATTATTAATGCCATGTAACTTTCGTTGAACAATTGTCAGTTTTTTTTATCAAAAGTGCGAAGCCGTATAAACATGGGATCGGTTTGGTTTCAAGTGACTGTAACAGTACTTAGAAACTATGCGATGTGATACTAGTTCAACTTGTGTTGCAACAGGCGTTGTGATTGGTCAGTCGGTCACAATGTGATACCAGTTAAACATTGTGTTGCAACAGGCGTTGTGATTGGTCAATCTGTCACAATGTGATACCAATTCAACTTGTGTTGCAACAGGCATTGTGATTGGTCAATCTGTCACCATGTGATACACATATCAAACCTTATCTTGAGGTACAGTTGAACTTCGATATCTCGAACTCGGATAACTCGAACTCGGGAAAACTCGAACTAAAAGTTCGGTCCTTCCAAAATCTTAAAATACATAACTGCTCTAAAATGTATCACTACGCATGTCTAGAAACACATTTCATAGCTTAATGCAGTTCTACAGTAATGCTGAAAGTTCCTGCAGGAGCTTTCAGCATTACTGTAGACCTGCATTAAGCTATGAACTTGAGAAATTGTTCAGATTACAAATCGGATGACTCGAACTTCTGTTATCTCTAATTTATATAGTCCCTTGAAGTTTGAGATATCGAATTTCAACTGTATCTTGCTATTCGCGACCCGACTCACATTTGGACACAGCTTGCATACAAATCAGACGATACACCTAGTAACTCGGCGTCTCATCAAGATCTAAGCTGATTGACACTTGGAGAATTGCTTCTCAAAATTTTGATCAAATCGGAAATAGTCGAAATTGTATTAGATCCAAATGTGATACGTTGTTATCTTTAACCCTTACAACCCTGAATTTTAAAATGGACTGTTCCAAAATTCAAATAGATCAAACTTATGTCAAATATTTAAGTGTAACATAACAAACAGTGCACAGCCTGGTGAGAGGGCTCCTCTAGGTTACTCAATACCGATAGTGTGTTTTATACAAACCATTGGCTCGGTTGTTATTCAATACTGAGTGTATTTTATACAAACCATTGGCTCGGTTGCTATTCAATAATGCTAGTGTATTTAATACAAACCATTGCCTCAGTTGTTATTCAATACTGATAGTGTATTTTATACAAACCACTGTCTCGGTTGTTATTCAATACTGATAGTGTATTTTATACAAATCATTGGCTCGGTTGCTATTCAATACTGATAGGGTATTTTATACAAATCATTGGCTCGGTTACTATTCAATACAGATAGTGTATTTTATACAAACCATTGTCTCGGTTGTTATTCAATACTGATAGAGTATTTTATACAAATCCCTGTCTCAGTTGTTAGTCAATACTGATAGTGTATTATATACAAACCATAGTCGCGATTGTATTATTTACAAAGCATTGTCTCCATTGTTGTTTAGTATTTTTATTGTCTTATTTACTAAGCATTGGCGCGAATATATACAAAGCATTGTCTTGATTGTTGTTCAATACTGGTGTTGCATTGCATACAAAGACTTGTCTCAATTGTTGTTCGGTACTGGTGTAGTATTACGTGTATATACAAATTATTGTGTCGATTGTTATTTGTTCGGTATTGCTTTTCTATTACATATGTGTCTTGGTGTTTATTCAGTACTGTTATTGTTTTATATACAAAGCAAAGTCTGGATTGGCGTTCAATACTGGGATTGTGTTATGTACAAAACATTGTCGATTATATACTAATAGTGCATTCTTATACAGAGCATTATCGCAACTTGTGCCCAGTACTCTTATTCTTATACACGATAATTCTTATTATATACACGATATTGCCTCGATTGTTGTTCAATATTGGTTTTGCATTATATATAAAGCATCACCACGACTGTTGTTTAACTTGGTTTTTATTATGTACAAAGCATTGTCTCGAGGTTTGTTGAGTGAAGCTATTGAATCATATAGAAAGCGGTACAGTAAATCCCTTCTAATGCGACCACCAAAAAGGGGCATACTTCACAGTGGTAAAGGCAGGTGGTAGCTTAATGCAGGACGAAAGTTATGCAGAAAGCTTTCTGCATAACTTTCGTCCTGCTTTAAGCAACCACCTGCTTATGAAAACAGCCATGTTTGTTCATTAAATGGTCACATTAGAGGGGTTTTACTGTATGTCGATTGTTGATCGATACTGGTATTGTACTATTTTCAAAACATTGTATCGCTTGTTGTTTTGTCCTAGTATTGTTGTAGTATATACAAAACATTGTTCCGATTATTGTTCAGTACTGGCATTGCATTATATACAAAGCATTGTCTGGATACTTGTTCGGTACTGGTCAAAGGCGTGCTGCCTGGGCATAGGCACACGTATACGCATGTGCATACACATGGTTAAACAAGTCGAAATTTTAAAACCGCTGAAACGGCATTAAAAATTGACTTCTCACACAAATGATTGTGCGGTTTTCAAAAGCTTTGCAGTTTAGATAAAGGACAGGTGTGACAAAGTGGTCGTTTAATTTACCAGAACACGTTATATAGTAGAAGTTTAGTCCTTCAGTAATTCGTCTCTCATTGCTTACAGTAGATGTAGCCCGCCCTTGCTGTTTTGTATCTTTTGAAAGTAGCCCTATCTTGGCCATGATTTTCTAATAACAACTTTAAAAAATGTCACAGAAGCAACATTCCTGCATAATTATATTAAAATTCATACAGTGACGTCATAGAATAACAGTTTCAATGTTCCACTACCGTGATACATAGCCAATTAACTCCTGGCGACCAAGTGTTTAATTGATTCAAAATAGGTTTAAAAGGACTGATAGAGGTTACATATCGACCTCGTATAGCATCAATGTGTTATCTTCAATTTTCATTGAGAAAAAAGCCATTTAACGGGTTTAGCCAATGATAACAAAGTAACATTGTCATGGATTGAATTAATGAGCTAAAGTTATAAAGCTCATACATAAATCCTTAGGTTGTGTCATTTTCATATGACTGTATGATCGCACACAGGAGCTATGGCACTTTTTATCAAATATCACATTTATACATAAAGCATGTTGCCATTTTTCAAGTAATGCATAAAGGTTCTATATACCAGATAGCATCTGGATGCATGCAACATGTTGGCAAAGCGGCTTGAAAAAAATGTCTTCTTAAGGTTCTGTGTGACTGACAAATCAGAGAAATACTAAATAGTTTTTATGATTGTGTAGTTTCTTAAATTACAAATTACAAGCCTTGTCTAAAAATATTCTGATCTGACTCACTACACTAGTAGCCATATAAAGACTATAAAGATATAGCTATGCCTCTGGCATCTATATTTGTAAAGGAACCCCAACAGCTTGGACAATCTGGCAGAGGTTAACCTAAACAACATTCTGGTAAACCTATATTGAAATCGGCGCAGCGGTTTCAGACGTATGGTATAAGGAAAATATAAGCAAAGCTAGCCCCGCCGCGGGTTCGAGCAATTTGGTAGAGGGTCACCTACGCAAATATGTTACCAAATTACATTGAAATCGCCCACTTGCTTCAGGAGAAGTCTTTTGAAAACAATTCTATAGCCATTTTGGGAAATAAGTTCCACCCCTGGTGGCCATGTGTTTTAGGTAATCAAAATGATTCGATGTTTTGTGGATTCACTTAAAAAGCATCCCTGCAAAATTATCTCTTCAGTGGTTTCACGGGAAACTGCAACTTTAGCCGTTACAAGGAAAATTAGACACGCCCCTGGTGGCCATTTTATTAGCTCGTCTGTTTCGAAGAAATCACGAGTTACTGTCGTAACTCCGGCGTCCGCGTCGTAGCTGTCGTCGTCATTGTCGTCGTCGTCGTCGTCCGAAATCTGAACATTGACCATAACTTCTTCAATTTTTCATTTACAACATTCATTTTTGGTATGCATGTTCATCTTGACAATGATGACAAACGAGCGTTGGCACCCGCTTGCGGTGCTCTTGTTTCTTTATTTATATTTATTTCTTTCTTTATTTATTTAAACAACGCAAAATGGTTTGAACAACATTGGTATCGGGTTACCTAGTGATCATTTCTGCACACGATGACTATTTCTGTGGTCACCATTCGCCGAGGTGTTTCAAAAGAGTTGTTGTTTAAGTGTATTGTTGACGACAGACGACGAATGGCAAAGGATACCTCAAAGCACTATTCAAATAGATCAACTGAGAGCACTTTGTTCTCAATTGAGCTACAGCAACTGAAATAAATGCGATGAAACAGATGTGACTCTTTCGGCAATTTTCAGTGTTTGACATTTAGATTAAATGTTGGTAGAAAAAAAATTGGCTTATGCTGACTAAGTTTTGAGTAGGTAAAACTTTAATCAAAGGTTAAATATTAAAACAACAAGAGCACCGCGAGACGGGGCAATATACGCCCGAAGGCTGTTCTATTTACACAATGTGTGAACCTTCAGAAGTTGCGCATATGAGGTCTATTAGGGCTAAGGCAATAGCAAGGAGAGTAAAACTGCTTATTGTAATAGTAATCTTTTATTTGTCTTTGGGCCTACTGAAAGCTGAAAAAGGAGCATTTATTTTGAAAACAAAGTAGCAGGTAAAAGGAATAACAAAGAAACATTTTCTTTACAACAAATAATTAGAAGAGAGCCCACAGTTTACCTCCTGCCTCATCCCAACCTCGAAGTTGTTCTGCTTAAAGGGATTAACAACTAATGACGGATGGCAACAAACGCAGCTAGACATATTTGTTTGTTTGTCTGAGGCTTTACGTCCCTTTAACATTTTCATATTTTATATGAGTCCACCAAAGGGCAATAACTCCAGAATGAAGGATGACATCGAGTTATCTGAGAGTTATCTGAAAGTTATCTCACTGATATGCACAACTACACATCAATATCTATCATTCCTGAAAGTTTGAAGAAATTATGTTGAAAAATAAAGGAGGAGTTAGTTGCACAAGAAATTGCTACCCGAAACTATCAAAGGGCAATAACTCCAGAATGAAAAATGATATGAGAGTTATCTCACTGATATGCACAACTACACATCAATATCTATCATTCCTGAAAGTTTGAAGAAATTATGTTGAAAAATAAAGGAGGAGTTAGTTGCACAAGAAATTGCTACCCGAAACTATCAAAGGGCAATAACTCTAGAATGAAAAATGATATGAGAGTTATCTCACTGATATGCACAACTACACATCAGTATCTACCATTCCTGAAAGTTTGAAGAAATTATGTTGAAAAATAAAGGAGGAGTTAGTTGCACAAGAAATTGCTACCCGAAACTATCAAAGGGCAATAACTCCAGAATGAAAAATGATATGAGAGTTATCTCACTGATATGCACAACTACACATCAGTATCTATCATTCCTGAAAGTTTGAAGAAATTATGTTGAAAAATAAAGGAGGAGTTAGTTGCACAAGAAATTGCTACCCGAAACTATCAAAGGGCAATAACTCCAGAATGAAAAATGATATGAGAGTTATCTCACTGATATGCACAACTACACAACAGTATCTATCATTCCTGAAAGTTTGAAGAAATTATGTTGAAAAATAAAGGAGGAGTTAGTTGCACAAGAAATTGCTAACGGACGGACGGACGGACAGACGGACGGACAGACGGACGGACGGACGACATGCGCCATACCAAAATACGTCCCTTCGGGCGTATAAAAAGTGCGCGTTAAAGCCCTCGTATGTAATCATACCAATACTGGTGACACTTTGATAGACATATTCTATACATCAGTCATAGGCGAAACGTACGGTGGCACTGAGGTGACATATGTAAGATTTTTTTTCAAGTTTGTTTTCCCGAGATAATTTTTTTTATTATCTCGAGAATACGAAAAAAAGTTCGTTTTTACGAGATAATTTTTTTTATTATCTCGAGAAAACGAAACAAAGTTCGTTTTCCTGAGATATTTTTTTTATTATCTCAAGAAAACGAAGTAGTTCGTTTTTACGAGATAAAAAAAAATATTATCTCGAGAAAACGAAACAAAGTTCGTTTTCCTGAGATAATTTTTTTTATTATCTCAAGAAAACGAAGTAGTTCGTTTTGACGAGATAAAAAAATTTATTATCTCGAGAAAACGAAAAAAAGTTCGTTTTCATGAGATAATTTTTTTTATTATCTCGAGAAAACGAAACAAAGTTTGTTTTCCTGAGATAATTTTTTAAGTCGTGCGCACGACTTAATAAGCCAATCAGAACCCTCCGTCAGAGTCAATTGTTCATCTATGGGGTTTCTCGTTTCCCACCTAGCGAGGCTCGATAGATTTGCAAACACTTTTGACCTAGATCAGACAACAAGTAACAAGCGTCTGATCAGGATCTAAGCTGTTTGATACTCGGGCAATATAATTTTCCCAAAGTAAGCGAATCAGAAGAAGTTACGAATTTATGTGGAAGTGAATTATTTTTGCTGCGTGATTGCTGCATTTTATCACCACTTTTGCAAACAAAGAAGACCCGCATCAGACAGTTCCTATAGGAGCTACCAGATCAGGGTCTATTATGTTTCCTTAGAAAATGTCATAAATCAAGATTTTAACTTTCTACGCCAGAGTAGGCCCTGAACAGATAGCTCCTGAAGGATTTGTCTAACCAGGGTCTTCTATGTTTGCTTAGAACATATACTAAAATATAGAATATAGGCTAGATCTACTTCCTCAAAAATCTTATCAGTTTGCTCCTAAATAAATATTTATTATATCGGTATATTCATAGTGATGGAGCCTTTCACGAATAGTCATGTAGGAGTGCATGGGTTAATATGAAGAATCGCAGTTGTGTATAAACCTTTTGAAAGCCGGGAAGGTGTATTCGACATATGGGAAACGGATGGACGCTATCCATAAACAATTTAACCCTTTCCTTCATAGTTTCTATTAAAACTTAATTTTAGGTAGATCTAATTATATAGATTTACATGCATTCATAAGGGTAGAAACTCTCTTTAATATTTATGGAGGAAATGGTTAGCGTATCAACGCGACTAACATTTGCGTCTATTGAAAATTGTATAGGGGTCTCATATCTAACCAATCTGATTCACTGCTTTTGTATAGTAAACCAATTACAAGCCTTATTTAGAACTACTCAACGTCATACTACTACTACTACTACTACTACTACGCGTCATAGTGATGTTTGATACGTCACGGTAACGTTATTATTAGTTATGCAGGGCTTAGTGTCCCTAATATGGACTATACACTGCCAGCAAATATTTATATGGGACGAGGCGAAAATTTCAAGTATTTATACGCATGTTTGCATCAAAGGTCTACGTGTATGGCTTGCCCTAGGGAAGCAAGGGAATTACCTCCCTTTAGTAGAATTAAATAAAATATTTTGTAATTGCCTAAAATCTCGTTTATATATTTTGTTTTTTTCTTTTTTATCACTGTAAACTAATTAATTTTATATTTCAACTCCAATTAAAGCATAAATTATATGTATGCATTTTTAAAACTGTAGTGGATAAACATAAAATATTATTATAATTAACAGAAAAGCATATGGCTGTCAAATAAGGGAAGTAACTCTTGTAAAGCCATGATAAGGATTTTAGTACCCTCATAAGGAATCTATAGGGTTTTCTCGTGACCTCTATTGACCAATGGAATGACAAGAATTTTGTAGGAGGTAAGATGAACGCAATTGTGACGTCATATAAGTTCATCCCTTGTCTCGGCAATGTTCTCATAGGCCTCAAATACTTGCGAAAACTGTTGACTCTGATGGAGGGTTCTGATTGGCTTATTAAGTCGTGCGCACGACTTAAAAAATTATCTCAGGAAAACGAACTTTGTTTCGTTTTCTCGAGATAATAAAAAAAATTATCTCGTTAAAACGAACTATTTCGTTTTCTCGAGATAATTTTTTTTTTATCTCGTTAAAACGAACTACTTCGTTTTCTTGAGATAATAAAAAAAATTATCTCATGAAAACGAACTTTTTTCGTTTTCTCGAGATAATAAATTTATTTATCTCGTCAAAACGAACTACTTCGTTTTCTTGAGATAATAAAAAATATTATCTCAGGAAAACGAACTTTGTTTCGTTTTCTCGAGATAATAAATTTATTTATCTCGTCAAAACGAACTACTTCGTTTTCTTGAGATAATAAAAAATATTATCTCAGGAAAACGAAATTTGTTTCGTTTTCTCGAGATAATAAAAAAAATTATCTCGGGAAAACAAACTTGAAAAAAATTTCTTGCCGTAGAAACGTGCAGGACCTTAATATAAGTCGTCGGAATACACACCGGATTAGGATCTATTACAAGTAATTGCTCGAATAGAGATATGCAATCTATTCAATTAAAATGCTAATGCATGCATGATTTAATTATGTTTCATTCAATTATTTTCACGTCTAATTAGTGTGTTCTGTTGATGTTGGATTAGTTGTAATTAAAGCTTTGTCCGTCTGGTGACAGTGGAATTCCTCGATTTCAACCTACGAGTATATACGAGTAAAACGGTGAATGGACAGTGGGGAACGAAGAACATTGTGCAACGCATTTGAATTATAAATTTATACTGACCATTCTCTATCATCCTTATTTCTGAAAATGCAAATGTGTGGACCCTTTACATTTCAAAATGTGTTCCATTTATAATAATTCTAAATTGAAACATATTGTTTGCCTAAAAGATTAAACTTGATTTAAATGGTAACAAAATGCACACTTGAATTCAAATAAGAATAGCCGTATATCTGATTCAGAGTTAAAACCCGATCATACTCACGATAGGGATTAGTTGTTTGTCATACCTGCTGACGATGTGGGGTTTCTCAACCAAATGAATACAATTATAGAATAAATGAAAGCTTCGACCAGTGTGGCCTGTTTAAACTCGTATGTTAGTGCACAGTACAATCCCCCCCCCCCTAAACCGGACCTTCAATTTAGGATAAATATCGGTCTTGGAGACAAGTGGCAGCTTAATGCAGGGTGATAGTCATGCAGCAAGCTCCTCTAAGAACTTTCTGCATGACTTACATCACTCATTAAGCAGCCATCTGCCTACAAGTGTCACAGTTTATTACCGAAATGTGCTAATGATATGACATCATAATGTTCTGTTCCTTGGAAAATATATTTTTCATTAGTATTTTGGTTTGACTGTTCTATTGTTGCTCCATCGAAACAGGAGATCTAAGGATCTATCCTCAACGTGGCCTTGTACTCTGTCCTCGATTGGGCCATGCACTATATCTTCGACTGTGCCATTTACTCTATAATCGACTAGGCCATGTACTTATCTTCGACTAGGTCATGTACTCTATAATCGACTAGGCCATGTACTCTATCTTCGATTAGGCCATGTACTCTATAATCGACTGGGCCATGTACTCTGTCCTCGACTGGGCCATGTACTGCTATACACATGACACGTTGATCTTTGGCATGATAATCGAATTGTCGTCAATACAAATGTTTCTACTTCAGATTTCGAAGCAGACATTCTTCTTTTTTCAAAGGCATGACCAGGGTGTCAGACAGTTTCGATCTTGATTTAGGGGTTTTCCTAAAGCAAAGTAACAAACAGGGATCCTCTAAGTGCCCTCTCGTCTGGGTTTGCACGGTTTGCAAAAGACATTAGCGACTTGTGTCCCGCAATGTAAGGGTTATGCTCACAGAAACAGCGATAGTCTTTATTTAAGCTTCTAAGAGAGCACTAAACACTTTGGCGATGTCTTAATAGTTTTCTTATGTTTCAACGAAATGAGGGCCATTGTGTTTCGATATGTGAAATATAACGTTTTTCATGACTTGACTGCAATGTAAATAAACGTTTAGTTGGCGCAATGTTTTGAAACATATGTTATAATGGAAAGTGTTATTACTTTAGTTAGCACTAAGTGTAGAACGTAGGCCATGATTCAGTTATTATGTAAATGTTGCACAATTTAAATGAACCTTCCACCAATAGTAAACGCTTTCCTATCCCTAGATATCCATATCGTATACAGTAAAACCCCTCTAATACAACCATCTAAAAGAGGTATAATTCTGGGTTGTAGAGGCAGGTGATAGCTTAATGCAGGACAAAAGTAATGCAGAGAGCGCCTAGAGGAGCTTTCTGCATTACCTTTGTCTTGCATTAAGCAACCACCTACTAATAAAGACATATATGTTTATTCATTAAGTGGTCGCATTAGAGGGGTTCTACTGTATTATACAGTCACACCAGACAAAACTTTAATCACATACTGCTTTATTAGCTCAAGTATATTGAGAAATGTTTTCAGGGAATATTTAACTAGCATCCTCGCAAACATTATAACATTCCGTAATGCAATTATTTGGATAGGGTAATTCATTATACAAAATACTCCTATTTCCTGACATATTGCGCTGTGTAGTATGTAAACGAACCATGCCAAATTGGTATAAGTTCGGACACCTGCTTCGTGTTGACAAGTTTCGATTAAAGTTGGTCAGTATAAATATCAAAGTACAGTAACACCTCTCTAAAACGAACACTTAATGAGGAGACGTTCATGATTTTAAAAGCAGGCAGTTGCTTAATGCAGGACGAAAGTAATGCAGAAAGCTCCATTAGGAGCTTTCTGCATTACTTTCGTCCTGCAATAAGCTACCACCTGCCTCTGTGACACAGAATTATACCTCATTTTTGTGGTTGCATTAGAGGGCTTTTACTGTATTTGATGGTTCATTGCGAAATGAATTAAACTGAATACAAAACACTGCAATAAGTCATCTCTAAACCAACTCGTTCATATTAGTATCACTGTACTCTATATTCGACTAGGCCATGTACTCTATAATCGTCTAGACACTGTACTCTATAATCAACTAGGCAAAGGCGTAGATACAGTGTAGGCGTATTTATCGAGTAAAGGGTTAAAGACAGGTTACATCTTATTAGAGTAAGACAGTTGTGCACTGATGTAAGCGGTCACTTACCTGAAGAACCGTTTATTCTTCTTTATTCCAATTCTGGTTTAGAGGTTGTAGTTTTCGTCATTGCGAAAATGCATTTGGTACTATTTTGGATACTTTCTTTTATTTGCGGCGATATGTTACACAATAAAACAAGTAGTAAAGTCAGGCACGTCACATTATAACATATGTTACAAAACATTGCGCCCATTTAACGCTTATTTACATTGCAGTCAATAAAACAGTAGTAAGGTCAAACAGGAAAGGCCACATACAAGACGCAACCACCACCAAAACATAAGGGGCAGTTGACATTCGTTGTTTAGGGGGCATATACAACTACAAGGGTAAACTGATTTTAGGTGATAAAAGCACTTTAAAATTATTAATATTATTAATCACAATGCCTCAATTTGCAGCCTGTGACATTGTGCTAAAATGCATTGATTTTCGCTTTGGAGTCCTAGGGATGCATTTTATACGATTTTAATTAGATTAAAGCATTTCTACACTTCTGCTTAAACCTGCTAAGTAAATAATTTTTACAGACGTTTTTACCCACTTAAAATCAGTTTTCTCCGACCCCTTCCGGCCACCAAACGTCTGACCGCGCGCTAACCATGCAACCCTCTTTCCGGTCATGTGGGCTGTGTGTTCTCGGTCACGGGCTCTCAGTACAGCGCACATGAACAGCAAACAGTGCACCTAGCGCACTGATACCACTACTCCAGCTGGAAGGCTTCTTCACATGAAAAATCCAAATGCCCAGACAGGGATTCGAACCCACAGCGGTGAGGGGATATAAGATACGTACAGATCTATCAAATTTCTTACTTCTCACCCAAACCATGCCATGCTGCTATTCAACAGAATCGCCTCTACGATGCAAGTATAAGGATTAGCAGCAATATAGGGGGTTGACAGAAAGATATAATGGCATATTGATTTAGATGTCCTAAATGCGCCTTTATGTACAACTCTCGTGTGTTTATAATACACATAAACCTAGCAATATCATTAGTAGTATGATCAAACAAAGTATGAGATGAGTTCGGATTACTGATTCTAAATGATTACCATTTTAAAGGTTGTTTTATTGCTTTGTTACGGTCTCCACATTATTTTACAACAAGAGCTCCACGTGTCGGCACAGTATGTATACGATAAAGGAGGAGACACTCATAAAACAAACTTTATATTTTGTTATATGTTCTGGTCCTTCGGGATAATCAGTTTCAAATGCTTTTAATTATGAAAATTGAATACCACTTAACCCTTTCCTCCATAAATACGCCTTTCTAAGCGTCTGTAACAGTCACTTCTTGAAACCATTGTGATAAATAGAGCACTTGCTCCATAGGAGCAAATGTTCTATTTATCACGATGGTTTCAATACTGCACAATTCTAACATTTTCCTTTTCTCTAGTAAATGCTCCTTTTCGGTAGATTTATTCAAAGAGGTTGGATCTAAAAATAGCCTACGAGGGAATGGGTTAAGTCGGTGCTAAGGGTGTGACTAGAGGTGCACTCCTAATGATGAACATACTCAATAAAAACCTAGTCTGCAGTATTCTATTTCCACAGTGCTACTTTAATCTATCTCCACAGTGCTACTTTAATCTATTTCCACATTGTTACTTTATTCTATTTCCACATTGCTACTTTATTTTATTTCCACATTGATACTTTATTCTATTTCCACATTGATACTTTATTCTATTTCCACATTGCTACTTTATTCTATGTCCACAATGCTACTTTTGCTTTAGAAGGAACGCCTACTGTCAGAATTTAGATACCAGAGTAATGATTCTAAAGTTCTGCAGAGTAGTTAACGTTGGTACATAATCATTCTGGAAGTCATAGCCATCATTTATTAGGACACGTGATAAGTTTACCACACATCGCCCTATACGCTACACGTAAAGGTAAAATGCGTGAAAATGTGTTTAAGAGGGAAAGGGTTAAACGATGTCAATTTATCTCCTATGTTGTTGAACACTAATTTAATGGGTACACAAGTATTGAGTCAACGGAAATTTGGCAGGGTGCTAGCTGTAAGTCCAGTACTTTTTGCATCGACATAAAATGTAACAACGATATTTCAAGAGAGCATCGACAATTAATGATAATAAAAGTTATGAAAATCAAACGATGCAATGCGTATCGTCGCAAGACACAATAGACGCTAAAACCTGTAACTATAGTTCAAGGCGTAGATGCTAAAATATTATTTGAAACATTTATCTATTAATAGTTACAACTTGTTACAAACGCAAACGCTTTATCTACACTATGACACTATTATAACCTTATTAATATTGGTTCGAGAATTCGTTGGTACCTTTATCTGCTAATTTGTTGTTACATGATTTCTGTTTGCATTGCACTTCGGTTTTACGTCGCTTTAACGGTTTAAGAGCGACAACCGATTGATTACAGGTGGGGGAAGACCTGCACGTGTTCTATGTTTCTTGTGTTATGAGAAGACAAAACTAGAACAGAACTCAGCACGAGATGCCACACGAAAGTCCACAACAACACGCATATATTTTCTTTACAACACATCAATTTTGAAACAGTGTCCTACGACCTATGCGAATCTATGTTAATGCCATCAATGGTAGAGTATCTGACCATTGTAAGGAAAACTGTAGGACCCAAAAAATGTTCATGTGTCCGGACCGGTAATTACTATACTCTTATTTGTAACCCGACACTGGATCGTACCAGGTGCCGTGTGGTATTTATACAAGACCAAGAAACGTCAGAATGCTTCTAAATGCATTAGTACATGGTTTCGATGCTATTTTTGTTCTCTTTCCTATAAAACAGTTATATATTTAGTATTCCGTGTATTAACAAGTATATATTTAGTATCACGTGTATTTATATTTTATTCTGTTAGTTATTAAAATAAATATTTGGCTTGCCTTTCCCGTCATTTAAAATATGACGCCACTTGTTTACTAGTTCAGTTTATGTGAATATTGTTTTAATATTGGCATCTTTACACAGTTGTCTGGATTGGGAAATTTACTTCACATTTTGACTTGGGTGAAGGTGGAATAAGTGTAAAGTTGGGTACCCGTATACATGGTTTAAGCCCCCAAAAATGGCTACTGACCGTTCCTTGCGGTGCTCACCCTATGGTCTTAGTGTGCTGCGGGTATCCCTCAGCATAGAGTATGTAATGAATTGGTATGACCTACTTTTTTAGCACTGGAGTAACATTTTTACCTTCTGCCTGGAAGAGCTTATTTGTTATAAACGATTCGGTCTCAATCCGTTTTGGGCTTGGTCGTTTCGGTCCCATTATAGAATATAGTCATTTGTACGCAAAATTTAGTCCAACCGATTTGCATTCAAATGTATATAAATGCGATATGATTGAACGGAAAGTACCAATAAACACAGAATTATATTTATTAGATGATAAATAAGCCTTCAACATATGTTTATGTCGTATTATGATAGTCAAGTATGGGGAATGATGTCAGTAACTATCCTGTTTAATTTGAATTACAAAGTTGTGGGAATTTTAAAGTCAAGGTATGGGATTAAAAAAACTCGGTTCATTTTGAAATTGGAAGTTTAATGTGATAAGAAACAAGAAAACACACTTATCAAACAATAAATATACCGAACAAATATGAATGAGTAAACATACCACCTATCAAGCAAGAAATATACAGAGCAAATAGATAAGGAACAAATGGCAATGATTGAGCTATATAGCAACATGATAAAAATATATTTATTTTTTATTATTTCATCAGTAAACATCTGGGTCTGTTCTTTTTGCCAAGGTGTTATGTATAGCAAAATATAGCAAGATATAGATCTATTGTCTGAAAAAAGATAAAAATAAATATGTTGCATCAGTTAAAATCTGATGCATGGAACTAACTGCGTGTGCGTGTATATAGTACTATATACTCCCAAGCCGCAATGGAGTATTTGGGTATTCACTTACCGATTCCTTCAGCATAGGTATGAACTTATAAAGTATTTTTCATTAACACGGTGATTAACAGTAATTTCATTATTGTTTTTTATGATCTGCGCATGACTATTTGGAAAGAGACGCCAGAGTAACGGCCCGGAAACCATTCAATTTCTATGAATCTTTCTCAAGCTTTGTATACCTCTTTGTCATCATATTGCATTTTGCACCTGTGCTTTTGGTCATGATCACTGTGACCGATATATCAGTTCGAGCATTTTTTACATTTTGTTCTTGGAGGAATGTGGCCTGAGCATTAGTGATACCAAATGGACAATACTTATTCAATATCATATGAACCTGTAAATCTGTCATTTTGGTGTTGATATCTTGACCAATAAGTTAATTAGGGCATTCTTTATGAGCCCTCATATCAGAGTATGCACTGTTAGCGAATTCAGAACAATATCTGTATAGTATCCGTTGTTCCTTGCAAAATATTTCATATTTTGGTGTCAAAAGTACATGTATTTGCATTGGAAAAAAAAGTTACTTGGTTTTGAGGAGATTAAATTATTCACTTATTGCTTTCGCAGGGTCTTTATTTATTTACTTATAGTACAAAGTCTTGTATATTACAGTGTTCTGATGTTATTACTGCTATATAAAAAGAAACATATGTTACCTGTACTTTCTTAGTGTAGATTAGCTTGTTTTAAATGTTTATTTTCAACCTTTCATCCTACAGACACATTTAAACATATTTGTAGAGTAAACTCAGATCGTTTAATTTTCGTCTGCTACATTTAAAGATGATTATATTAAAACAAATATCTCAGTTAACACTACTAATGTCAGTGAAAATATTATATTATTCTGTATAGATTAACGGATAAAGGGCTAATCATTCTTGATTTTGTGCATGCTATAATGAGGAACATTAGTTGTTTAATTCCCTTTGCTACTCTTCAAAGAAGGATAGGCCCTTATTTCTTTTCACAAACTGCAGTTCCTCCACATACTTTATTCATTAACCCAATTTAAACTTTTACTTGGTTGACATGTGCATCAAGGATAAAATAAACTTAAGGTTTTCAAATAAAAGGCGCCATGAATTGGTTTAACTTTTTATCAAGAGCAAACAAATAATTAATGTCCCTCATTGTCATTTAATTATGCTATCAGTACCAAAAGTGATCCTTTTCTACTGTATAGTATTTAGAAGTGTTGTCTTTTTAAAAATAAATAAAGATAACTAATCGTTAACTTTGTTGTTCCTTTTCTATACCCGACTTTTGCTCTTTTAATTACTTCCTAGCATAATTAATTCATATCAGCGTCAGAAGACTAGCCTTTCATATACTAGTATACTTAAAATAAAAATGGTATTTTACCAGTGCCTATGCTGTTAAAAACTACTTAGCTTTCAATGCTCAATTAATAAACACTGTACACTTCTATTATCATTTAATACTGATTAAGTAAATACTTAGGTTTACATAATGGTAAGATTTGTTTTGCCGCAGCACTTACTCACTTTGCTGTACATGTACATGTTTTGTACACTTTTTACCGAAATAAGTCTATCTATCTAAGTCTATCTATCTTTTGGTTATGGTTTATGTTTAATGTTTTCTGTCTTGGTGTGCGTTCTGTCACGTTTTGTCTTGTAATTGTGCCGTTTCTTGTCTGATGATGTTTGATGCCGTGCCGTTTCGGGTGTGGCCTTCTCTGTTTGACTGTTTTCCACTTTTACTCCAAAACCGTAAGCTGCTGACTGAAATACGTGCTACCTTCTGCTTCTAAAGAGTAGCATAGATAATACGAACTGTATTGACGAACTGTATTGACAAACACCTCAAACTTTTATAGGCATTTATGTATGATGTTCAAATCTGCTGTAGCAAGCCGATATATTTCAAGAGTCCTGGGGCATAGGGATATGTTGGTGACTTTAACTATTTCAGTTGTAAAAACTGCTGAGCGTAAATAATCAGTATTACAAGGTATAGTAACATTGCGGCGATATACCTGAAAGGACAATATACACTATTTTTCCTTGGGGATGTAAATGGATCCCTGCAGATTATGTTCACGTATCTGATTTGACTATAAATGAAGACCTGCTTACAGCAATAGAGCATTCTGCATTATGATCGTTTTATGTAAGGCTCTTAATCTTACGAAAACGCTAGCAGTGCAGGGTGAATTTCCTATTATGAAAATTGATTGCTGTGCATTGCAATCCCTTGTGGCATAGTATTGGTTTATTTGTTGGTATTGAGGGAAATCACGTTTATAAGATTGTGATCATTGTAAATAATATAAACACCATGTAACTGCCTTTGAACTATTGTTAGACTTTTATCGAAAGTGCAAATGAACAGTGCTGAGAGAAATTGTCGTTATTAACCCATTTGTGCCCACGTTCCCATATATGGGACATAGGCAAACAGTGTTGACTCTGATCAGACGCTGCATAACGTGGTGTCTGATCAGAGTCTTCCTGTTTGCTGATAGAAATTTCAATATAAAACAAAAGTAAATTGAAATTAAGGCCAGACATCCCTTAGATAAAATATGGACTAATCCAATATATAAACATGGAAGAATCAACTGGGCGCAAATAGGTAAGTTAGTATTGTCACTAGCATCATTTAAAATACAAACATACGTTTACAAACCTGACTGACGTTTGCTGTCTATCTAAAGGGTGTAATAAGATATAAAATATTGGTTAAATAGCAGATGAAAACGAATGGACACAAATGAAATATAACTCCGTTCCCCATACAGGTGCAATATTGCTATAGCAATTCTATATTAATGGCACATTGATTATTCTAATTATGCTGTATTGTATTGCTTAAAATGTATCGAATTTTAAGAAGTCCTGAGGTATATTAAGCTATCCAATGTTGAATAGTCACATGGGAAGCCATCTACTATTAATAATTTTAGGTGAATCATTCTAACTGTTGATCACTGAATTATAATGGCAACTAGTGCATACCTGTATGAGACAGTTCGTCTAGGAGCTGTCTCATATGGGACTTTTTGGGTATAAACTACAGTAAAACCTCTCTAAACCGGACGTTCAATTTTAGATTAGAATAGATAATTCAGTATTGTAGACAGGTGGCATCTTATTGCATGGTGATTGGTGAAAGCCATGACTTTCACTCTGCATTTAAGCAGCCTCTCGATGTTGTGCTACACACCTGCATATTAAGACGTTATGACTTTGATTCTCTGTCCAGACATCTCTATTTTCCATTTACATTGTTTATTCTTTAACAAATGCATGAGGTAAATATTTGGCTGTATGCATGTCATTAAGATTGTTAACACAATTTGCTACCAGACTTTTGCAGTTATGTGATATACTAGATAGATATGATTCATGGTGACCTAGCTAGATATGGCCCATGGTAACCTAGATAAATTCGACCCATGGTAACCTAGATATATATGATTCATGTTAACCTGGATAGATAGTGTTTAAAGCAACCTAGATGCATGTAGATATGAACAAGAGTACCTAGATGTACGGGGTTCATAATATCCTAGATCGATATGGTCCATGGTAACCAACATATATATTGTTCACGGTTACCTAGATAGCTATTATTCTTGATAACCTAGATAGGTATGACTCATAGTACCTAAGATAGATATGGCCCATGGTAATCTAGATATATATGGCCCACTGTAACCTAGATAGACATGGCCCATGGTAACCTAGATAAATTCAACCCATGGTAACCTAGATACATACGATTCATGGTAACCTGGTTAGATAGTGTTTATGGTAGCCTAGATAGATATGATCCATGTGTACCTAGACATACGTGGTTCATAATATCCTAGATCGATATGGTCCATGGTAACCAACATATATATTGTTCACGGTTACCTAGATAGATATTGTTCTTGATAACCTAGATAGGTATGACTCATAGTACCTAAGATAGATATGGTCCATGGTAATCTAGATATATATGACCCATTGTAACCTAGATAGACATGGCCCGTGGTAACCTAGACAGATATGGTCCATGGTAAGATACATATATTTGACTGCTGGTAACCCAGATGGATATGGCCCACTGTAACCTAGATATATATGGTCCATGATAAACCTATATAGATACATGTATGACCCGTTGTAACCTAGATAGATACGGATCTTTATAAGTTAAATAGATATATCCCATGGTAACCTTGATAGATATACATTTTGTAGTTCAAGGTAACCTAGATAGATACATGTATTATCCACGAAACATTCAATCAAACTAACCATAGTGCGTGTGAAATGGAAAAATTATAATTTAAAAATAATACATAATTACATGCATTGGTGTTAACATGTCAAAGTTCAAAGCAATTGAAGACGATACATACAGTGAAACCGCTCTACAGCAACCACTTACATAGTCATACTTCTGGGTCTTTAACCCATTACTCCATAAATATTTATGTAAGAAATGATGACGTCATTAATTAGATTAATTTTTAAAATGGCATATTAGCACATGAATTTTTAGCCATGACAAAAACTAGAGAATCCGCTCTATATTATATCCATAAGCAAATAGAGCAGACCCTGATCAGACGGCTACAATAGGAGCCGTCTGATCTGGGTCTACTCTGTTTGCAAAGGCGTAGAAAAGCGCATTTATGGAGTAAATGGTTAACCCAGAAATGCAGTTAATGCGGGATGAAAGGTGTGCAGAAATACCCTACTTTTGTACATTAAGCATTACAAAGTATATGTTAATAATGACAAAACAATTGTACAAATTCTGCTGTACCACGTCAAACCATTAACAGAACTATAACATAAAAAATGAAACAGACGTGACTTGGTTGTAAAACACAATACAATTATGTATGTGAACCTCGTTCCAAACTTAAAGTATACTAGAGATCGGGGGGGTCCTAGAGGAGCCCTCTGACTAGGGTTTGCAATGTTTGTCTTTCAAAATACACTAGCAGATTTAGGCCTTTCATACTGCGAGGACGCTATAGTTCATGGGCAATTCCACTCTGAATATTTAGTACTGAAAGGGTTAACCCTTACAGTGCGGGACACGAGTCGCTAATGTCCTTGGCAAGCAGTGTAGACCCAGATGAGAGGGCTCCTAGAGGAGCCCTCTCATCAGGGTATGCACTGGTTGTCATATTACACTTTTCTTTAGACAAATCCCTGATTATTCACCATAAACTTGACCTGTTTGAATTTTGGAATAGTCCAAATTCAGCGTTGAAGGGGTTAATATCCTCATGGGCTGTATAACATAAACAAACGCAGAAGCTCAGAATAAGATTGATATAAAATCATAATACCTAATAGCATTGCACAGGCGTATATCCGATAAAGAAGCCAAAGCAATATCAATTCAACTTATCTCGCTCTAGGGAAATCGGCTCGTTCAAAGTAGTGTAACGTCTGAAATAAACTGTTTGAATGTAGGAAAGTAACGCATGATATTTGCAAACAGTATAGTTCCGGAGTCTGTAGTTTTTGTTATTCATAAATCCTGTCGTAAAGTATGCCCTTTATACTGAATGGATTATATCGGTAAACAATGATAGACCATTCACCACTGAAAGGATTAACCCTTTCGGTGCCAACTTTCTGATTGCCGTATGCAATCCAGTTTTGTTAAATCACTCGGTAAAATAAGGAAACAAGATAAATAAATGCAAATTTAAACGGAATAAAGCACATATGTAGAAATAGAGTTCGAGACAAAAAGTAAAGTCCCTGATCAGACGCCGCCTTGATCTGATCTGGACCGCACTATTTGTCGCGGTGCATGTTTGAGACATTGGCAGTGAAAGGGTTAAGTAGCAGCCTTTGTAAAATCAACTAGGTCGCGCATTGTCAAGAATACTGCTATACAGCACATGTGGAATGAAATAAGAACCTATGACAAATTTAGCGCTTTGGCTGCCACCTTGGTGTAATGGGCGAATCTGTGTGAATACCTTTTGTAAACAGTGTGGATCTAGATGTGATGTCGTGTAAGTAATTCATTAGCATACAAACTGTTTGACACATCAGAGTAGAAATTAAAAGAAAATCCACACTGACACTAATCCCTTTCCTTCATATAAACGTGTTCGCGCATTTGCAAACAGAGTAGACCCAGATCAGGGTCTGCTCTGGTTGCTAATGGAATTTGAAAGATCTGTTTCTTAACTTTCTAAAATGGCTACAATTTCCCCGTTTCCATATTTTATTATAACTATTTTGTACATGAATATTGTGTAGGTATTGAAATTTGGAAGCATTTGCTCCCATGAAGCAAGTGAAAGGTTTAAAGAATACAACAATGTGTGCAGCCGAAAATCATTTGGCACCAAAAGAGATAATACATGTATACGGACAGGAGCTATGGGTACCTATCAAAGTGTCTTTGCTTTTGATGAGTAAATGACACTGTTGTGTTAAACCTTACTCCATGAATATTCATGTAAGAAATAATTAAATTATGATTTTTCTATAGCGGACGGTCAGATCTATTATAATTCCATAAGCAAGCAAAGTAGACCCTGATCACACGACTCCTACATAAGCTATCTGAGCTGGGTCTACTCTGTTTGCAAAGGCATAGAAAGGCGTTTCATGGAGTAAAGGGTTAATCCAGGTATGCTGTGATTCTTTCCTCCTAGACTGAAAGGCTGACTTAGCAAGACTATAGTTCTACCGTAAAACAACTCCACGGCGACAAATGTTTCAATAAACATAGGTGTCTGTAACGGCAGGTGGCTGATTAACTCTTAATTCGATGAATACTCATGAAAGAAATGACAATATCGTGAATATTTATCGGATAAATGGTATATTAACACATTACCTCATAGGCTATTTTTAGATCCAATCCCTTTGAATAAATCTACCGAAAAGGAGCATTTACTAGAGAAAAGAATTTTTTTTAGAACTGTGTAGTTTTGAAACCATTGTGATAAATACAATGGTTACAAAAGGTGACTTTTACAGAGGCGTCAATAGAGGTCATTATGCGGGAATGGGTCAACACAGGAAATATATTATTCCACAAGCAAACAGTGCAGACCGTGACCACACGACTCCTATAGGAGCCATGTGAGCTGGGTCTTCTCTGATTACAAAGGCGTAGAAAGGCGTCTTTATGAGAAACATGTTACTGCAAGACGAAAGTTATGAAGAAATCTCCTACAAAAAGAAACTCCGGGTGTATAACATTTGTCCTCCATTAAGCTACTACCTGTTTTGAGACAACTGATTAGAACTCCTTTATAGTGGTTGCTGTAGAGTGGTTTTACTGTAATTCTAAATCACAAAATGTCAACGTTATATCTTATTGTTTCCGAAATATGATATAATTTGCATGCGTATTTTTGTCTGTCAACACCTATAATTTGGCCATCATTAAAACATTTGCATGTTTCGTGATCCTTCTTTAAACATTTTCCTTCATATAACCGCAATTTCACGCATTTGCAAACAGAGTAGACCAAGATCAGACGACTCCTACAGGAACTATCAGATCAGGGTCTGCTCTGTTTGTTAATGAAACTTGATATATGTGTTTGTTTACTTTCTAAAATTCTACAATATTCCACCTTCCACATTATAACTATTTTGTCCATGAATATTTTATAGGTATTGAAATTTGAAATGATCAGGATCTGCACTATTTGTCAGTCAAAATCATTTTACAAATTATAATTATGCTTTCATATTGAATCGACTCCAAAAGGATCGCGCTACTTTGAACAATGATGGCAAGTAACAGTAGTCTAGTGCATGCGCCAGTAATGATGGCAAGTAACAATAGTCTAGTGCATGCGCCAGTAATGATGGCAAGTACATGTAACAATAGTCTAGTAAATGCGTAAGTAACGATGGCAAGTAACAATAGTCTTGTGCATGCGTTGAGATTTTATAAACGTAAAATGATAGGCGACATGCAACTCTTTTGTTCAGGTTGATATTGATAAACTTCTTTTGTTCTGTTAGATTAATGACTCACTTGCTAAGTAATCGTTCACTTGCATTTGTTAATTAAGTCCACGTCTGATACGGTTCCGAGTTTTTTTTTGTGAAGGGACACTGCCAATTAAATGTGGTACAGTTTAAACTAAAAGAAACGAACGTTTCAGCTGACAACTTAATCCATTTGCTCCCACGATCCCATATATGTGACGTAGGCAAACAATGTAGACTCTCTTCAGACGCCGCATAATGCGGCGTCTGATCAGATTCTACACTGTTTGCTGATATGAATTTCAATATAAAACACAACGAAATTGAAAATTTAGGCCAGGCACCCCTTAGATAAAAAATGGACTAATCCAATATATAAACATGGAAGAATCCACTGGGCGCAAATGGGTTAATGAAAGCAAAAGAAAGTGTTTTTCAAACGTTTGGTAAATTACTGAGAGTGTAGGTACAGTGTGTGAGCATATGTCTGATGAAAATAGAATGAATACGATTGCATTCTCAGTAATAAAAGGAGTCGTCCTTCCTTATTCACATTGTGTAAATAAGTGTGTTAAATGAATGAAAGTCATTGACACAGGTATCTTTTCTTTTACATAAAATATATTACATGTATATAATACTAAACTGGTTACATCCTATTCATGGGATTGGCATTTACATGCTGTAATTATCGGTACCATGTTATTCAAATTGGACTCGTGGGAAATACTCCGACAATTTGATGTCTTTTAATGATTAATTTGTCAGCAACGTTATTAGAAATTAAGCTTCACTGAACTATGTGCATTACAAACAGTGACCTAAATTTAAACTTTACATCGACACATCCACTAGGTTGTTACTGTCGTTTTCAATTTGCTGTTTATTCTAAGTTTAGTTTTATTAAATATTCATTACGTTGATAGGTTTATGCTCTCTGTGCAACGATAATATTAAAGGTGTCGTGCTATATTTGCCACTATATGCACCAATGTAGTATAGCTATCGTAATCAAAATCGACGAACACAGAGTTTAAGCTTAATAAAACTTTTCTTCGGGGATATATTGTGCTAGAAATAATGCCTGAATAAGTAAAACACGTGGCAAATATACTGGCTCGTTTTGCTATAAACGTCGTAAAATATCCAGTGGGTGTGATGCGATAAAGCACTCCGTTTGTCATTAAACCTTACAATGCTGAATTTTAAAATGGACTATTCTAAAATTCAAACAGGTCAAGCTTACTGTGAACGTTTAGGGATTTTTGTAAAGAAAGGTGTAACATGACAAACAGTGCAGATCCTGATGAGAGGGCTCCTTTTTAGCCCTCTCATCAAGGTCTACAGTGTTGCAAAGGATAGTTTGTGACTTGTGTCCCGCACTGTAAGGTTTTTATGTAACAGCTTTTATGTGATGGAAATCTTACACTGCCAAATATGTAACAGCAATCCTGGTGGACATTTTTGAACAGCAAATCACTTTTTATTGTTCACTTCACCTTTTACTGGTTTTATCATCACTCAGTCTGTTGTGATCGATAGTATCTAAAGTACGGGTTGTTTTTAACCCTGATTCTGTCTAACGCGACACTGTCAAAATTTGCAAACAGCTTGGATCCAGATGAGACGCCAAGCAAGATGGTGTCTCATCAGGATCCAAACTGTTTGTTACTCAGACTAACACTACCTAAATGCATTAAGGAATTCAGAGTAAGTGAAACATACCACATACCAGATTTTGAGGAGACAATTGGTTTCGCAAGATAAGGGTTTAACGTGGTTTGAAGACGGCACATTTCAATATCTTAACCCATTCCCTCATAGGCTGTTTTTAGATCCAACCTCTTTGAATAAATCTACTGAAGAGGAGCATTAACTAGAGAAAAGGATGTTTTCAGAATTTTGTAATTCTGAAACCATTGTGATAAATAGAGCATTTGCTCTTTAAAAACAAATTCTTTATTTATCACAAGTGTTTCAAAAAGTGCCATTCACAGAAGCGAGGCGTAGAAAGGCGTATTTATGGAGGAAAGGGTTAAGAAGACGTATTTTCATTATTCTTGTGACTTGATTTTGGAATTTGAATCTAAAAAGAATGTGTTTGATATATCGTATCGCAAGATCAGTTTATACTGACAATACACTGTTGCGGTGTTATTCTACGTACCAACTCAAGTCTCTTACATATTCTATTATAATGTTTCAATGACATTCATTATACACTACTTCATTGTGACTAAAATAATGTCTCAACATACGTCTACGCTGAATATATCGTTTAACCCTTTGAATGCTGGACACGCATTGCATTGGGATTGCAATGAGTGTAACCCCAAATCAGAGGACTCCTATAGAAGCCCTATGATCAGGGTAAACACTGTTTGTCATTCGAAATCCTCTATCAAATGAAACCTCGTAATGAGGGGACTTTATAGTTAAATACTTATAGTTGAGGTCATCTGGGTATTGTGAAATGCCTTAAATATTTCATGTTGTTTTTTAATGTAATACAAGTGCCTGGTGTGCAGTTTTATGTTTTATTGTTACATGCATCTTTTACAGCATACATAAGCATACCGAATTGTTACACTTGTCATTAACCTTTAGCCTGCTTAGCAAATTATTTTACAGAATGTTTCACCTACTACAATTTCAAAATTCAAACTATAATCAGTGTGTCTACCAAAATGCAATTTGGGTGTCAAACAGTTTGGATCCTGATGAGACGTCCCATCTGGATCCAAACTGTTTGCATTGGTATTCACTCATCCGCCCATAGCATGCTAAAGGTTAACGTGTTAACCCTTGTCCTCCGGTGAAATAATAATGTTGAATTTGTTGCAAGTTTGACTTCTTACTATTCTATCAAGCTTGTGAGGAACAATTATTATTGCACAAGCTTTTCTAAAAACTATAGATCAAGTGTACAACAGCTTGGCTCCTGGTGAGACGCCGGGTTACTCGGCGTCATTTGTGTATTAACCCTTCTCTTGCTGAATTTTAAAATACACATCTCCTTCTTTACCCATGCCCTGTTGTATAATTACATATATCTTCACTGTGTACACGTATTTCGCTATGTAATCACTGCTGTGGAGTGCACTGGTTGCACAATCTACTTGTAAATAGTGCAGACCCTGATGAGACAGTTCCTGCAGGAGCTGTCTCATCTGGGTCTTCACTATTTACAGGTAGGTATATTGACGTGAAAAGCAAGCGAAGAGTTAAACTGTTGACACATGCGGCTAAAGTTGAGGTTAGTGGGATAACGTTTGATCGACCTAAATACTTTTGAAACTTATTTTAAAACAAAGAATAATTTATGCATTGTTAGACCACATTCGTAACGGATCACATTTGTAACAGATATGTTACGAATGTGATCACATTCGTGACAGGTAAAATGTGTTACAAATGCGAGTGTCCGACATGGGGGTTGACATTAGAATCAGATATGTAACAGGTTGAGTTCCTGGCTGACAATGTTCAATTAGTAAATAGTAATAGGGTTAACATTGTACATGTTATTATATTTCCTTGAGGATCAAGTCTCAAATTTTCACAACCTTCACAGCACATTTTAAAGGTATACTGTACATGCTTGTAATATATTTAGGATACCTGGCTAGATCTTGAAGAGTTTCCATTTTTCATAGAACTTGTCATATAAATGTTATGTTAATGTGTGCCAAAAAAACAATACGTCTTAGTTCCTTTATTTGCTATTAATTGAGTAATACACTATGCCAACTATTTTTAGCAACTATAAATCTAATGATATACCTTTAGGAAAGAAACCCTTAGTCATTCCCTTTGTTAATAGTTTTAGTTTGTTGTTAAAATTTGAACAAGGTTTCATTGTGACAAATGTCTTTCAGTTGTACACAATCACTTTTAGCTTCTTTTTCTGTATGACATTTGACGTGTTACAAATGTGCCTGTATGTCACATCAAAAATCGGCATCGATTACATTCGTCACAAAATGTTACGAATGTTACGAATGTGATCACATTCGTAACACATATTACTAATGTGACTCGTTTCGAATGTGGTCGATTAATGCATTTTCCCGAGTTTAACTAATTTCAGTATATCTTGTGGTCCTTTGTGCCATTATTGAAACTGTTCAGAAATTCCATCATGAAGTATATCTATGTCAGTTTTTCCCATATCACGGAAATATGATATAGCCGCCATTTATAACACATTTACATTTATTACTTTGTGATGTGTTTCACCATAACATGTTACATGCTACAGGCAAACTAATCTTGGAATTGCTTGGTTTTGTTCTTAATGGATAACGCATACCAGACATAATAATGAAAGCACTGTTATTGGTCAAACACGATATCCGAACTAAAGCTCATATAACCTGTCACACTTTGTCAGCATCATGTCCTTCAAATACAATTACAGAATTGGGGCATAACAATTACTACACACACGAGTATCTAATATATAGATGAAACCTGATAGACCATCATAATACAAAAGCAAATCACGGTAAACTATTTAAGTTTCATCATCTGTTTGATATGCCATCAGATAAATGTGCGTATTCAAAACCCACGATGGTAATTTCTCCACAAATACCTATGTTGTGACCAATCTTCAGAATCGACTCAAACAGACGATTCTAACGAATTATCACAAAATTGGGTCTGGAGATCAACTGGTAATTCTAAGTTGTGTTTTTTGTGAAATTTCTAGCCCAAAGATAACTTCTTTACTTTTAGAGGCGTTAATTGTAAGCTTCCAATGTGGAACGAATTACGTGCATTTTGAAGATCATCTTCATTATCTGATAAAATTAACGTGTCATCAGCATATAATAAAACAAGAAGTTCCAGCCAGTAAGTGGCTTCCCAAGGACCTATAATAACTCCATTGCAACCCTTGGCTTTGATATAAGATCTACATCGTTAAAGAAAATAGAAAATATAACAGGGGACATGTTTTCCCTTTGTCTCAATCTAATGCGAAACCGATAAACGCACAGAAAACAATTTATACAATGGAATAAAGTGGAAATATGTTATCTAAGGTAGAATATCCACTTCGAAAGCCAGCCTGGCTTTCATGTAGTAAATCGAAGTCTAGAATTTGGTTGATTCTTGTGTTTAGTATAGACGTTAATAGTTTACCATCTATGACCATCACATCTCAAAATTGTTATAGGCCTATAATTTGCAGGACTTGAATTTCCTCTATTTTATAGAATGGTATTATGTAGCTTTCTAGTCAGCTTTTAGGTAGATGAACAGAATCAAAAACATTTTTAAAGAGTAAGGTGTAAATAGGTAAGAAAAGTTCCTTTGTAGTTTTAATGTATTCGTTGATACATGTAACTTCATCAGAGGGACTTCTTTCATTTAGAAATGTGCCAACTGATCTCCTATTCCGTTATAGGGAGTTAAGCATGTCCTGAACTGTTTACTAAAAGGTTTTTGGAGAGAGAACTCTTACAGAAATTGTAAAAATCATCCAGGGGCGGGGTATGCTTGTCGATTTTGGCCTCAAGCTATTAGTGAATTTCCAATATTGGTTTGAAGTTTTCCCACTTAGGTTTCGTAATTTAGATGTTCTTAAAAACTTATGCTTGTTTTTGTTTAATTTCATGGTTCTTTTATACTTGTTACTGGCTAGCTGTTTGTCGGTTTTATTTATATGGATCTTATTGTTGTTGTATTTTGACTTGGATTTATGATATGCCTTGCGAAATCTGCGACAATCAGTTCCAAACCATGGCTTATCATTACTGGTGCGATTGAAACCTTTACTTTGAAAATATAGTGAAGCAGAATTCTGAAATATTAATGAGATTTCCTCAGTGATCGAGTCTTTATCAGACGCAGAATCCGACTTGCACATTAGTTTTTTAAGATCTAAACGCTGGTTATCAATATTGTTGATAAAGTCATGCTGGTGAGACGGGTCCCATTGGCGCTGTTTATGTACAATGTGTTTTTTCCACATGTGTACGAGGCGAGATCACATGTTTATTAAATATCAATGGCAATAAGTTATAACCATCTGATGGTAGTGCATCTGTATTAATAACAATGAAATCACTAAAGTATTGGAAGCAACTGGGCGTAGCGATGGCATAAACTATCACTGACATATCCCGGTATGTAATTATAGCGGTCACAAGTTTTATCAGCGACCATTTAAGGGCATTTATCACAATAGTTTGTGCGCATCTTTTTCGCGCATGTGTATGTTTAACCGATAGCTGTTTTCACGTACACGGATACATTCAAAAGTACAAAAATGAGTCATGCAGGAAATACCACATACAGAACAAACACTCGCCCGAACAGCAACACAAGGAAACAGCAAATGTACATGGGTAGAAAAAACAACAAGAGACGCACAAAGACAAAACAAACATACAATAGGAGGAAGATGGAAGTACCGCCTTGGAACGGTCAGTGACAAAAGTCACCGGGGGTTTAAACCGGTTTATGGGCGCCCAAATTCACACTCATATACGGGGGTCATCAGATGACCAGGTAGGTCAAGTCCCATAACTCTGCACTGGATTCAGACCAACTTATGCCTGTTTTTTTACTTTGAGTTTCTGGTTTAAGTTTTGGGTGGAAGTATTTTTCAGGAAAACTCTGTATATTAGTGCCTTCAAACTTGACACAAATATCAGATGACCCTGTATGTCAAGTCCAATAACTCTGGAATGATTAACATTTTCATGTGATTTAGACCAAATTGTGTCCCTTTTTAAACTGTTTTAACCGCACAATCACAGTAACTATTGCAGAAAAGATTGTCAAATGGCGGGAATAGTCAAGCATGCTGTCTTTGGACAGCTCTTATTTTGGAGTTATTCTCTTTTTACTTATTTTCTCCAGTACAGTGATTCAGGGAAATGGTAAGTTATGTTAAATCAAAAACGTTTATAGAGACGAGACTGTGTAATGTGTGGCATTCTCTTCGCTTGGACACATTTCTGGTCTGATTGTATTGATATTCAACCGGGTTTGTTAAAAAGGGATACAATTTCATCATCAAAATCAAAGTAATCCGATACAAAGTCATCAGGAGAAACATGATCAGGAGCTCGGACATTTCCGGCATTCAGATCTCCTATGAGAATACACTATTCATATTCGGAGCAGATCTGGTCTGTTTCATTTCGAACGGGAATAGCGCGTCTTCATCAAGATATTTAGAGGTACACAACGCCAATGCCCAGATCATGATCTAATAAAAACTATTTAACCTTTGATCTTTAATAGTCACAAATCATGTTTAGCGATTCAGCAAATTCATTACGTGTAGATAATGATGTTTAGATTAGAAAAGATACTTAAATCACAGCACCTAGTTTAATAATATCTGTAAACCATAAATGCATCATCGTCTGCCACAAACATTGATATCAATGTAAATACCACAATCGATTACAGTGGTTGTGGGAATAATTCATTTACGTATTATATTGGATAAGTGCACTTAAGATTGAATTGTAATGTGTTGCAGGTTTTTGTCGTGAATAACAACGCGGTTATTTATAGTTTTTTAAGTACAATTATCAGTTTATAAACGTATGAGCCAATGCATATTGAAACTTGCCCTTAACGACATACCATAATTACCGTACCATGTGAGTGACGTACAAAACATGTCATAGACAGGGAAAAACATAGTTTACCATAACGCTGTTTGATCATTTGAACAAGTTTCATTTGCATTAGGGATTATGTCTTTAGGATTAATTTGGAAATTATTAAATAACATATACCAAACAATATACAGTAAACTGATCTAAACCGGAATTCTAGTAGAGAATAATTTAGATACTTTAGACAAGTGGCAGCTTAATGCAGGGTGTAAGTCATGCAGAAAGCTCCTAAAGGAGCTTTCTGCATGACTTTCATCCTGCATTAAGATGCAACCTGTCAACAAGACAGATATGTATACTAAATTGAACGTCCGGTTTAGGGAGGTTTTACTGTAAACTTATTACTCATTAATATGGTACATGTATCAATACAATTACATATACAAACCGGAAATCTAGTAGAGAATAATTCAGATACTTTTAGGCAGTAGGCTGCTTAATGCATGGCGAAAGTCATGCAGAAAGGAGCTTTCTGCATTACTTCCACACTGCATTAAGCTGCCACCTGTCTCCAAGACCAATATTTATACTAAATTAAACGTACGGTTTCGAGAGGTTTTACTGTAAACATTATTAGTTACACGAAGATTTGGCAGGGTGCACGGGCTGGTATGACCGGGTTAGATCCCGTATTTCCTAAGGCGTTAGCCGAAGTAAATACGAGATCCAACCCGGTCATACCAGCCCGTACACCCTGCCAAATTACCGTGTAACGAATTTATTACCCGTCAGAGATCCGATTTACCTAATTTAGAAACGAATAACTCTTAGATTTGTTGACATTAGATCTCTAATTATATGACGACATGACATGGAAAACATGACGTCGTCACAGAGCAAAAACGACGTCGTCTCAGAGCAATTCCGAAAGAGGAATTCAAACTTCACTTGAAAACATTTGAGTTTAATCGGTTACACGTTGTATTGAGAAGTTGATATTGTCAAATTGAGAAACATATGAGGAACAGTTGTTTACGTTTATTATCGATTATTTGGTCGTAATTCGTCCAGAATTAATGGAGTAAGGACGATGTGAAATTTCGAATCGACGCTAAAAACAAAAGCAAAACGAATAACGTCACGCGTCAAATTTGAATTCTGTATTCTCCGTATTCTGTATTCTGTACATCCCGGCAGTTTTTGGCAAACTGACCAATCAAATTCCAAGGATTTACTCTGACGGGTAATAAAGATATATATTAATATGGTGCCAATACAATCAATGAATATTTTACAAACATGTTTGGCGTAATAAGGGTCGCTGTGCATTTTGAGAACAGGAAAAATTTAAATAAAATACTATACTAAACAGGGAATAATTGAAATGCAGTTTCAACCTCTAACTTCATAACATAATACTGGAGCGGTTCTTAAAACATTAGGAATATTAGTTGATATACTTCTCGTTTCTGTATGTTCTCCACAAGATGTTCATAGTATTAATTGTATTCGTTATTAGCATATCTATTGCATCAAACCCATTGAAATCGAACACATCACTCATGCGTACACACACGCGCGCGCGCAAACACACACGCACGCACGTACACGCACGCACACATGCGCACGCACGCACAAGCACGCACGCAAGCGCTTGCATATCTAGAAAGTAATATTTTTACCGCTGATATGTTTAACATGTAGCAAATTAACAGAATCCCGATACTGAATTAGCGAACGTAACCAGGTGCTCATTAAAACATTAGGTATTAATTGAATATTTATGTTGTATTAAAACAAAATACATCATGACTGATCTGGAAGTTATTTTTGCAAACCAAATCATCGTTGTCGACGTGAATGACGTATGAAGTATTGCAACACCATACATTCAATCACAATTTCTACGAAATGTACAGTGTGATCTTGAAATAAAACGCAATTCGACGAACTCTTTTATACATACAGTGCTCCCTCCCTACAACGACCCTCTCCATAACGATTCCCTCCTTACAACAACGCATGTCACTGTTTCCGAAACAACAACGCTCCAGAAACAACTTTGTTCCATCGTATTTTCTTTATGCCTCCATCAAATCCTATGTTGTGACCGCTCTTTAGAATCGTCACTTTGTGACGATTCTAAAGAGTGGTCACAACATAGGATTTGATTGAGGCATAACGGTTTTAGTTCTCGAAATACACCTTATCTGGTGATCTGCAAAGAAACTAATTGTGTTTGATTTTCCCTCCCTATAACAACTCCCTCTGAACAACACATACAATATTCGTCTCCCAAAGGGTGTCGTTGTAGAGAGGGAGCACTGTATTAACATATTATACGAAAAAGTGAAAGTTGATCAGGTATGCACATTCTTTATTCAACACATTTTTTTTAAATCAACCCCTTCAACCCTGAATTATTAAAGTAGATTAGCCCATCAGTGTTTAACGATAGAGTCCACTCAGTATGAAAGGCTGAAACTTGCCAGAATATTTTGAATGCCAAACAGAGCAGACCCTGATCAGGGGACTGTTCTTGGAGTCATCTGATCTGGGTCTACACTCTTTGCAGCTGACGGTGCACGCATATTTGTGGTTGAAAGGGTTAGCAGATATACCTGCTAATTATTGTAATAATGGTTCAAAAAAATTATTTTGATTCAACAACAAGATAAACAGTATTTTCAGCAAATCGATGTTGCCACATTTTGCATTTCCAATTGAGAATAGTCACCTAGATTCTTCTGTAAGAAGTGGTATAATGGTATATTTCTGATATTACTTAAACACATAAGTATCATAAAAATGTCCTGTTAACATCTCACATAAATATGTAACTAGTTAGTTTTCACGAAAACTTTCGCGTCATGCTTAAGATAATTATCTGCAAAGTGGAACCTGGAAAAGTTTCATGATAACCAGATAAATATGTTAACATGAATTGTATCATGATACTGCTTTAACCCTTTCCTCCATCAATAAGCCTTCCTACGCCTCTGTAATAGTCACTTCTTGAAACAATTGTGATATTTATTTATCACAATTGTTTCAAACTACAAAATTCTAAACAAAACCCTTTTCTCTAGTTAATTCTCATTTTCGGTAGATTTTTAAAAGATGTTAGATCTAAAAATAGTCTATGAGGAAATGGGTTAACTGCCACCACATAAGGAATTGATCTTGTTGCTTAACTAATTATTTATCACGAAAACAGATAATCAATTAGAAAAATTGCATGTTGCCACTTACTTAAAAAAAGCAAATTGGATTCGGATGGCTGTGGTAGTGACCCATTAATGGGCAAAAATATAGAATATCACCGAACACCATCGGAATAATCATGAAGAACAGACTATCTATTTGTTTCTGTTTTTAGATAAGTTAACAAGGAAATTTTCAAGAAAAGTTTCGGCACCAGTAAATGTCACTAACAGGTCATCTTGAGGCGATGAGATAATTATCTGATTCAGGTTTTCCTGAAATTATTCAACTTTCCACTTATTAGATAAGTATGTGAGATATTAACTGCAAACTTTTCGCGAAAGCTATGTGGAAACCGATGGTAGAATATGCATAGTGTACATAAACAATTTTGTTTTGAAATTATTTGAAATTGAAGAGTCCAAGATTCAGAATGTTATATCTATAATATCACGGACACATTATTCAGCATCAGAGCATCGCGAATCAACTCGCAATTAAAATCCCTGTTTGAAATATTTGACCAAGGGACGAGACAATATTTCCTTTGGGAAATATAAAAAATGTATACCCACAGCAACTATTCTATCTACGATATGGGAATGTGGGATCCGATTACAATTGCATATTCACACATATTCGACACAGATCAGAGGGTTCCCCGATAGTTTGCACTGTTCGCCATTCAAATTTGTCTTTTAACCCTTTCCCTGTTTATTCAAAATTTCAATATCTACTGACTATTCATGGACAAAATAGTTATAATGAAATATGGAAGATGGACAATTGTAGCCATTTGAGAAAGTAAAGAAACATATATTTCAAATTGCATTAGCAAACAGAGCAGACACTGATCAGACGGCTCCTATAGGAGCATGAAAACTCGTTTATATGAAGGGAAGGGTTAACCCTTTCCCTGTTCTATGTTTATTACACATTTCAATACCTACTGAATATTCATTAGCAAAATAGCTATAATGAAATGTGGAAGGTGGTGCATTATAGCCATTTTGCAGTGAAGAAACAGATCTTTCAAATTGCATTAGCAAACAGAGCAGACCCTGATCAGACGGCTCCAATAGTAGCCGTCTGATCTGGGTCTACTCTGTTTGTAAATGCGTGAAAACGCGTTTATATGAAGGGAAGTGTTAACTTATATACAAAAATGGTTTTGTGGTGTAACACTGATTGACAATTCCCCTATGAAAATTCAGCTTTCAGTGGGTAAAACATTTAATTGAATTTTAAAACAGTTGTAACTACGTTGTAACACTGTATTTCCGAAGCAAACTCGTGAAGACTTTTGCAAGCAGTTTGGATCTACTGAAGACATAACATCTGGTGTCTGAAAACATAACGTCTGGTGTAAGAAAACATAATGTCTGGTGTCTGAAAACATAACGTCTGGTGTAAGAAAACATAATGTATTGTGTCTGAAATCTCATCAGAATCCAAAGTATCTGCTATTCTTATCACCAGATTGAAAAGAATTAAAATACAAAATGCTTACAAAGCATAAGAAAGTTAACCCTTTTCTCCATGAATATTCATGTAATAACTAATGAGGTCATAAATATGAATTAAATCAATTTGTTAAAATAGCACATGGACACAGTAATGTTAAGCTATGGCAGAAACTGTAGAATCGTATCTATATTATATCATAAGCAAACAGAACAGGCCCTGATCAGACGGCTCCTATAGGAGCCGTCTGATCTGGGTCTACTCTGTTTGCTAAGGGTAGAAATGCGTATTTATGGAGTAAATGGCTGAAGAATGTAGCGTCAACGGTTTTACGTTAATACCTTGATATCTGGTAGAACAATATAATATATAATGACACAGTGTTCAAACTCCGAGCCTTGTGTCTATTTCCAAATCTCCTCAAGGCGCTCTATCAATCACATAGGGGATACTTGTATATCAGGTTGGCTACTTCCAAGTGATTTCATTATCGTATATATTATCGTATAGTAAGTGCGAAACTCACTATCGCGTATTATAGCCATGGCTGTCAGATGTTCTGTCAATAAACGTCACTTTTTGTAAAAGAACGAATCCCAGTGAGGTATAAACGAAAGAACAAAAACGATTCGGTCTGAAGCTTTCTGGTCTAAGTTGAACACACAGTGACCGCAAAATATCTAACATTTCGAATTTCAGAGTGATATGTTATACATACTTTAGAAATCTATTTTCATTCAATTTCGCGACCATTCATTTATTAAACATGTGAACCATAACACCATGTGGTTGATTGCATGTAATACAGGGAACACTCTAAAACACATTGGACCCGCATTAAGCTACCGCATGTCTAACAGATCCGTCAGTAGACCTTTTTTGGTGACCGCGTAAGGCAAGAACTGTTTTTGAAAAGAAAACTTCTCGCGCCTGTAGATAGTGAAGACCCAGATGAGACAACTCCTGCAGGAGCTGTCTCATCAGGGTCTGCACTATTTACAAGCTATATCTAGCATTTATATCACAGACGCACTGCCAAGTTGGGATAATCTGAACTGTTTTCCATTATTACAATGTGTTTACAACATTGAAACCAAACTAGCCTGAAGCTTTCTGGTTACAACTTAAGCACACAGTGAACGCAAAATATCTCAAGTCTATCTTAAACGCAATACTTAAGCAAGTAATGCCATTTTCTGTTAATTCCACTGATATTTTGAAAATAAATTTCTATATCTACCATTCAAGTCGCAGACGCACTGCCAAGTTTCGAGAATAAAACCTCTTTTATGTTAACCCTTAAGCGTCACCTAGCTGACATTTGCAAACAGCTTGGATCCAGGTGAGACGCCGAATAACTCTGCGTCTCATTAGGATCCAAGCTGTTTGACACTCTGTCAATAGTATCTCAAAAGCTTGAACGAATCAGAAGTAAGTGACAACGGCAACAGATCTGAGCTTAAGCAGACCTCATTTTCATAACAAGCTAAGTGTTAACTACATTGAAACTAAACTACACCAGTAGCAATCAGTATTGATAGACATTTATAGTATTATTTATAGACATGACTTCACTGATATTATTTCACTTGGTTTGGTTCATTTCATTCAGCTGTTATAACCCTTCCAATGTTGATTGTTTTCCAATGGACTATTCAGAAATCAATTAAGGTGAGGTTTACCGTGAATATTCAGATATATTTTTCAATTAAAGCGTAACTTAGCAAACAGTGCAGACACTGATAAGAAGGCCCCTCTATTAGCCCTCTCATCTAGGTCTACAACGTTTGCATTAGTGACTCGTATCCTGTACTGAAAGGTTAAGAACAAACTATATAGATCTAACTAATTGAAATACACAGCTATACTCTATAATAGGTTTATCTGTAAAACGTCGATAATTTGATTTTTAGTATAGAAGAAATTAGACCATTTAAAGCAAGTGACTATTCACATTCAACGGCGATAGCATACAAATAATGTCAATTATAAACAAACAAAAACAAGAGAGAAAGATAGAAAGAGAGTAAGACAGAAGGAATTGGCAATTGAGATAGTGAGGGCAAAATAGGGAGAGACACAGAGCCCGAGAGGGAGGGAAAGGGGGAGAGAGAGAGAGAGAGAGAGAGAGAGAGAGAGAGAGAGATAGAGAGAGAGAGAGAGAGGGAGATAAACATTGCGTTTTGTCATAAAAAACAAACTTAGAAGTAATTGTATGCTATTATGTAAAATCCTAGTAAATCTAGGACGGCGGTTGTAATAAAATATTAACATCACAATGAGAAGTAAATAATCCTGTTTGCTTTAAAATGCCATGAAAAGCAGCAAATATAGTTTTGTTATCATCGTCAGAAAAAATGCCCTTTCCATATAAACGCATGTCTATATTTAGTGGATGGTAATTACGTGTATTATAACATAATGTTATTCTCTGATTTCTTGCAATGAAAACAGTCATGAACGGCATCTTCAATTTCATTAGAACATTCACTAATTAGGGTTTGACTGATATGATTATCAAATAGATCATTGTTTAAGTCACTACAATAATTTCTGATGCGAGTATGTATAACTGATAAATATCTATTTCGAGAAAAAAAATTAAGAAGGAATAACCTGATATTGAGGCTCTTCGTGTGAAGCACATTTGAAAGAAGTGAAACTATCTGGAGTCTGCAGATCATGGCAACAGCTGTTCCAGAGAAGTACTGAGGACAGAAAGATTAGTTGTTGAGAATTCATGTAGTCAACTTTGTTTGTCAAGGGATAACGATTTGGTTCTCCTACAATTGGAGGCACTTCATCATTAATATATAGTGGAACTATATTATGAAACACTTTATACATAAAACAATGTGTTTGAGTTTTACGCTGAACATTTCCCTGCTAAACGCGACTACCACTTTTATGCCGATGACTAGCATTTAAGACAATACCTATCACCTGATGCTACCAAGACTTTGGTAAACTCCCTGGTTACGTCAAAACTTGACTACTGCAACTCATTGATGCATGGAATTTCAAAAAGCACACTGCAAAAACTTCAGAGGGTGCAAAACACAGCAGCACGTATCATAACCAAGACTTCTCGATATAATCATATCACTCCGGTCTTGAAGGAACTTCACTGGCTTCCGGTTCAACATGGGATCGAATTCAAAATTTTGACACTTACGTACAAGCCATGCACAATGAATCCCCCAAATACATTGTCAACATGCTTGACGTGTACAGGCCTCGCAGAGAGTTAAGGTCAGCAAGTAGTTCAGTGTCGTTGGTTGTGCCAAAATGTCGAACGGTAAAATACGGGGATAGAAGTTTCATGTATGCAGCTCCAAAACTTTGGAATGCTCTGCCGTCTGGCATCAAAGATGCCACATCACTGGCATCTTTTAAAAGATGTCTAAAACGCATTTCTTCGACATATTTCACTAGGATGGCAGATATTAGTCGAGTAATTACCTGTCAGTTATTTAGTTGGGCACTGTTTGAGGGCACTTTGTGTGTCAAATTGTGCTGGGTGGTGGATCTTGACGGTAGGGATAGTCCAATCTCTTTTGAAACCACTTGGATTGCGTCTCAGGACAGCATTGTGTGTCTCACTCAGTGTCAGTTGATGTCTAAAAACGCTTGTCTTTGGCATATTTCACTAGGACATTACTAGGGAAATTAAGGGGTGTAGCTGATGATTATCAATCGCGATGACTGTTGCATTGGCCACGGAGTGGTGGATCTTGACGGTAGGGATAGCCCAATCTCGTTTGAAACCACTCGGATTGCGGCTCGGGACAGCATTATGTGTCTCATTCAGTGTCAGTTGATGTCTGAAAAACGCGTTTCTTTAGCATATTTTACTAGGAAATTATTAGGGAAATAAAGGGAACTAGCTAAATTATCAATCATGATGACTGTTGCCCCGGCCACGGGCCATTATTTTCGAATCCCTCCCATCTCGAGAATTCTGTTACTTGCAAATTATTGGTCAAATGAGTATCTTGTCAGTTGTTTAGACTATGTTCGTAGGCACTTGATGTGTGTGTCGCTTTGTGCTGGGTGGTGGATCTTGATGGTAGGGATAGCCCAATCTCTTTAAATCCGCCTGGGCAGCGGCTTGGCACGGCATTGTTTGTCTCGTTCAGTGTCGGTTGGATTGATATTACGATGCTCCTTTGCCAATTTTGCATACGGGGTGTATATATTGGTGTTTTGTTTGTACTTGTTGTAATTGCATTGTGTTTGTTTATATGCATTAGCTACAAAATTGACCTATTCTGTTAACCCATTGTCCTACATATGTAAGGCAATATCTTATGTATATTGTTGTATGTCATACATAAACCCGATCCAGATGTTTCTGGGTCGTAACTGTATGATGTACTGACACTGTACATATAATGTTTTATTTGAGTTTGGTGACATAAATGGGCGGACACAAAATATCGGTAGTCACGGTGTGCGTCTGTTTTCCTTGAATTGCTGACAAAAATGTACAGAAAAGGATGGTTTTGTTTTATCTATAATTCTTAAATTAATTCAATACTTCATTCTCAGTGTTGTTATACCTTCTGATCCTTCGAGATCATGAATTTCAGTATTTCTTGTTCTGAAAATTGAATACCGCTTAAGCCGGTACTAGGGTGCGTGAGCAGTGTTGCATTTTCAATTACTGCTCATGAACAGACTCAATAAAATCGAGTCTGCAATTTTCTCTTTTTGTGTTGCAATTTTTGCTATCGGGGGAATGTTTCAAAATGTTTAATAGTTTTATTGATATCTCTATCTTAAACTTCATTTGTTTTAAATATTCTATACGCATTATATATATTCAATTCTGTACATGTAATTTAATCATGTGAAGCGCTTTTGAACGCACACATCCTGTGTGAAAAGAGCCCTATATAAATGTGGTATAATAATAATTATTGTAATAATAATAATCTGGTATTTGCAAACAGTTAGATAGAGTTGAAGCCAAATAACTTCGCGTCTCATCAGAATTAAAGCTGTTTTCAAAGAGTTTCTCAAACATCTAACTCTTTCCCTCATATTGACACCTTTTAACACCTATGTAAAAGTCGCATTTTGAAACCGTTGTGATAAATAGAGCATGGGTCAAATGCTCTATGTATCAGAATGGTTTCAGGATTACACAATTCTAAATTTTCACTTTTCTCAAGTAAATGCTTCTTTTCGGTCGATTTATTCGAAGAGGTTGTATCTAAAAATAGCCTATGAGGTAATGGGTTAACGAATCGAAAGTAAGTAAACCTCGTCGAAAATCACTTTTTCAGGTTAGTGTCAACGTAAATAAAACATCTACAGGTTAAGGGTTAACAAGAATAAAACATTTTACAGGCTGAAAGGTCACATTTATAACATTTCACTGACTAATAGTGTACATAGATAAAACATTTCGCAGGCTAAGGGTTTACATAAATAAAACATTTAACAGGCTAAGGGTTTACATAAATAAAACATTTCTTAGGCTAAGGGTTTACGGTAAAACACCTCTAAACCGGAATTCTAGTAGAGAAGAATATATATACTTTTAGACAGGTGGCTGTTTAATGCAGGTTGTAAGTCATGCAGAAAGTTCATAGAGGAGCTTTCTGTATGTTTTCACCCTGCATTAAGCTGTTACCTGTCTCCAAGACCGAATATTATATTTAAAAAACGACCTGTTTAGAGGCGTTTACTGTAAATAATAAAACGGTTTTCAGGCTTTGTGTTATTGTAATATAAATAAAACGTACTGATACGTTATCTTATCGTGAAAAGCACACACTTCCTTCAAGTCATTAGGTAGTAAATAAAATAAATATCAACCAATACATAGTTTATTAAACATTAATATATTTAGTTACAAATACATGCAACTTACAAATCAATTTGATTTCATTTTAATATATCTTAAATGAATATCATATCTGTAATATAAATACTACCTCGTTAAAGCCAAATTAATAATCTTAGCTTAAAGTTATGACTTTAATGGGTAAAACATAGTTCTAAAACAAGTTTAAATAGTTTAAAACGAGACATTATTGTAATTAAATTCAATTAACTTTAATTTACTTAAATGTAATTAAATCTTCAAGTTATCTGAACCAGTTATTATTTTAGATAATCGCGGCCACAGGTCACAGAACATATGTGGTCCACCTTGATTCAATTCAAAATTATGTTTCCCATTTTGTTGGTATGGTCACAACAAACAGATCTTGGAAAACTGGGATATTGCATATGTTTGAGCTTGAAATCAGTCGTTATGGGTGTCATCAAAATAGTCTTATTCAACCTTTTTAACAACTGTTCTCGTTATAGGGGTCCGGGGCATGAACCTCCGGGGAAATTGAACATTGGGTAGTTCCTATAGGAACAAAATAATGCTCTATTTATCACAATGGTTTCAAAATGTGACTTTTACAGAGACGTCAAAGGCGTCACTATGAGGGAATGGATTAACATTTACATGACAAGACAGAACGGTTAGCAAAGTCTAACCCCTCTTAACACATTCCATCATATTGACGACTTTTGACGATTCTGTAAAAGTCACTTTGTGAAACCATTGTGATAAATAGAGCATTTGTTCTATCTATCACAATGGTATCAAACTACACAATTCTAAAAATACCTTTTCTCCAGTTAATGCTCCATTTCAGTAGATTTATTCAAAGAGGTTGTATCTAAAAATAGCCTATGAGGTAATGGGTAAATCTTACAGATTTGTTCCAGTTTGGCCACAATAATGTTTTCGCCTTTCAGATGCATGTTACGCATGTGTGTTAGTGCATCCCTGCCTGTGCCAATGTACAAAATTAAAGTTAAAACAAAACACTGTGATCTTGTTCTTTTTATCAAATGATCAACAGTCCCAAATCCAATGAGCAGTGTTTGCAAGTATTCACAAATGAACTAAACAATTAACCTTTTACATGATGCTAGCGAAAGTATGATAAAACATATGGCTCCTACTGAAATCCTGAGAAACTAGACACCTCATTAGGATCCAACTGTTCAATATCAATATCCCGACATTACTGCGAAATAAATCAAATACATTTTTAGTTTTTTAGAATTGATGCAGACATTATATTTGCATAGGCTTGTTAAGACAGCAGGCTAATGTGAGTGTTGTCATTTCTGGCTGACAGCTAATTTAGCATAAAAATATTACTTTGATTTTATTAAACTATAATGTAATCAAAACCAAAACCACAGCACGACTATGATTATGCAAGCAAATTAATACCCAACGGAGTATAATATACTGTCAAAATTGTCAAGACGTCTTCACTACAAAAAAAACGTAATGACAGTTTCTTTTTAACACTTCGGTTAACTAATTTAGCTAAAGAACAAAAAAATGCTAGACCATGGTTTTTTTGTTGAAGAATTGATATGGCTTTTTGACAAGTCTAACCAATTTGATGCTGAGTGTGACATGACTGGTATTTGCAAACAGCTTGGATCCAGATGAGACTCCGAGTAACTCAGTGTCTCATCAGGATACAAACTCTATGTCACTTGGGCAATAGTTTTATTTTTCATACAATTAAGCCAACTGAATAAGTGTTTTGAAAAAAATTGCAATTAACTTTTCAATTGTCTATTTATGATAGCATGAGAAAGGTTTACCTTATACTCGCTGAGAAAATATTTTGTTCGATAGAAACAAAATACAGTAAAACCTGTCCTGACTACAATTTATTTATTCAATATGGGGGTCTTAAGAAGCAGGTGGTTGCTTAATTCAGGTAGAGAGTAATATAGAAAGCTCCTATATAGGAGCTTTCTGTATTTTCTTTTTACCTGTATTAATCTACCACTTGCCTTACAGACTCTGTATCGTCAACTTCTTCTCAAAATAGAAAGAGACTGCCGAACAGTTTGATGAAACGCCGATTTATCTAGATCCAAACCTTTTTGCAAATGGCAAGAAATACCTTTCCGCAGTGGACTAACGTTTCTGCATTCTATAGGAAATAAGAACGCACGCAGAACAATACAATGTTCATGAGGGAAATACAATATCTAAATACGTAGTAAGGTTCAATTAAATTCAAAATGGAATATTTGGATGAAGAGTTAATTGGGAATGTCATTCAAACCCTAAAATGTAGTAAGATAAAAAAAATAATTAGTCCTGTGTTTTTCTCTCGGTACTAAAACTCTCATGAAGCCGTTTAATCGAACCTTTAACTTACTAATCGAGGGTAGAAAACGAATACTACATTAAATCTCACATTTTAGGGTTTTCTCCATTTCTGTATAACCAAAAACAATTAAAGTATCAAGCGGTTTAAATCCTGGCCAGACGTCGAGTTTTCCGGCGTCTCGTTTAATCCAAACCGGTTGCCCGGGATTCCCCATGCATCACATATGCGGTGTTTTACTATTGTCACCAAGAAACCATTGCAAAATCTCAAAATGAGCTCATAAATAGTGTTGTCTTTAATTTACGGTGTGCTAAATCTTTCACTCCTAAACACGTGTCAATGGTAACCTTTGCAATCAGTTTGTATCACGAGGAGACACCAAGTAATTGGGTGTGTAACATCAGGATCAAAACTACTGACAGTCTGTGTATGCTTCTGTAAAACAAATTGTGAATACAATAAAGCCCCTCTAAATCTGACATTCAATTTAGTAAATATCGGTCTTGAAGATAGTGGGCAGCTTAATGCAGGGTGAAAGGCATGCAGAAAGCTCCTGTAGGAGCTTTCTGTACGACTTTCACCCTGCATTAAGCAGCCACCTGCCTCAAAGTATCTAAATTCTTCTTTCCTTGAATTCCTGTTTAGAGGATTTTTACTGTATCTCTAGTTTGGAACTTGAAACAGACGACGATCTAAGCAGACGACATTTCATTTGGCGGGAAAATGTAGTTGCTGTAGCTCGTAGTAGCCAACGTGCAGTAAAACATCGATTGTTCGAACACTCAAATAGGTATCATTATTGGTCGTTAAGACAGATGACAGCTTAAAACAGGGTGAAAGTCGAGCATAAAGATCCCCTGTGAGCATGCTGTAATATTTTCACTCTGCACTGTGCTGCCACCTGCCATAAACGGTCTAAAATATTCAATACTTAGTTTCGAATAATCGAAGTTTTACCGTTTTACAGAAAAAATGTTCACAGCATTTCGCAGCTTTGTTAAAATTATGACTATCACAGGTCTGTTTTGTGATTTGTTATTTCTGAAATTATATTAGAAATATCAGAATATTTTGTGTTCATTTCCTATCAACAAATAGTCTCTATTTCTCGCGTTGTGATTGATACCCAGTGTAACTCATAGGTACCAGGCGCGTGACCATTTCATATACGGTATACAACTGACAAACATCTTTAGACATCATACTTTGACTGAAAAAAGGTTTCGAATTTATTTTATTTTTTTTATAGTATAAAATACATACATGTAGTATTATACTATAAGAAAGTAAAAAAAAATAAATTCTGCTGTCAAAGTATGATGTCTAAAAGTATTTGAAGATGTTTATCAGTAGTATTATATTTCACTCACCCCGTCTCCCAAAAAGGTAAAAACCGCTTCCTGTAATAGCGCTTGATGTAAAGTATGTTCGTAAATCTGTAATTGTTTCTGCTGACAAATAAATGTACGTCCGCTAAGATAGCCGTCTATTTCAGGCTTCAAAGTGGGGTTTTCATCAATTTCCATTAACTAAATAACGTTTCACAATATGAATATTCATGTACTAGGAATATTGACATCATGAATATTGATTAGATTAGTTTTTCTAAATGCCATTATTAAGCACATGATTAGTTTTGCCAAGGTAGAATCAGGGTCCATGCTTATAAAGCTTTTAGTTGAGTCTGAGTTTCGTTCTCAAGCTTTTGATTGGTCAGATTTGAGTTCTCAAGCTTTTGATTGGTCAGATTTGAGCCAGAGGCTCAAATCTGACCAATCAAAAACTTGAGAACGATCTCAGACTCAACTAAAAGCTTTATAAGCATGGACCCAGATCTTATTTTATTCAATAAGCAAGGAGAATATACCCTGGCAAGATTGCTTCTGTGGGAGCTATCTGATCTGGGTCTGCTCTGTTTGCAAAAGTGTTATAATGTATCTATGGGGTGTAAGTATTATGTAGATCCTGGATCTAAATTTGTTATGTTTGTTTGTTCAAAAAAGTGGGAAACAAAATCCTGAATAATACGACAATACGTAAAGCCAATGAGTAAATCTTTTACGCGACCTAACCGACATTTACAAACAGCTTGGATCCAGATAAGACGCCGATTAACTGTCAATAATACATGTATCTCAAAAGCTTGAACGAACCAGAAGTATGTGACAGCAGCAACAGATCGGAGCTTAACCCTTTCCCTGTTCTATATCTAGTCCAAGTTCCAATACATACAGAATATTTATGGACAAAAAAGTTACATGTATAATAAAATATGGAAGGTTGAACATTGTAGGTTTAGAACTTAAAGAAACATATCTATCAAATTCCAACTGCAAACAGAGCAGACCCTGATCAGACGGCCCTATAGGGGCCGTCTGATCTGGGTCTACTTTGTTTGCAAATGCGTGAAAATGCGTTTATATGAAGGAAAGAGTTAAGTAGACTTCATTTTCATACCAGGATAAGGGTTTAAAAAACAAATCGGCCGATTGCATTGGTCATAATGAAGGGAATTAAATATTCAACAGTCTGTTACAATGTTTAATCGTTGCATTCATTTTATTATTCAAATTGTTTATGATATATAACTGTTTTGTATAAAACAGCTACATGTACAATAATTAAAATAATTTGACAAAGGAAGATAGTATACAAACACGATTACTTCCTCTCCGATAAATCATAAGCACAGTTAACTCGCGGTATACATGGAGCTGTAATTCTCAAGAGCCCAATAAACAACACGGATGAAATAAAAATGAATTTCATGAAATAATCGCGAAATATATTACACGAGTGTCCATTTACTATTTATTTTTACCAAACGAGTTGACTGAAAAAATATGACACGATGCTTGTTGAGTGTCGTATTTATTTTAGTCAGCGAGTTTGGTAATGGTAAAATCCAATAGTCAATTAACACTCATGTAATATTCATTTTGTCACATGACACTTAAGAAACACAGACGCTCATATAGGACAGGTTATTCGACCTGTTTACGTCATCGGCGTGTTGTATTACATTGTACACGGGTGCAGTATAAATCAATTACGGACAGGGTACATTAACTTGGATACACGCAGTGAAATGTGATAAAAAATATGAAAAGCATACCTAATTATGTTATTACTGTTTTAACCCTTTCCCTGTTCATTTCAAATTGCAATACCTATTGAATATTCATGGACAAAATAGTTATAATGGAATATGGAAGGTGGAACATAGTAGACATTTTAGAAAGTAAAGAAACAGATATTTCAAATTCCATTAGCAAACAGAGCAGACCCTGATCAGATGGATCCTATTGCAAATGCGTGAAAACACGTTTATATGAAGGAAAGTGTTAACTATGCTCATAGTAAGCGCGTTTTTGCTATTGTTGTTTTTCTCATCAGGATCCAAGCTTTTTGACTCTCGGTCAGATTCTCAAATGAATTTACGCATCGGAAGTCGGTGACAATTTCATTTTTTACAACATGGGTAGTGTATAAAATCAATCCAGTATTTTTATAACATGTGTTATACTAATACTGTATAAACTGACTTAAGCGGCCATTCATTTATTGAGTCTTAAAAAGCAGACGGTTGCTTAATGCAGGGCAAAACTTGGTATTTGTTATATTCAATCATAATTATGAAGATTGTCAATTTAAACTTATATCGAAAAATGCCCCTGTGATACATACAAACCGCTTTCGTCGTAGGTATTTATATTTTTATCCTACAAAAACATATTAACGACCTTTGTCGAACAGTTAAAGAAATTAAAACGCAACCCAAATAAATGCTAAAATATTGCCGAATAACTTCGTTTCTTCGATATCATGAAAGTGTTGCCATCTTCGGGTTTTATTCTTTACAATATACTACAATATCAATGTACATGTACTCGATTTCAATAAATACACATTAACCCATTACCATATAGGCTATATTTAGATACAACATCTTTGAATAAATCTACCAAGAAGGATCAATAACTAGAGAACGGGACACTTTTCTAACTTTCTAGTTTGAAACCATTGTGATAAATAGAGCATTTGCTCCTATAGGAACAAATGCTCTATTTATCACAATGGTTTCACAAAGTTACTTTTACAAAGTCGTCAAAACTCATCAATATGAGGGAATGGGTTAACAAGGAAAGTTTTGGTTGTGAAAGGAACTTCATGATTAGATCTATATTATTCTTGAACCATTTGCTCCATAAATACGCCTTTGCAAACAGAGCAGACCCCGATTAGACGGCTTCTGTTAGCGTCTGTTTGCTTATGGAATTATATAAACACGATCGCACAGTTTCTGCTATGACCAAATATTGTCTTGTTAATATGCTATTTTATCACATAAACTCCTTTGCATTCGAGTTAATTTAGCCATCACATATTTATCTATATTACACACGTTTAATATAAGCTGTACAACGTCATGTAGAAACATCATGACATATATAACTATAAATGTAGGACCTGTCCAAAACTGCATTTTAGTCGAAATAATGTATGTGATACAAAATCATAATGCTTGTATTCATTTTGTACAAACTATTATTAATATCATCTTATAAAAATTGTTATTAAGCGAGCAAGAGTGTGATATCAGTTTGTACAAATTGACTACTCGTAACATATCCTTTATATAAATTCTAAGATAAAAAAGCATTCATATATACATTATTTCTTACATGAATATTCATAAAGTAAAGGGTTAACCCTTTCCCTGTTCATATTCTTATTCCAAATTTCAATATGTACTGAATATTCATGACCAAAATAGTTATAATGAAATATGGAAGGTGGAACATTGTAGCCATTTTAGAAAGTAAAGAAACATATTTATCAAAACACGTTTATATGAGGGAAAGGATTAATCAAACAGAGTAGACACTGATCAGACAGTTCGTATAGGAGCTGTCTGATCTGGGTCTATTCTATTTTCAAAGGTACCAAACGTCGCCTCTATGAGGGAAGGGTTAAAACAAGCTTGAGCGCATAATTTCTAAACTGCAGATTCTCACAGCATGAATCTCGCTGATATTGTTTCCTTTGTTATCGGGTCTACAGCAGTCTTCTGTAGCATAATTATATTGTATCTCATTTTAAATGTTTTGCAATTATTGCCTATAACGTTATCTGTATTTAACTTTGTTTTGAGTATAAATCAATTGATTGTTTATGTTAAGAATATTCTAAGATCAAGATATCTGTGTTTATATTATAGAATATTGGTGCAATCTTTTTCTTGTGGCCTACATCAGGATTTCTAAAACATACAGTAGCTTAATGCAGCACAATAGTGATACAGAAAGCTCCTGTATTAAGCATCTACATGCATTTTAACCATTTCCCTCATAGAAACGTGTTTTCACGCATTTGCAAACAGAGTAGACCCAGATCAGACGGCTCCTAGAGGAGCCGTCTGATCAGGGTCTGCTCTGTTTGCTTATGGAATTTGATAGATCTGTGTCTTTACTTTCTAAAATAGCTACAATGTACTACCTTCCATATTTGATTATAAGTGTTTTGTTCATGAATATTCAATGGGTATTAAAATTTGGACGAAACATAGAACAGGGAAAGGGTTAAGGCGCATATGTTCAATAAATGAATAACAGATTGAGACATAGTTCTGATAGTAGGAGATCCTTCGAAATACTGATACATATTGACTAATCGTGATTCAAGAATATTAAGAAAGTAGTATAATTTTAAAGCTGCATACTTTCATTTCAAGCATGTTTTTGTAAACAGGTGCAAGTATCTTCTTTAATTGTAACTGTATCGTTGCTTTATAATCCTGACTTTAACCATTTCCCTCATATAAACGCTTTTCATACCTTTATAAATAAGGACGGAACTTCTAGTCTCTAGGAGCTTTCTGCATGACTTTCACCCTGCTTTAACCCATTACCTCATAAGATATTTTTAGACCCAACCTCTTTGAATAATTCTACCGAAAAGTAGCATTTACTAGAGAAAAGGAGATATTGAGAATTGTGTAGTTTCCAAAACATTGTGATAAATAGAGTATTTGCTCCTATGGAGCAAATGCTCTTTTTATCACAATGGTTTCGAAACTACACAATTCCAAACGTTTCCTTTTTTCTAGTAAATGCTCGTTTTCAGTAGATTTATTCAAAGAGGTTGAATCTAAAATAGCTTATGGAGGAAGTGGTTAAGATAACAACCAACAAATGGCTTTAACCTGCTTATCTTACATAATGAATGAAGAGATGCAAATATTTAGGTGTGTCACTTGTAGCATGACATACATTTTATAGAGGCGTCAAAAGACGTCAATATGAGGAAACGGGTTAAGCAGCCATCTGCCTAAAAGTAACTAACTTCTTCTTTACTAGAATTCGGTTTCTAGGGTTTTTACTTTAGGTGAAATATGCATGCATCTTTGAACTTTGATTTCGTTTAAATCGTTGTCGCATTATTTTTTATCCAAAGAAAATCCATGATGTGCCAAAAGATTTGAATTTTATCAAGTGCCTTACAAATTCAACCACACGTTGCAATTGATCGCAATTTAACTTTCGTTTTAAATGCAAGACGTTCTTATAACCGACTGGGTCTATTCTGTTTGACTAGCATGAAATGTCAACGGACGTACAAAATAACTGGAGCCGAGACACGAAAAACGGTGTCTTCATACTGCATACGCCGATATTACGTTGTGTGTCAGTGATGTTACCGGTGCCCGACTTGGGCCTAGACTACTTATTTAATCATTCACGCCATGAATATTCATGTAATAACAATCTATGTATGAATATTCATTAGCTTATTATGTATAATGGCATAAGAAGAAGAAGGTTTTGGTCGTGGTAAAAACTCTAGAATCACGTCTACATAATTAGTTTAGTTTTGTAGTTAAAACATACTCGTATTTTATTGCCAATATACAATGCATATACAATCTGGTAGTCCATAACATAACCATGCAAGAAAATAAATCATGTCAATGTCATGTATACTAGCAAAAGGGTCATCATCATCATCATCATCATCGTCATCATCGTCATCATCATTCATCGCAAAAATGAAACCTTGTTCAAATTTTAACAGCAAACTAAAACTGTTAACAAAAGAAACGAGTAAGATTTATTTCCTAAAAGTATATAATTAGATTTATAGTTGCTAAACATATTTGGCATAGTGTATTACTCAGTTAACAGCAAATAAAGGAACTAAGAAGTAATTTTTGTTTTACCATAGGCACACATTAACAGCATTGCCTAGGTGCATGTATAATGACTAGTTCTGTGAAAAATGGAAAATGGCATATTACCATATGAATTTTTTATCAAAGCAATAACTGTAGAATCAGATATATATTATTCCATTTATAAGCAAACATAGCAGACCCTGATCAGACGGTGTACATCACGTGATTTCAGGAATTTTATTCATAAATTTCGCGTCTAGGGAAAATGGAACATCCGATCGAAATGCTATGCTTTGCTGGTATTCTTTGCTTGTATGCCGTAGGTTCAGAGTCGTATTAGCTTTGTTTACATATGCAATGTTACTTCAAAGCGGATTAGAAGGGCTGAACACAAACTGTAGAAACCCAGTTTTAGTAATTTCTACAATTTGCAACGTTATTATAAAACAGGTTGCACGGTCCACTATGAAAAGTAATAAACTGTATCAGAAACACAAACAGTATCAGAAACATAAGCGGTATCGGAAACAAACGCTATCAGGAACACAAGTGTTCACTGTAATGACTTGCATATCGGTCCAATTATTTCTCTGTTTTCGATAAAAAAAAAACACTGTTAACAAAAATCTTTTTTTTATTCTATTTCCGTAATATGAAATGTGGACGTTAAGGTTTATGAATACATGTACATGTATTATTTAAATCATTAAGCTTGTATGGGATTGATCAAAGAAGGAAATGGGTTTGTCTAACAGGAAAACACATGCCCTCTGGTAGAACGCACTAAGCTTATGTTCTAGATCATTATTATGTACACCATTCACCATCTGTGAAAGGAAATGATATTTTGGGAACAGTCAGTATCCAGTGCAAAACAATTTCAATACGTAAAACCAGATTGGCTTTGCAACGCATGACATTCGTACACAATGCAAAAGTAAATCATAGCTAGACAATAAGGTTACCAGCACTTGTCGGTATTTAAAGAGGAAGTCCCTACAATGAACGCATATTTTCAATAATATCATAAAACTTGGTATGTGTTATGCTCATTATAGTGAAGACTGTCAATTTGAACTTATATCGAAAAATGCCCCTGTGATACAAAATAAACCGAATTTATCAGTGCCTATAATTTTTGTTCTACAACAAAGTACTAGTAATATCGGCGTTTTCCGTTCAATTTTCCGCGTTTTGTCGATGATCACCCGATCGCTGCATTGTTTACGTAAAACAAAGCTTTTCTCGGAAGTGGTCGGAGAGACGCGAACAGATGCGAAACTAAAACCCAACCCGAATAAAACTGAAACATCGGAGAATATATCAGGATTGTCGATGCCAATCACATGGATGTTTATGTCATTTTCAACGTTTATTGGATAGGTTTTCTTACGATATACTTCTTTTCAGCATATAAACAAATGAGTTGTATATTGTAGGTATTTTTGAAACGCTTCGAATGTAGGGAGTTCCCCTTTAATGACTGGAGAATATGGAATCGGCACCAAAACTCTGCGGTACCAGTGTCTCCAATAAATAATCAAACGATACTGAAAATTTAAGCCAGAAGCATTGTATATTTGACCACGGTTTCAACCTAGATGTTTGAAAGTTTCTCGATATGATATTGTCTGCGTAATGCAGTCGTATGTAACGCTCCAGGTTAATGTTTGGTTGTGGACAAAATCCATTCACGTGAATTTCTCAAGGGATAAACGTAAGCCGCACAAAAAAACTATTTAATGTGAAATGGTGATGTCCGAAGCAAACATTTCAAATATAGAACTGTACTTGTTTTCTACTAAAGTCTCACTTATGCGATTAAATATAGACAGAAGGTCATTTTATATGACATATATCGGATGGCAAGTATGTTCGAACACATACAATCAGAGGGATGACCTTTATAAATTATTATGACCTCTCCCCCCCCCAAAAAAAGACATATTAGCGTCACGAACACATGACGTAGCTTTAGAATGGCCGTATCAACGGAATCCCTTTGAGTGCTGAATATTCAACGTGGAAAGGTCCACCAGTTTTATTGATGTAATTCATTTAAGTATGGAAGGGTTACTTTTGCTAGACTTTTGAATTACAAACAATGCATACTCCTGCTCCTGCTGGGCCCCTCTGATCTGGGTCTACACTTTTGCATATACTAGGACTGATGTCTGACTCAGGGGTGGTATGGGTGTGTGTGTAAGGCTGTACAGATGGACAAGATCTCCCTCCGGTGTGAAATAAATACTGAATAAGTACGTATTAACAGGCATACTTTGTGGTCCAAGTATACTTGGGCATTTGGATTGTCCATGTGAGAGAGCCTTCCAGCTGGCTTGTGGTAGATAGGTAGTTTTTATCCGGGTACCATTCTGTGCACGAAATTTTCTCTGGGTACATATCCCGGACCCCTATAACCACGGTGCGTACATTATAATTGGATTCAGCTACGCTCATGTAATATGGGATTCGATATACACGGACAGTACATACAGGATGGATCCTATGAGATAAAACTCGGCATATAAACCTTCAGACGTGTAAGAGTTCTAGGGCCTATGAGTCAAGACGTTAAGATTCAGCTAGTAAGTCTAAACTTAACCCGTTACTCTATAAATACGCCTTTGCAAAGAGAGATGACACATATCAGACGGCTCCTATAGAATCCTTATTATCAGGGTCTGCTCTGTTTGCTTATGAAATAATGTAGATGATGACTATTGTTTATGTCATGGTCAAACATTTCTAGAGGAGTAGAGGATTAAGGAATTCAGACATTCGGAAAACAGGTCAAATGCGTACATGTATGCCTCGTGTCACGTTTATCTTTCTTGTGTTGCACGTGCCAGAAAACATTCTGTCATATTTATTTCTGGTTGGGGTTGCATAAATATGAGTAGACGATATTTACACTGGACAAATATTTTCACTTTCTGTATTTTACAAATAATATGGTATGTAGTAAAAGCGATTAGTTTGTTGTTGGGCGTTTGTGTGCAATATACCAAGAGGACGACACATACAGTAAAGCTATATTTGGTGAGAAAAAAGTTGTAGGATTAAACCTCGTACAAAGACATTCCTATAAGTTTTGCCTGATGGGTTTTCACTTATCGTATAAACTCCGTTTAAGACAGGTTCCGCTTTACTTCATATCGTTGAAAGGTGTTTTATTCCTAGCAGAATGCATGATACGTATGTGTTGCTGTGCAATTGTAGATTGCAATCTGGTCAAATAAATCTGAAATCGACTATCATCACTTAAGCTCTTGTTTACACTTCACAATAACAATGGCGGTTCAAAGGCAGCAGAGTATGGGTTACCCCCTTCAACTTAGCAAGGATCGCACTGACAGGAAATACCTACTACATTCATTATTGTATTAAAGTCTCCAGTGTTTTGTATCAAACAGTTTGGATCCTGGTGATACGCCGAGTTACTCGGCGTCTCATCTGGATCCAAACTGTTTGCAAACTCAGGAGTTCGTCTATAGCATGCTACATATTCAAATGTGTGTGATGTTTAAAGTATTATTAACTTGATTTCCCTCTGCACCGACAACTAACACAGCAGTGTCTGTTCACTGGGGACACCGAATCGTAGCAATCAATTTTCATGATTGGAAAGACACATTAAAATGCAGACTTTTCAATGCCATCAAGTGCTTCGTGCGTAAAGTGAACAATGTGTATACTATCATGAAAATGCCCTTAAGTAATGTTTCATTTATAGCCAGATCAGTGACTGGATTGCTGTCCATAGGGAATGCCCTCTCACGCGCAGACACATCGTTGGGTATACAGTAGCACATGTCTTAACCCTTTCCCTCATATAAACGTGTTTTCACGCATCATTTGCAAACAGAGTAGACCCAGATCAGACGGCTCCTAGAGGAGCCATCTGATCAGGGTCTGCTCTGTTTGCTAATAGAATTTATTAGATCTGCTTCTTTGCTTTCTAAAATGTCTACAATGTTCCACCTTCAATATTTTATTATAACTGTTTTGTCCATGAGTGATCAGTAGGTATCAAAATTTGGACTAAAATAGAACAGGGAAAGGGTTAAGCGGCAATCAAAGAAAGTTCTATTTTTTCTATTCTGTTCTGTTTGCTCATGAAATAATATTCTGCCGCCGTCGAAATTTTCTATGTTCATATGCCATAATAAAAATTAATTCAATTAATATTCATGATATCATGATTTCTTACATGAATATTCATGGAGTAAGGGGTTTACAGTACCAGTAGCATTACTATTGATTATAATTACTTTAAACAAAATTTTAATCCTGATTTAAAAGTAAAATAGCACTGGTGATATATTCATATCGTCTATACTTTTATATCATGTAAAAAGTACCTAGTTATAGTCTACTTTCAGTCCGAAGGACCGCTCAGCCGACTGTACATTTACTCCCCTGGTCATTGAGTCATTGGTCTACAATATATTGAGCACTGCTAAACATATGGCACAACCATACAGCCGCAGTGCCGGCTAGTGATCCTCACAGGTACCCATTTTAACCCCTGGGTGGAGAGGAGGTGTGAGTGGGAGACACTGAAAAGCGTCTCTGAAATTTCCGGGAGGGACCGGGATTTGAACCCCGGACCTCCGGAGTGGTAGTCAAACGCGTTACCACTAAACCACCGCATACCACATGTCCTAGTCACTCTTTGCGGGCCTAACGTCAACATTAGACGCGAGTACTACAGCGTTTTAACAGTGTACCGTTAAAAGCGTAAATCGAATGAACCGTCAAAGACATAGCGTATAGTTATGGTTGTATTTTGAATAATTAAATGAACAGAAAAAAAAGTTTTATGCAAGGATAGCGATAATACACGTTTGTCTTAGGCAATAACATCTGCAGTGTCCCTTGGGACAGTTGTTGCCCTCGCCCGAAGGGCTCGGGACAACAGCCCCTCATGGCACTGCAGATATTATTGCCCGAAAAATAATGTATTAACCCTCCATCATGAAACAAGGATCCGAGCTTTTTGACACGCAGTATTGTAACAAAGTATTTAGTAAATCCGGGGTTATAAGTTTAACAGGTCACAGTTTAAGCAGGCATCATGTTCACAGCAACATCATGGTTGCATTTACCCATTCCCTCATATTGACGCCTTTTGGCGCCTCTGTAAAAGTTATTTTTTGAAACCATTGTGATAGATAGAGCATTTGCTCCAGAGGAACAAATGCTCTATTTACCACAATAGTTTCAAAACTATATACATTTAAAATGTTCCTGCTGATGTCATCATAAATAATAAACCAGTCATCCGAAAGACGTCCCCAGTTTTAACCTGTGTGTCAGTGTTTGAACGTTGTTTTTATTGATAATATAGACCAAATATCGCTCAACCTGGCAGCCATTTGCAAACAGCTTAAAGCCTGATGAGTCGGCCAGTGATACTCGGTCACTGGTTCTAAAACGTTTGTTGGAATCGGAATTGATCAAAATGCGAATTTGAGCATTTTTTAGTTCACAGCCAAGCAAGTGTAAGTTTGTTTTATATTGTATCTGGACATTTTGCTGGTGTTTTAAGTTCAGTTCAAAGCATCTGACTGATAAATCTAAACACCTGACCAACCATATACCTAAAAATGAACTCATAAACTCGGAAGTTTTATAATTTGACCTGATATGATTAATCTTGATTCAGAAATTCACAACGACTTAAATATAGCCTTGGTATCACTGATTAGAATTGAAATACTGATATACGCTATGTATATACTGATAAAGTGACACTCCGATCCAAATAATAGTAGAACCTGCCTAAAGCGACACCTACAGTAAAACCTCTCTATAACGATCACTAACTTGTGTTAATTATGTGGTATTTTTGGCAGGTGGTTTCTTAAAGTAAGGTGCGTTCTGTTTTACGTTCACCTTGCTTTAAGCATCCACCTGCCTTTAACATAAAATAATTGTTGTAATTTAGTGGTCGTTATAGAGAGGTTTTACTGTACATGTAAATAGATGACAATGTGTTTCATATGACCATTTCCATGTTCTATATTTAGTACAAATGTCAATAACTATCGAATATTTATAGACAAAATAGTTATAATGAATTATGGAAGGCGGAACATTGTAGCCATTTTAGAAACTAAATAAACATAGCAAGTGCAATTAGCATACAGAGTAGACCCAGATCAGACGGCTCCTATAGGAGCCATCTGATCTGGGTCTACTCTGTTTGCAAATACGTGAAAAGGCATTTATATGAAGGAAAGGGTTAAAGCATGTGTTGGTTTGATGCCGATCTAAAGTTGTGCAAACTGTTTCGTCTGGAGCTTTCATCATAAATTTCGTCTTGCATTAGGCTACCACCTGTCATATACCCCTACAATTAAATTTTATTTGGACTCGGACTGCATTACTCGAGCAATGCGATGGAACCGCACTACATTACTCGAGCAATGCGATGGGGTCCATTACTCGAGCAATGCGATGGACCCGCACTACATTACTCGAGCAATGCGATGGACCCGCACTACATTACTCGAGCAATGTGATGGACCCGCACTACATTACTCGAGCAATGCGATGGACCGGCGCTGCATTTTAACTTCTGAATAGAAACTAAACGCGCACTATGATAGAATATGTTTGCTAACACTTTACCACTTAGGTTTTGCAAAACATTTTGCATTTATAATGATAGACATTCTGCAAGTGAAATCTCAAAGACTATTATGAGAACAAATCGGAGGTAAGTATTGCAACAGACCGGAGATATATAACACTAAGTCTTGCAAGTTAACCCTTTCCCTGTTCTATGTTTACTTCAAATCTTAATACCTACTAAATGTTCATGGACAACATTGTTTTAACGAGATATGTAACTTAAAGGTGGAACAGTTTAGTCATTTAAAAAACCAGATATATCCAAAGTCCATTGGCAAACAGAGCAGACCCTCATTAAACGGCTCCTATAGGAGCTGTATGATATGGGTCTACTCTGGTTGAAAATGCGTGAAAACACGTTTATGTGAAGGATAGGGTTAAATATGCTAATCTTTAATGACCTAGATACGACTTTGATTGGCCACATGTGTAATACACCGAAGTGTACTTTATTGTATAACTACTGTAAAAACGACCACCATAATGCATTTATAATAGAGGTTGAATTCTTGGTGTTAGGAACAAGAGTTTTACTCGCTGCATTGCTTTCGTCCTGCATTAAGCAACCACCTGCTTTTAAAAACATTTTTGTCATGAAGTGGTTGCTTTAGAGGAATTTTACTGTGTACATGTTAGTAAACTGGTAAATGGTAGTTACATGTTTATATAATACAGTCGGGTGTTAGGATGAAACGCAAATGAAGAACTTTCAAAATGGAATGGACATATAGGTATGTATCATTGGTATCTTTGTAGTAACGGCATTTAGTAACCAAAATAAAAAAAGTTTGTGTCTATCGACAAACAGAGTCTTTAATAAAAGTAGGAAATATCTTTATTAATTGTTTACTCCATGAATATTCAAGTAAGAAATAGTGACATCATGAATATTAATTAGATGAAATGTTATAGTAGCACATGGACACGGGAAGTTTTGGACACGGCAGAAACTGTAGATTCTTAAAGATCTATATTATATCAGAAGCAAAGAGATCATATCCTGATCTAACAGCTCCTAAAGGAGCCGTCTGATATGGGTCTACTCTGTTTGTAAATGCGTAGAAAGGCGTGTTTATGGAGTAAAGGGTTAATTTTATCCAGGTTCATGTTGTTTTTTATTACCCGGGACATTGTTCTGTTTCGTGATGCGAGATGAAGTGGAAAGCTTGTGTTTATATTGAGTCATTATAGTTAAAGCATTATTCACAGCATTATTATGCAGGTGTTTTACTACCCCTCCCACCACCCACCCTGGGTTAAACACAAACTTAACCATTTCCTTCATATAAATACCTCTTCAAACAGTAGACCCAGATCAAATAACTGAAGTAATCATCTGACCAGGGTCTGCTCTGTTTGCTTTTGTAACTGGCAATTTCTACCAATACCAAAACAGTCTGTGTACATAATTATGCTACCATAAAAATCGAACTAAAGAATGTCCGTTATGTCATTATGTCCTACATGAACATTCAACATAGAAAGGGTTAAGACCCAGAATTCAGAAGAACCCCTCTAATGCGATCACTTAATGAATACACATGGGTATCGTTATAAGCAGGTGGTAGCTTAATGCATGACAGAAGTAATGAAGACAGCTTTCTGCATTACTTTTGTCCTGCATTAAGCTATCACCTGTCTCTACCACCAAGAGTTTTACCTCTTTTAGGTGGTCGCATTTGAGGGTGTTTACTGTATACCTATATTTATGGTAGCATTAGAGGTTGTATTAGAGCATTAGAGGTAGCATTGGTAGCACATTAGAGGTAGCATTAGCGGAGGCTTAATGTATTATTTGAAAGGGTTAAAATAGACTCCTTTTATTTCTCCACCAAACCCTATACTGTGACCGCTCTTTAGAATTGCCTCGAAGAGGCAATTCTAAAGAGTGGTCACAGTACAGTGCTTGGTGGAGAAATGACGATTTTAGAATTTGGGTACGCTTGCTCTGGACCGTTTATATAAAGTCATAATTGTCAACAACGTACATGTATCACAGCACAGTAAACCAATATAGATCTGATTGTGTCGTTTCTTTCATAGTCAATTGTTTTCTTTTTCACAGTATCATTACAACAAACCAGTTAAATAATATGCATGGTGTCATTATTTCATACACAAAGAGAGGTCCAGTTAAAATGCGTACATTTAAACAATTTAAACAATATCCCCTTTATTTTTCCACCAAACCCAATACTGTGACCGCTATTTAGAATCGTCTCGAAGAGATGATTCTAAAGAGCGGTCACAGTATAAGGTTTGGTGGAGAAGAAATGACGATTTTAGTATTTGGGTACGCGCTTTTGTCTGTACATGTAGCTCTGTAACAACTATCATGCATCAGGTAAAGAATTAACACGGGATCCGGATCAGATTAACACAGACTCTGGAACAATGTCGACAACAGACAGATAATCTGCATTGGCATATTTGATCACAGACGACAATGACGGACAAGGAGAGATTAAAACTGCTTGCCGACAAAGACAATAGAGTGAACAAGCTTGGGTTTACAGTTCGACGTCTGATGGTCATGCCAGTGATTCTTGGATATTATTGTGCCGCGGGTATGAATTCATATATTGTCCCTGAATACGTACATAGCAAAACAGATAAGGAATACAATGGACCAGATATATCGAACTATACGTATGACGCCTGCCACAGTAATAGCACCGACCCGGGCTATGAGCGGTACAAATATGTCCAACAAGAAACAGCAAAGTGGCAGAATTATTTTTCCTTAGCGAGAAATATTCCAGCAATTTTCGCCAACCTGATATGGGCTTCATACTCTGATGTGATTGGCCGTAAAGCTTTGTTTATATCTTGCACGTCGGGTTTCTTTGTTAAGATGCTGGTGAATACCATCGTTATTTATTTCAATACTCACGTTGCATATATTCTGATCGGAGAATTTGTGGACGGAATTTTAGGCACCTTTACTATCTTCTTGGCCGTATTATTTGCTTATGTAGCAGATGTCACAGAACCTGGAAGCAAACGAACGACTGCCATTGTTTTGTTTGAGCTAATGCTTGGTGCTATCATCTCAGTTTCTACAGTAACTGTAGGATACTACATAAAATACTGTCACTACATCTATCCGGCCTTTACGTGTCTTGGTTTGTCGTTTCTCGCAGTATGTTCTGCTATTACACTGGTTCCTGAAACTTTAACTGCTAAAACAACTGGTGGATGTAGACGACTTGTATCTAGTATAGCCGCAGCTTTCAAGTTATATTTCAAACCGGAATCAAGAGTAAAACAAATTAAATATTGTTTACTAATATCTGCATTTATTGTTTACACAATACAAGTTTTGAATCGGGGCAATGTGGAAACGTTGTACCAACTTGGAAAACCCTTCTGCTGGAGTTCAACAAAAATTGGCTTGTTCGGCGCTATAAGGATGTTATTTGTCTCACTGGTGGGCATGGGAGGCATATTTGTGTTGAAACGATTCCTAGCTGACGATACAATAGCCGTTGTTAGTTCAGCATTAACAGTTGTATCTTACGTCGTAGAGGGGCTTGCGAAGACGGAAGCAGTTCTATATGCAGGCAAGTGACCCTGTCCCTGTTACATATACGATCCTACAACGTCTCTAAAACGAATGCTGACTTTTACAGAGGTCCAGATAAGATGCGTAAATTAAAACATTTTCAAGAATAATTCCCTTATATCTCAACTAAACCCTATGTTGTGACTACTCTTAAGAATCGTCTCGAAGAGACGATTCTAAAGAGTGTTCACAACATAAGATTTGTTGGAGAAATTACGATTTTAGCATTTGAGTACACACCTTTATCTGTTGCTCTGTTTTATGTTTGATATTTTATAACTTTAACCCTTTCGTCGCCAAATAATTTTCATCTACTGAGTTATCGCCAGTTTCAGGTTTGAAAGCTCAACCATATTCAGAAGGTCAAAACATTTGGATCCTAATGATACGCCAAGTTACTCGACGGCTCATCTGGATCCAAACTGTTTTTAAAGGTTATCACTTGTTTGCCCATGATTGACCTGATTAATGTTCATGTAAGAAATAATGATTGTATGAATAATATTTAGTTGTATTTTACAAAGGCACTTTGAACATGTCATATGTTAAACCGTGGCAGATACTGCACTCTTAGATGTCCATTATTTCATAACCAACCAGAGCAGACAGTGATCAGCCAGCTTCTGTTGTGCTTGCACGTGCATAAACGCATTTACAAACAGAGTAGACCCAGATCAGACGGCTCCGATAGGAGCCAGCCGTCCGATAGGAGCCAGCCGTCCGAGCCAGCCGTCCGATAGGAGCCAGCCGTCCGATAGGAGCCAGCCGTCCGAGCCAGCCGTCCGATAGGAGCCAGCCGTCCGATAGGAGCCAGCCGTCCGATAGGAGCCAGTCGTCCGATAGGAGCCAGCCGTCCGATAGGAGCCAGCCGTCCGATAGGAGCCAGCCGTCCGATAGGAGCCAGCCGTCCGATAGGAGCCAGCCGTCCGATAGGAGCCAGCCGTCCGATAGGAGCCAGTCGTCCGATAGGAGCCAGCCGTCCGATAGGAGCCAGCCGGAGCCAGCCGTCCGATAGGAGCCAGCCGTCCGATAGGAGCCAGCCGTCCGATAGGAGCCGTCTGATCTGGGTCTGCTCTGTTTGTTGTTGACATGATATATAGATCTGATTCTACAGTGGGTTTTTGTCAAACCAAAACAATCCTTGAAATATTTAGATTATGAAACTTCAGCTAATAAATATTGCTGATGTCATTATTACTTACAGGAATATGCAACGGCGAAATGGTTACGGTTACTTAAGACAGACGGTAACTTAATTCAAGACTGTATAAAGCGCTGATCTGTTTGTGTTACTGTCTAGAAACTGTTCATGATATTACGCCCGTGTTATGTTTGAAAAGTATGTTGGATTAAGTATTACCTTTTTCCTACACAGTGCCAGTATTGACTACGATGTCTGTTTTACCTGTCCCAATGATTAGGAGTCTGATGTCTCGACTCACGCCAGCTGAAAAACAAGGTAATTGATGGCAAATCTATCGTAGACATGTATAATAATCGTTGGTAAATACTTGAAATAGCTAGTATAATGAAGAGAAGTGATTTCCATAGAGAAGTGACCTTGCATAAAGAACAATAAAGAATAAATATTTGTGATGTCATTATTTCGTACATAAATATTCACCAAGTAAAGAATTGCGCAGCCACATGCCTGAACCCTATATACCATAAATAAGAATATCTTCCTCTTTGCAAACAGTGTAGACCCAAATCGGAGGACTCGTGTAGGAACAGTTTGATCAGGATCTGCTCTGTTTGCTTATGATATAATATAGATCTGATTATACTCTTTCTGTCTTTGACAAATATTCCTGTGTTAATATGTTAAAACAATAAGGCTAATTAATGTGCACGATCCCATTACTTCTTACATGAATATTCACAGAGTAAAGGGTTAAAAGTTATCAATCTTTCTTTAATAACTGTTCTCATTAGTGACATTTTAATGTACAATAGAACCTGTCTTAAGCGGTCATTCATTCATTAATTGAACGTAGGGGTCTTAAAAGGCAGGGCAAAAGTATTGCAGAAGGAGGAGCTTTCTGTAATACTTTTGACCTGCATTTAGCTAACGACTGTCTTACAGACCCACAATTATACATATTTTGATGGCCTTTAAAGACAGGTTCTACTGTATTTTTGTTCCCAGGGGCTGTGTTTGCAACCATCGGAGCCTTTGAGACCGCATGTTCCCTGATTGGCGCACTTACTGGTAACCTGGTCTACTCAGCTACGCTGTCCATAATGAATGGTTTCGTGTTTCTGATACTCGCTGCCATTACAGCTATAGGCGGTGTAATTCTAGCGTATGTATGACAAAGTCCTCAAGCAGTTAACCCTTTATTCCATAGATACACCTTTAACCATTTCCCTCATATTGGCCTCTGTTAAAATCACTTTTTTTTTAAACCATTGTGATAAAAAAAGGCATTTGCTCCTTAGGAGCAAATGTTCTATTTATCACAGTGCTTTCAAAACTACAATATTCTAAAAGTTTCTTTTTCTTGTGTAAATGCTCCTTTTTGGTTAGATTTTTATTCAAAGAGATTGGGTCTAAAAGTAGCCTTTGATGGAATAGGGTAAACGTCTTTGCAAACAAAGCAGACCCAGAACTATTGATCAGATTTTGCCCTGTTTGCTTATGAAATAAAATACAGTAAAACCTCTCTATAACTGCCATTAAAGTATGTTAATTAGTTGATGTTTAGGGCAGATGGCTGCTTAAAACAAGGTGAAAGTAAAAAATAGGAGTGTCCTGTTTTACTTTCACCTTGCTTTAAGTAGCCACCTGCCTTTAACACAAAATACTTGATGTAATTTAGTGGCTGTTATAAAGAGGTTTTACTGTAGTTCTTATTCTACCATTTCTGCATTGGCCTAACATATTTTAGTATACGTGCCATTATAAAAAAATATTTCTCATAAATATTCATGGGGTAAAAGGTTAATGTATTCAAATATGATTTATTATTAGAAACATTGCCAATTTACCCTTTACAACGAAAAGTACTTTTCGTCTGCAAAACAAAAAACACGTTTCGTCTGCTACATTTTTTTAAAACAACAATGTCTTTGTGTCAACAATTGGAATCCTGATAAGAGACACCTTGTAGATGTAGATAAATCGAATATCTCTATTGAATACTATTATCGCTGTAAAACCTGGCTAATTCGAATATGATTCTAGTAAAGAAGAATTTCAACTTTTTAAGAAAGTGACTGTTGAATTCAGAGTCTGAGCATAAGTGATGCAGAAAGCTCATAGAGGAGCTTTCTGCATGACTTTCACACTTATTAGCATGTCTTAAAACCCGATAATTATATTTATTTGAGTATTCGAATTGACGATATTTTATTGTAGTTGCGTTCAACGGACAATTACTTTCGAGGCAGATATGTGTCCAAGCTTTGTATAGGCTTCTGTAATCGAGTAGACTAAAATACACTTCTGTGGTATCATAACATGACATCATGATGAGAACTATGAGTATTCGCTATTTTGCAAAGTTATACATAGGATATGTTGCGAGTAGTCATATTGTACAAATTGATATTAAACGAGTCATGGTAAATGTTATTAACCGAGCCTTTGACGAGTTTAATAACATATTCCAAGCCGGATTTAATATCAATTTGTACAAAATGACTACGAGCATCATATTCTTTTTATTACATAATTTATTTCGACTAAAATGCCGTTTTAGCAGGTCTTACTTGTATATTTATCAATACTTCTACATGAAATTACATTTTACATTAAACAAGTAAAATATACATACATGTGTAATGGCTATATTAACTCGAACACAAGGAAGGTTGTGACCAATTTATTATGTGATAAAATGATATATTGTTCTATTATTTTGTTGTGATTGTAAATCATGTGAGTCAGAGAATGCTTTGTTTAGATCATATAAAGTATTGTATTACTTTCCCGATTTTGACACAAACTCACTTTCAATTGTAAACATGTGTCAAGATAATAAAAATGCGTAACTATTTCACTGCCGATGGCGGGTGAGTATCTAAACTGTTATTTACATTATGATTTTAGAGAGAAACTTCAAAAATGAAAATTGAAACAGACGACACAATTTACAGATGGCAGAATATGACAGAGAAAGAGTTTAGAAAAACAAATAGACTAGAAGCCATGCAGGAAATTTTGAAATGACACATGAAAGTGCACAGCCATACAAGAAGCATAAATGAAATGCGCGCTCACATATACATGTACACACACGGCCGTCATAGAATGGAGCCGTGGACCTTCTACAGTTTCTGTTATTGTCCAATATGATCTTGTTCTTTATGTAAATCATTGTCTAATTGATATCCATACTGTCAATATTCCTGACATGAATATTAATGAGGTAAAGGATTAACCCTTTACTCCATGAATATTCATGTAAGAAATAATGACATCATAAATATCAGTTTGATTAATTGTTATAATAGAACATAGGCACAGAAATGATTGGCCATGGCAGAAACTCATAGATCTATATCATATCATAAGCAAACAGAGCAGACCATGATCATTGATCATTGATCAGACGGCTCCTACAGGAGCCATCTGATCTGGGTCTATTCTGTTTGTAAAGGCATAGAATGGGTTAAGGGTTAAAATAATTATTGCACCCTTCATATGATTTCTACTATTGCAGGGTGTTCATGTATGTTCAGCGTAGCACTGTTGATGATGACGTCATAGATGACAAAGGCGCTAAAGACATCCAAGTCAAAATTCATTCTGAAAGTGAATGGATCTGAAGCAATCCATTAATCAACCCTTTGTATATTGAAACTTCATAAGAAGAATGGTTCATCACTGTTTAATCCTTTCCTTGATCAATGTTCATATAATAGACAATGACATTATGAATATTCATTGGCTGATTTTTTATAATGTAAACTTTTCATGGGATTTTTGTTTTGTTTTGAGAAAAGCTATATAATAAGACCATCATCATGTAAAAAGCAAACAGAGCAGACCCTGATCAGACGGCTCCGTCTGATCTGGGTATACTATGTTTGCAAAGGCATGAAGGTCGTTGATATGAGGGAAAGGGTTAAACATAGAGATCATTCCGTATGAACGGGTGTGATTTGCGAGAAGATTTTGAATTACAAAATGCAAACCCCGATCAGGGGACTCCTCTATTAGCCATCTGAATTGGGTCTGCATTGTTTGCAAATGACAGTACAATCGTTTCTCGCACACAAATGGTCAATAATTCAGTAGATAGTATAGTAAATGCTCTCTGCATGAGAAAAGGGGTCTTATTGTATTGCAAACTGTGTAGACTTAGATCAGGCATTATGTCCACGGTGAGATCTCTGATCAAGTTTGAACGCGGCAGGAAAAATAGATTATGATGAATGAAAAACGGTAGGCCTACAGGTCCTGATCATAAGCCGCGTCTGAGATTCCACTTTTGTGAGTCTAAACTGTTTGTGAACAGTTTATATGTGTTGTGTGCATTTGTGAGTATACACTGTTTGTGAACAATTTATATGTGTTGTGTGCAGATGTGAGTCTACACTGTGTGTGAGCAGTTAAATGTAATAGGTGCTGCGTACAAATGTGAGCTGATAATACGTGATGTTGTGTGTAGATGTGAACATTTAATGTGTGTGATGTGTGTACATATGAGTCTACACAGTTTGTTAGCAGTTAATATGTGTTGTGTTTAGATGTGAGTCTACAATGATTGAGAGCAGTTTATATGTGTGTCTCTCCATGGGAAATTTAGATTTTGCATGCAAACAAGGGACAGCGTACAGATCAACGTACAACACCGCGTGGCTTACTTCAGTTTTTAATACCAGTAGAACCCCTCTAATGTGACCATTTAATGTATAAACATAGCTGCCTTTATAGGCAGGTGGTTGCTTAATGCAGGACAAAAGTATAGGAGCTTTCTGCATAACTTTCGTCATGCATTAAGCTACCACCTGCCTCTGCCACTTTTTGCTGGTCGCATTAGAGGGGTTTTATTGTACAGTCAAAACCCTTCTAAAGCGAAATTTTAATTAAGAAGAATATACATGAAGGTCTTTTTAGACTGGTATCAGCTTAATGCGGGATAAAAGTCACGGAGAAAGTCCATAAAGCCCAATGGAAGCTTCCTGTTTGACTATCACCCTGCATTACCCTGCATTAAGCTGCCATCTCTTTTAACGACCGGCATATTGAAATAGTGCGAATTATAGATCAGTAATGGAGTTAAGTATTAGTATTCAGAGGTCTAGATAAGATGCGTATATTAAATCACTTTCAAGAAAAACTCCGTCATTTCTCCACCATACCACTATGGTGTTAACACTCTTTAGAATCGTCTCGAAGAGACACTTCTAAAGAGTGGTCACAACATAGGGTTTGGTGGAGAAATTAGGATTGTGTTCACAATACAGTAAAACCTCTATATAACGGCCACTAAATTGCTTTAATTAATTGGTATTTAGGGCAGGTGGCCGCTTAAAGCAAGGTGAAAGTAAAACAGTACACCCCTATAGGAGCGTTCTGTTTAACGTTCACCTTGCTTTAAGCAGCCACCTGCCTTTAACACAAAATACTTGATGTAATTTAGTGGCCGTTATAGAGAGGTTTTACTGTATAGGGTTTGGTGGAGAAATGAGGATTTTAGCATTTGAGTACGCACCATTATCTGTTGCTCTGTATATGTATTTTAAAACATATATTTATTTATCTAATTAATATAATGTATATGAATATATGAATGATCCAGTATTACTTAAAGGAAACAAGACAGAATACATTAGTGTGTATAGATAAGAATATTGTCTCTTTCGACATTTGACAACTACAGGCAGAACAATTAAGTAGTAACTGATATTGTTCATTTTAACGATGTGCGGACGTCATGTCAGGTTTAAAATAATAGTCTCTACTTATGGAGGACGATCAACGCCAAAATTGCATCATGCTTTGTGGCATTTCAATTTGCTTCATGTTAAATGCATTATGCTAAATGATTATTGCATGTCACGATGTGCTTTCTTCTTTCTTTGAAGTTTCTTCCTCGATCCGACATTTGACCTTCTGTAAACTTGTTTATTGCTTATAATAACGTCAAATAATGTGTTTCATTGTTTAAACTTCTTTGGAGCATATTCTTTGTGCTATTTGCTTAGCGCTTGGTGCTTGGTGCTTGATGCTTGATGCGTGGTTCGTTGTTCCATCTTCGCCCCGGTCTTTGTCGTACTCTAGTCAGCTCGGACTAAAATGCTGAAGTGATTTGCCGAATACATAGGTAAAGAAGGAAAACGCTATGAAGACATAGAAATAGAAGGATTTCAAAAAACACACAAAAAATAGAAGGGTTACTGATCCATTACATTAGAGAGGGTGTGTGTGTGGGGGGGGGGTATTTACTGCTGGGAGAAGAAGAATAATAACAAGAGGGTCTGAAAGGCCCTGACATCGCTCACCAGACAATCAGAGGATAAGATTTTCAAAGTTTTCACTATGTGTTTCTATAGAAAACTAGCCGGTCCTGGGGTGAACCAATTTTGACACAAGGGACATAATTTATGTAACTTTTGTAGAGGACCTCCAGTGAAGAAAATTTAAGAAAATGTAAATGAAATTTAAACATATAACAATGTCTAGATCTAAATAAGGGCATGCACAAAAGTATGTATACCCTCTCCCTGGGCAAATTGGTTGAATTTCAGAAAGAATATATTAATCTATATCGTTAATAACTCAAAGTCTCATCAGGTTCAATTAGTTTACTCTCTATTTGCATTTTTAAAAATTTGAAGTAGTAGTAGTAGTAGTAGTTTATTCAATTCCTCCAAATTTGGAGATCAGTAACATATATACAGGTAACAGTGTAAAAAGAATAAATATGAGTGTAATATGAAACTCGCATTTGTGCAGTTACTGTTCAGAATCACATCATGACGTATTAATGTACAAAATGGTACACAATAGATTCTTACATACATTAACATGTCAATCGGATCAATAACATATACACATGTGTATAATACATTCCCGTATCTTTGAGCCCATTCCCTGCCGAACGCGACTTCACTGGTATTTTACAAACAGTTTAGATCCAGATAAGACGTCACATAGTGAGGCGTCTGATCTGGATCCAACCTGCCTGACACTTGTCTCCGGTGTCCAACAATCTGAAAATCACCATTTGCAGACGACAATTTACAATTCCAAATGTACAGGTTGGCGTCATTAACCACGTGACAATAGACACCCAAGAATCTCCATCGAACCGAAAGAAGGAGAAGTAAAGCAGGCATCTATGATTTCACGAACGAAAAGTGAAGTACATGTAGCTCATATGACTGATACCCAGGTGTACAGATAGTTATGCCCGTAATAGACGAAACGACATAACATCTACAGTGGACGAAATACCATGCACCCGTGTATACTTCTCCAACGAAACGAAAGTAGGAGTAGTAATACAGGTACGACTTCCAAACGGTTGAGTACCAGGCCAGTTCAGAGAACCTGTGTTAAATAGACACTCAAAATAAGACGGAATAGGAACCTAGCCTACAGAAAGGTGTCAGCCTAATACAGGACAAGTGCAGTGCTGGAAACTCTTTAAGCTGGCTCCTGCATCACACATGTCCCGACCCAAGCAGTAACCTTCACCCTGAGATTTCAATGCCTCTTCATCCACCGGCTACTTAATACAGGTTCCGCTGTATATAGCACGCACATAATACATACACTGACTGACATTACAACCAGTTTCGATCCAGATCTGACGACACTAGCATCTGATCAGGGTCAAAACCGTTTGACAGTCGCACTAGTGTGCCTTCAATTAATATCCAAACATTCTACATGATAAGATAACGATGTCGCCTAAAATAATTGCAGGCCTGTAGTTAATACAGTTCCTTCCAAGCGAAAAGTGCGTAACATTGAATAAATAAGCTATACATTTCAACTTCAAATAAGTCGCAATACGTATGACAAAATAAACTACATTCAACCCTACACCAGGCGGATAACATCATAGGCAAAGCAACACTCTACAGACAGAACATGCTTATACAGTGTACCTGTGAAGGGTCGCTTACCTTGTGTAGACAGTATAGACCCCGATCCTAGGGCTTCGATGGGACCCCTCTAGTCAGGGTCTGCAATGTCTGTCACGCGCAGTACATTATTAAGATCCACCACTAATATGTAAACATAATTTCTCACGTGAACATTAGCTAAACCAACAACTACTCCACAGAACCAACTCTTATTACCAACCATAATACGGGATAAGCTGAGTTGTTGGATTATTACAGTAAATACAAATAGTGAATAAATGTTCCCTGCAGTACAGTAAAACCTCACAAACTCGGAAGTTAAGATATGACGTTTGAGTACACCGAGAATAGGTCGATGTCTAAAACAAGACAGAAATCGTTTCCGAAGCGGTCCGGTCTACACCAAACTCCAAAAGCGAACGTCATATCAAGTTCCGGCCCTGAGAGACTAACTGCGTCACTAACTAAATTTACTATTCTCATGACGGCATCCATCTCTAAGCATACATTTAAGGATTGCCTGCAAACCACACATGTGCATTCCATTGTATAGTAACATTACCATTGTGTTTAGTGCATAAGCACATTGCTCAAAGGCGGAGGAACGCATAAGACAGGTAAACTCTTTTTCACCGTTATACTCAATCATAACGTCCCATAGCGCTTTAGCCGAAACAGAATTCTTTTCACAGAAGCAGAATAAATGCACTACGATATTTGCACACATACGGTTGCATTTCCTGCACGTCCATACATCCTGACCAGATATTAATAAAGCTATACCATTTACCACCTGTCTACATATACTAATTGTCTGCTGAGAATCGCAAGCTATTTCCCATAAACATGAAACGCCTATGTCTTTTACAATGTCATAGCTGGCCAATCCACCTAATAGCTGGCGCAGTTCACGTACGGTCCGCGCCTTCCATGGACGTTCTACAGAGTTATAAACAGTCCGTTTCCATGAATATTTAGATGGAAACCTACCATGCTCCATATAACCTTCTAAGACGTGTCCAATATTATATTTGTGTAGCAAACGGTAAATGTCTGGTATAAAACCACGTGACTGTCTATCAAGGTTGATGTAACGAACGAGACGCTCAATAAAAAGCCTCTTTGATACATAGGTGCAAGGCAGACGACACAATTGACCGAAAAAAAGCAATTTCCTCTTGTCAATTAGCAGTTCAATCGGTGACATATCCAACATAACTAGAGCAAGGTTTGTGTGGCAATATTTACTTAGACCTTGCATATTCTTAATGCACATACGATGGGCCCTTTCAAGAAGATGTATGTCACTGCTCGAGTACGAATCCCAAGTTTCACAACCGAACAATGCTTTCGGCACGACTGCACTCAAGTAAATGGTCTTAAGAAGCGTCGGCGACAACATCTTCGAATTCAGTCCATTGCGCACAATGCTTAAGTAGGTTCCGCGCAACTTTACACTAGCGTCGTACATCTGAGACTTACAAGAGAGAGACTTATCACAATTGATGCCTAGATGTACATAAGAGTCTGTTTCTCGGACAATCTCATTCCCAAGATTGTATGTCCGTTTCGGCGGATCAGTAACATCGTTGAATACAAAAACAGCACACTTATTGGCGTTATAAAAGTACCGCCATTTACAAGAATATCGCCAACATATGTCTAACATCCTATCCAGGCCTTGTTTGGAGAAGGACAGCAGCGTCATGTCGTCTGCTACAGTCGGAGATGACATCTTCATTCCGTAGATACATACTCCCAACTCGCTGGCTTCAATTTCTTTTATCAGTCCATTAATAAATACGAGGTACATGGTAGGTGAACTCTTTCCTCCTTGCTTCGTCCCTTGCAACACCGGGAATTCCCGCGAGCGGATCCCACTGAATTTCACCCGACACTTAGCATCGCTGTACATTGCCTTTAATGCAACCATCGTGTTATTATCAACGTTCAACTCACGTAACCTGTAAAATAGTCCATCATGCCATACATGGTCAAAGGCCTGTCGTCCGTCTAAACAGCACACAAACACTTTCGAAGATTGTTCACGGGCGTAATGGAGAGTTTCGCGTAAGACAAATGACGTCATAGCACATCCCAACTGCTTCTGAAATCCTCCCTGCTGAATACTTAACTGCCCATGAATATGTTGCTGACAGCGATCTAGTAACACCATTTCAAAAAGTTTCAACACAACTGAAGATAAGGTGATGGCACGATAATTGTCTGGATTGTCTTTCGTCTTTTTACCTCCCTTGTGTAAAGTAATTACCTCCCCAGTTTTCATATCGGAAGGTATGTGTCCACATCGGAGCATACATGAAAACATGTTAGCAAGGGGTCGCGAAATGACCTTATTGGCAGCTATCAAATGTTCGTAAGCTACGCCGTCTATCCCACTAGCTTTCCCTTTCGGCAGCGAGCGTATGCACTTCCCGACAAAGTCTTGCGATACCGTTACCGCCCTGTCAACCGTTACACTGTCAAAATAATCCGTTACAGTTGATCGCACATGTTGCTCCCATAGCTGATCAAAGTACGGAGAGGTCGAAGGGCTATACAATTTACAAAAATAATTACCCCATTGCTCCGTTAACTGCTCTCTGTCCCTGTAGACGACCTCGTCAAACTTTATTCCTGCTCCTAGTGACGACTTGCCCTTACTTTTCCGAGACTTAAGAAGCTTCCAGAAGAGTGAACTGTCCATCTGTGCGGCCTCTTCTAGTTTCTCATCCAATGAGAAGAGATACTTTACTACGTACTGTCTATGGGCTCGCCTAAAAGAAGTCTTCATACCTTTGTAATGTCTGTACACTGTATCACCAGGATCACGTGGTCTGCCTGCTCGACACCAAGCTGCACGAGATTCCTTCATAGCGACATGTAGGAGACTGAGCTCCTCACACCAGTACGGCTTTAAGTGAGACCTAAACTTTCTGGCCGGTAAGGTACTTTGAGCACTAGTAACTAGTAAGTCACACAGTTTCCTATATGCATCATCAATCTCAGCATCACCCATAAAGACTGTCGAAATCTTATGCACATCTTCATCATTCAAAAGCACCTCGCAATAATGATCAACAGATTCTCTATCGGCCTTTCTCCAATTTATAGGATTAACTGCATTATCTGAATGCGAGTCATATACATCACTACTGAGATTATAAAAGTCTAAACAACACCAAATAGGTCTGTGTCTTGAGACATTCAAACAATGATCACTTGATACTTCACAATGTACAACTCTGTGTACTATTTCCAAAGGTACACATATATAGTCAATCACAGATGTACTACGGTTGTCATATGAGACAAATGTATTACTTACACCAAAGCGTATATCGCTAACATTCAAAGCACACAAGTTACAATCGTTAATAAATTTCAATAGACCTTTATCACGTGCATGCATCTGACTACGAATGATGTTAGCATTCATATCACCCATAAAAACACAACTCCCCTTTTCAGAATAAATATTATATAGGTCATACAGTTTAAAGATATAGTCTTGGTACACAGTAACGCTATGGTTGACACAAGGCAAATACACCTGAAATACATACAAATATTGACCGTCAATTTGCAGCTGAATGCCTATAATGCGCTCATCGTCTATATCTAATGGTACGATATGCTTTGATAACTGTCTATGCCACATAATTGCCACTCCCCCTCTACCATGTCCCCTACCCATAGGGATCTCACTACATTTACCAAAATAGTCATAGTCACTATTAATACAGTCTAGAAAAAACAAATTTTGTGACGAAAGCCAGTGCTCTGAGATTCCGCATATGTCGATTCTACCTTCACTCAAAATGTCACACAGATACGACGCACTCGACATAATACCTGTCACATTCCAGGTGAGAAGATTCAAATGACGTCACAAATATGTGATTTTAATAGCGCGTGCATTCATCCACCTGAATCGGGGTCAGATGTCATTTATGCATTTAATTTTTTTATGTGCAATACTTTATATATTATAGCTTTATATTAACTATTTGGATGATAGTGGCAAATCAAATCTATGATAACAGATTGGATCCAGATTAGACGCCATTTTACTCGGAGTTTTATCAGGATCTAAATGCGTGTCCATAAAGAATAAATCTACAAATTGAAGCAGACAACATTTATTAATTATCCAGACACAACATTACTGAACTTCTGAACATTTATTTCTTGTGTATATAGATCTGTGTTTTACTGTTTTGTATTTTGTATGAAATGCTTGTTTTGAGGGCCTCAAGGTAGATTAGTCATTATGACTAATTTAGCTACCCTCGTTAAATAAAGTATTCAATGTTCAAAATTTCAGATATTTTCATTACACCTTCATGAGTTATTATTATTCATATCTTAATTTATTTTCAACCCTTCCCCTGTTCTATGTTTATTCAAAATTTAAATACCTACTGAATATTCATGGACAAAATAGTTATAATGAAATATGGAAGGTGGGACAGTGTAGCCATTTTAGAAAGTAAAGAAACATCTTTCAAATTCTATTGACGAACGGAGCGGACCCTGATCAAACTGCTATAGGAGCCATCTGATCTGGGTCTGCTGTGTTTGCAAATGTGTGAAAAGATGTTAACATGAGAGAAAGGGTTAGTAAACATATTATAAGTATATTGTACACAAAATGAAAATAATGTAATGTAATGTATTTCTCAAACCCAATATAATTCTAATAAAAATATGCTATTTTATGATATATTAGACATGTTTATATTTATACATGTAATCTTAGCCTTTTCCCTGTTCTATATTTAGTCCCGATTCCAATACCTATACAGAATATTTATGGACCAAAAATTATAATGAAAATATGGAAGGTGGAACATTGAAGTCATTCAGAAATTCTAAATAAACAGATGAATGAAATTCCATTAGCAATCAGAGCAGATCCTGATCAAACGGTCCGTACATGATCCACGCGTGGTCTATCACACATCGGCGATCAGGGTACTGCACAGTTGACCCTTTACTCAATGAATATTCATGTGAAAAATAATGACAATGAAATAGCATATGGACACGTGAATTTTATCAGGGCAAACTATGCAGAATGATATCTTTGACAGACCATCAGCAAACAAGACAGACCCTGATCAGACGGACATAAAAAGCAACAAATAAAATTGCACCAAAGGCAACATCTTTTTTAAATAATTACCCCCCCCCCCCCCCATACACACACGTCCGAATAATGTTCTTTTTTTTCGCTCAAAACAACATTTAAAAACCAAACCAAACATTTAATTCGATCTACGTTGAATCCATCCTCAGTACTTTCAGTAGTTTGATTATCTGGTTTTACATGCAGCGCCACCTATATGGCGAGTTCGGCTGAAGTGCATTATGCCTTCGGCGTTCGTCGTTCGGCTTTATGCTTGTTGCTATGGGCTTACCGCATTGGGTCATGTGTCATTGAAGAAACTTCAATGAAAGAAGGACTCCCATCTTGACATGCAATAATCGTTTAGCAAACTGTTCAACACCACAATGCAGGATGCATTTATCATGAAGCAAACTGAAATGCCACAATGCATGATGCAATTACAATGAAGCAAACTGAAATGCCACAAAGCATGATGCAATTTTGGCGTTGATCGTCCTCCATATCTACTTGCATCGTGTTTTAAACTTACATAAATCATTTGTTTATATGCTGTAAAGAAGTAGACAAGCAAGGTTTTACGCAAGCGTGTCTTAAAGCAGGATAGAAGAAAAAGAGCAATATTGTTTAGTACTTTTAATTAACAAATACATTGGGAAAACATGACTGTAATGTATAAATTAATAGCAGAAACGGGGGAATGTTTTAATGAGCCATGATGCATAATACCTGTGTATGACACCAATAATACACATTACGTCACAGATCAATGTTATGCATTTGCTGAAACACACTGACATAGAAACCATTATCACATTAACCCTCGCTTGCTGTTCACGTCAATATACCTACCTGTAAATAGTGAAGACCCAGATGAGACAGCTCCTGCAGGAGCTGTCTCATCAGGGTCTGCACTATTTACAAGTTGATTGTGCAACCAGTGCACTCTACAACAGTGATTGTACAGAGAAATAATTGTAGACAGTGAAGATAAATGTAATTATACCACAGGGGATGGGTAAATAAGAAGAAATGCATTTTAAAATTCAGCAAGAGAAGGGTTAAGTGATGTTCACAAGGCATACAAACTCCCATACTTACAGTCTACATGAAATGATTAATAGGACTCAATGCCCATTAACTTTTTCACTTATGTTATCCCCAAATTAAGAACAGGTTAGTATAAGATATACATTTAAATTTGAAGCAAATTCATGCTCAATGGTGAAATATGCACAACGGTAAACAAAACTACAAGTAAACGGTCTCGGTTAAATAACTTTACCAAAGCCAAAATGCAAACAAAGGACTTATATGTGTATGTACAAAATGGTTTTAAACCGAAAGCACGTATGCAGAAAAAATGATAGAAAAAAAATTAAGCTTCCACCGAGGATCGAACCCACAACCTCACATTTCCTAAACCATCTTTATAACTCTAGACCACGCTGACCGATATGAATAGGAATGTGATTTTAATCAGTTATACCTAATTCACTAGCATTTTCACTGAAACTGGGTCATGGCAGAAAATAAAGAAATAACCGACAAAAATATGTACCCCGCTGAGAAATATATATGAATCAAAATAAATAAAATAAATGAATATATATAAATATAAACTTGTCTCACAGTAAACCATAGTTATTAAAAAGATTGACTTTTATAGAAACACAGGAATGCAGAAACGCATGGTCGAAATTCAAAGCTATATGGGATTGGGCTGCTTTCTCAGCCCAATCACAAGAAACCCAATCGAATAAACGCCGAAGACAAAACTTTCATGTGTTTGATATCGAAGACCCGATATTATTCGGCAATGTATTAGTATTTAGAGTATAGTTGTAGTTAGAGTAGTTGTAGAGAACTTGTCTTAAGCGACCATTCAATTATTGAGTATAATACCTAAAAAGCAAGTGGTTTGCTCAATGCAGGGCAAAGGTGATGTACAAAGATCCTATAGGAACTTTCTACATTACCTTTTACCTGTATTAAGCTACCACCTGCCTCAATGACCTATAATTAACCTATTTTGGATGGCTGCTTAAGACAGGTTCTACTGCATAACATAAAATATATTCGCAAAACTCCGTCTTGTAATATAAGAAAACAAATCTAGTGAAATAAATTTACTTTGTTTTATTTAGTTTCTCTTTGGTGTTGTTTTGTTGTTGTCGCTGCAATTGTTTGTTGTTGTTCTTGCAGCAGCTGCTATTGTTTGCTCTTGTTGTTGTGGTTATTCTGATCAGGGACTTCACTCTTTGTCTTAATCTCTAGTTCTATATCTGTGCTTAATACCTTTGAAATTTGCATTCATTTATCTCATTTCCTTACTGTACCGAAAAATATAACAAAATTGAATTGCAGACGACAATTAGGAAACTTGGCACTGAAAGGGTTAAGCAGTCATCAAAAAGAGGTCTAATTATCATTGCCATTCACGTACAGTTACCGCTGCCACTCGCATAGACAGACTTATGACACAATTCTAGCTTGCATCAATTTAAGCTAACTTTGTACGACAGAATGTAACGTGAATGTAGTCAATTGACGATCACAACTTCAAGGTCTTGCCAAACCTTCCGCCGTACAATCTGTCGTAGGACGGGCTCCGGGTCACACTGGCGATAGGAGTGATACTACCCAGCCATGTCTGTACGCAATAGATCGTGCAATGTCCATGTCTTATCCTTTTCCTTCGTACACACTTGCAAACACAACAGGCCCAGGTCAGACGTTTCCTATAGGAGTCGTCAGATCAGGTTCTGCTCTTTTTGCTAATAGTGGAATTTGATAGATCTGTGTTTGTAGTTTCTAAAACGGCGACAATGTTCTACCTTCTGTTTTTCATTATAACTATTTAGTCAGTGATTATTCAGTAGGTATTTAAATTTAGAATAAATATAGAACAGGGAAAGGGTTATATCATGTAACAAAGACTGAACACTGCAGTCGCAAAGTCACAGATATGTTTGAAATATGTAATCAGAGTTCTAGATAAGATGCGTAAATCTAAACATTTTCTTGCCAGATCCCAGTCCCTCCCGGAAATTTCAGAGACGCTTTCAGTCAGTGTCTCCCTTCCGCACTTCCTCTCCACTCAGGGGTTATAATGGGTACCTGTGAGAGCCTCTACCCGGTACTGCGGCTACATGATTGCGCCATATGTTAGCAGTGCTCAATATTGTAGGCGAATAACCCAGTCACCAGGGAAATAAATGTACAGTCGGCTGAGCGGTCCTTCAGACTGAAAGTAGACTATAACTAGGGACTTTACTTTTTTCACATTTTCAGCAATATCTCTTTTATGTCTCCACCAAACGCTATATTTTGACCAATCTTTAGAATCGTCTCCTCGAGACGATTCTAAAGAGTTGTCACATTATAGCGTTTGGTGGAGAAACGACTTTAGTATGTGGGTACGCACCTTCATCTGTAGATCTGTATATAGTAATATCGAAAAAAGTACATGTTTTCCAATGATATGTAAAACATTTCAAATGAAGAGAAGGTGTTGACATGTTTCCAGTCCATGTGGCAGTTTAATTTCATACAAAAACAAACCTGTCAGAAAATTGAGACTATGATATATTGAATGCGTTTGTCTATTGGGAATATTTACCGAACGTGTACATACTCTATACAATTATTTCTTTAATATACGTATTTCTGTCAAACATGTTGTACTAGTGAGAACTCATATATTTATATATATTAACGATTGATATGTTATTCTTAGACTTAAGCTATTTTTATTTAATATAATTGAAGCATTGTTTACACAATGCCATTCATCTTTATCATTACTTCTTACAGAGCACTAGGGAATTAGCAAGAACCTGACTTAACTCATTCTCTCCTATGCTATTTTTAGACTCAATATATTTGAATGAATCTACCGAAATGGAGCATTAACTAGAGAAAAGGATTTTTTAGAATTTTGTAGTTTGAAACCATTGTGATAAATAGAGCATTTGCTCCTATAGGAGCAAACGCTCTATTTATCACTATGGTTTCAACGGTGATTTTTACAGAGGCGTAGAAATGTGTATTTATGGAGGAAAGGGTTAAGCGGTCATCAAAAAGAGGTCTACTTGCGGGTGTGTAAGACATATGGTAGCTTAATGCAGATCAAAATTAATGCAGAAGGTGTTTTTTTGTACATGTTTTGCCCTGCATTAAGTAACCATCTGCTTTTTAACACTCCTATGTTCAATAAATGAATGACTGCTTAGAACAGGTTCTACTGTATATAAACACAACGCTGTAGTAACAATTGCTTTGCATGGTTACAGCAATACCTTTCATAGTGATAGAACATATTCAGTTCCCATCCAGGAAGCGTTTCCTGCGGATCGCAACCTAGTTACTATTTGAAAAACAGTCTGATCCAGATCAGACGTAGAGTAACTCGGCATCTCATCAGGATCCAAACTGTTTGACACTAGACCAATAGTTTCTCAAGATTTGAACGAATCGAATGTACTAATACAGAAGATCAACGTATAGCCATTTACTCCATAGATACGTCTCATAATGCCTTTGCAAATAGAGTAGATCACGATCAGACAACACATGGAAGGGCAGCAATTTGATCAAGTTCTGTTCTGTTCTGTTTGGTTATATAGATCTGATTGGATACAGCTTTTACCGGGACCAATACTGTTCTTGTTCTTATGCGATTATAAATATTAATTTAATTGATAGTCATACACAGAGGTACAGATAAAGGATTGGCACAGCAAACGCTGGCCTGTTATTTACTTCCAAGTTTTAACCCTGTCACCGCCGCAGTCGCATAAATGCACCACTACAAATAGTGCAGTCCCAGATCAGACGCCGCCTTTTCAAGGCGGCGTCTGATCAGGGACTTCATTATTTGTCTCAATCTCTATTTCTATATATGTGCTTTGTTCCTTTGAAATTTGCATTTATTTATCTCATTTCCTTATTTTACTGAATGATTTAACAAAGTTGGATTGCAGACGACAATTAGAAATTTGGCGCCGAAAGGGTTAAGAAACTATTGACCGGGCGTCAAACAGGTTGGATCCTGATGAGACGCCGTATTTATCTGGACTCAAATTGCTGCATAATACACGTTATGTTGGACGTTAATGCATACAGTAGTACCTGTCTTAAGCGTCCATTCATTTATTGAACATGAGAGCGTTATAAAGCAAGCTGTTGCTTACTGTAGGGCGAGAGTAATGCAGAAAGTTCCTATAGGAGAACATTTGACCTGCATTAAGCTACCACATGCCTTACAGACCCATAATTAGACCGTTTTTGATGGACGCTTAAGAAAGGTTCTACTTTATAATTGAAAACTGTCCATTATACACTTTTCATTTTTATTGTAAACATCACAACACTTTGAAGATTTCACGAAATGCAAATGCGTCACTAGTTTGATCTGCCCAATAAGTATGTTATCATCAACATGCCTTTGATGTATAGATCCATATATTGGCAAATGACTTCGAGGTTTCAAAGGCACAAATGAACCATTGACCAATTCCCTCATACGCTGTTTTAGATCCAACCACTTTATATAAATCTACAGAAAAAGAACATTAATAAGATAAATATTTATCACAATGATTTCAACAGGTGACTTTTACAGAGGCGTAGTAGAAAGGCATATTTATGCAGGAAAGGGTTAACCCTTTACTCCATGGATACTCATGTAAGAATTAATGATAATTATCATGATACCCAGAATAATTGTTATAATAGCACATGGACACAATAAGTTTTGTCCGTTACAGAAGCTGTACATTCATATCTGTATCATATCATTAGCAAGCAGAGCAGACCCTGTCTCCAGTTATTCGCGACTTGACTCTAATTTTCAAACAGTTTGGGTCCATTTGAAACGCCGAGTAACTCGACATCTCACCAGGATCTAAGCTGTTTGCCATTCTGACAACAGCTTCTCAAAAATTTGAAGGAATCGGAAGTTATCCAAATTGCACCAGATCCAAATTTGAGCAGCCGTATTTTTATACCATTTGGGGTTAGCATTACATGCAAACAAAACCAATGCTTCTCATACAGTATAATTATAAATTAACCCTATTATGTCTAAAAGAACTTGTCTGCCAAAACCCTATCAGCATGATAAGGGTTAATATTAACTCTATGAACACTGACGTTTCAAAGTGGAATGGTGTGCTTGTGTTTAGCTATAGCCTCCATGTAGCTATGAAATGCCAACTCTCGGTAGAGGATTTTAAATTCCAAGAGAGCAGAGCCCTAATCAGAGGATTCATCTTGAGGTCCTCTGATCTGGGTCTAACCTGTTTGCACATGCCAGTATTTGCATGTTCATTCGTGTGTCGCTTTTACAGAGTTAACCCATTACCTTATAGACTATACTTAGATCCAACTACTTTGAATAAATCTACCGAAAAGGAGAAATTACTAGAGAAAAGTGTAGTTTTGTGTAGTTTTGAAACCATTGTGATAAATAGAGCATTTGCTCCAATGGAGCAAATGCTCTATTTCTCACAATGGTTTCAATAAGTGACCTTTACAGAAGCATAAAAAGATGTCACTAGGAGGGAATGTGTTCAGCAATAGCGTGATGATGAACAACAAACTGTAACACTGGTTAATTTTAAAAGCGTACCTCGCCAATGTCAATACAATAAATAAAGAGAGGGCTATTTGAACAGTCTACTTTCATTAATTAATATGTAAAAATGTAGACGTTCAAATTGACTTTTCCCCGATTCTATACTCCATTCCACTGTGAAAATATCGCTAATACTATTCTTGCTATCCACCCACTGACCAGTATTTGCAAACAATTTGTATGCAGATGAGACACCGAGTAACTTTTCTTCAAATACGTTTTAAATTGGACCCAGTTGTGAGAAGGATGTTAAAAAATATAATGTGTAATGTGTCAATTTAAAAACACCTTGATTATGCATACAGTAAAACGTGTCTTAAGCGATCATCAAAAGAAATCCGTCTAATTATAGGTCTTTGAAGCAGATGGTCGCTTAATGCAAGTCAAAAGTAATGCAGAAAGCTTCTATCGGAAATTTCTGCATTACCTTTATCCCGCATTAAGCAACCACCTGCTTTTCAACATATCCATGTTCAATCAATGACTGGTCGTTTAAAACAGGTTCTACTGTACATTCTATTTGTAGAGTATGTAGAGTAATACCAGCATATAGAGTAAAACAAGTATGTAGAGTAAAGCAAGTATGTAGAGTAAAGCAAGTATGTATAGTAAAATAAATATGTAGAGTAAAACAAGTATGTAGAGCAAACAAGTATTGGAGTAAAACAAATATGCAGAGTGAAACAAATATGTAGAGTAAAACAAGTATGTAGAGTAAAGCAAGTATGTAGAGTAAAACAAATATGTATAGTAAAACAGATATGTAGAGTAAAACAAGTATGTAGAGTAAAGCAAGTATGTAGAGTAAAGCAAGTATGTAGAGTAAATCAAGTATGTAGAGTAACACAAGTATGTATAGTAAAACAGATATGTAGAGTAAAACAAGTATGTAGAGTAAAATAAGTATGTAGAGTAAAACCAGTATGTAGAGTAAAACAAATATGCAGAGTGAAACAAATATTTAGAGTGAAACAAATATGTAGAGTAAAACAAGTATGTAGAGTAAAGCAAGTATGTAGAGTAAAACAAATATGTATAGTAAAACAGATATGTAGAGTAAAACTAGCATATAGAGTAAAACCAGTATGTAGAGTAAAACAAATATGCAGAGTGAAACAAGTATGTAGAGTAAAGCAAGTATGTATAGTAAAACAAATATGTAGAGTAAAACAAATATGTAGAGTAAAGCAAGTATGTATAGTAAAACAAATATGTAGAGTAAAACAAATATGTAGAGTAAAACTAGCATATAGAGTAAAACTAACATGTATAGTAAAACCATCAGGTAAAGTAAAACAAGTATTGAGAGTAAATCTAGCACATAGAAAAATCAATATGTAGAGTAGAAACCATCATGTAACGTAAAACAAGTATGTAGAGTAAAGTCGGCAGGTGAAGTAAAACTAGTGTGTATAGTAAAACTAGTACATGTATGTAGAGTAAAACCAGTAAGCAAAGTAAAACCAGTGTGTAGAGTAAAACCAGCATGTAGAGTAAAACCAGTATTATGGTAAAACAAGTATGTAGAATAAAACCAGCATAATTACTAAAGCAGGATTAGAGTAAAACCAGCATAATTACTAAAACATGATGTAGAGTAAAACCAGCATGTAGAGTAAAGCCAGTACATGTATATAGAGTAAAACCTGTATGTATAGTAAAACCAGGATGTATAGTAAAACTAGTATTTATAGTAAAACAGTATGTAGAGTAAAACCAGTAAGTAGAGTAAAACTAGTATGTATAGAAAAATAATTATATAGAATAAAACCAGTGTGTAGAGTAAATCCATTATGTATAGTAAAACCAGCATAATGATTTAAAGCAGTATGTAGAGTAGAATCAGTATGTATAGTAAAACCAGTATATAGAATAAAACCAGTATGTATAGTAAATCCAGTATGTAGAGTAAAACCAGCATGTACTATGTATAGTAAATCCAGTATATAGAGTAAATCCAGTATATAGAGTAAAACCAGCATGTACTATGTATAGTAAATCCAGTATATAGAGTAAATCCAGTATATAGAGTAAAACCAGTATGTAGAGTAAAACCAGCATGTAGAGTAAAACCAGTATGTAGAGTAAAACCAGTATGTAGAGTAAAACCAGTATATAGAGTAAAACCAGTATGTAGAGTAAAACCAGTATGTAGAGTAAAACCAGTATATAGAGTAAAACCAGTATATAGAGTAAAACCAGTATGTAGAGTAAAACCAGCATGTAGAGTAAAACCAGTATATAGAGTAAAACCAGTATGTAGAGTAAAACCAGTATGTAGAGTAAAACCAGTATGTAGAGTAAAACTAGTATGTAGAGTAAAACCAGTATGTAGAGTAAATCCAGTATATAGAGTAAATCCAGTATATAGAGTAAAACCAGTATATAGAGTAAAACCAGTATATAGAGTAAAACCAGTATGTAGAGTAAAACTAGTATGTAGAGTAAAACCAGTATGTAGAGTAAAACCAGTATATAGAGTAAAACCAGTATATAGAGTAAAACCAGCATGAAGAGTAAATCCAGTATATAGAGTAAATCCAGTATATAGAGTAAAACCAGTATGTAGAGTAAAACCAGTATGTAGAGTAAAACCAGTATGTAGAGTAAAACCAGTATGTAGAGTAAAACCAGTATGTAGAGTAAAACCAGTATGTAGAGTAACCCGAACACTCAAATATGTATTAGTATGGGTCTTAATCTTATAACTACTTTGTTGTCAATATCGCATAGATCTGTGATTATCTATGCAATCAGTCTGGATTCAAACTGGTTGTTACTGTGGTAATGTGTTTGAAAGAAATTGGAAGAACATAAACAAGATATGTGTAGCAGATGACACATTTTGACAAGAAAGAATCAAGACAGATGACAGCTTAATGCAGGATGGAGGTCATGTGTAATACAGCTTGGTTCCCGAGAAGATGCCGAGTTACTCGGCGTCTCATCGGGATCCAAGCTGTTTAAAATACGAGTAAGGTCGAGAATAATGGAATAGGATTAAGATGGCCTTTACATATGCAAACCTGTTTGGGTCCGGGTGAGGCGTCGACTAAGCATAGTAGAACATGTAAGTGGCCATCAAGAGGAGGTCTAATTGTGGGTCTGTAAGACAGGTGGTAGCTTAATATAGGTCAAAAGTAATGCAGAAAGCTCCTATAGGAGCTTTCTGTATTACTTTTGCCCTGCATTAAGCAACCACCTGTTTTCATACATTTACGCTCAATAATTTAATAAATGAATGGCCGTTTAAGACAGGTTCTGCTTTAAACCCATTCCTTCATATTTACGCCTTTTGAGACGCCTCAGTAAAAGTCACTTTCTGAAACCATTGTAATAAAAAGAGCATTTTGACCATAGGAACAAATGCTTTATCATCGCAGTGCTTTCATAACTACACAATTCTAAAAGTGTCCTTTTCTCTAGTAAATGATCCTTTTCGGTAGATTTAATGAAGTCTAAATATAGCCTATCTGGGAATGGGTTAAACAAAATTTCAACAGGTCGGAGGAAGTCCCGGCACAACAATGGTTACATACCAGGATATCAAATTCGTTCAATTCTGTGATTCACAGAGAATTATTAATGTCCAAATTATAGAAGAGTGTGGTGAAACAAACGTTGTCAATGAATTATGCCGTTTGATAGATGTTATAGATAGTCTCCACGTATTTGATTAAATATTCGTCAATATATGTTTGAACTATTTAATCTGCAATCTGCAGCATTCAAAATTAAACTTAGTAAACAGCTTAGCTGAGTTCTTAACCCTTTGCTTTATGTGAGTGCATTTTGACACATCTGCAAACAGAGTAGAACCAGATCAGACGGCTCCTATAGGAGCCGTCTGATCAGGGTCTGCTGTTTGCTTATGGTGTAATATAGATCTGATTCTACAGCTTCTGTCTGAGCCAAAATGTCCTGTGTTCGTATGCCATTATAAAAAAATAATATTATTAACATTCATGACGTCATTATTTCCTTCATGAATATTCATAAGGGAAAGGGCGAACTGGAAATTGTTTCTTTGATGCTGATATGAGTCCAAACTGTTTGCTTTTTGCGAAAATGCAACAATAAATGTTTTATGCTAGTAACTCGTACCCGCACCTATAGAATCTCAACTTAAGTATGTATTGCACGTATGGACAACACTGGCAAACTGACGCATTTTTCAAGCAGCTTTGATCCAGATGAAATGCCAAGGAACTACAAAATTGTCAGGATCCGTCTATTCAACCAATAGATAAAAACAATAACAAAACAAACAGGAAATATTTAAAAGTAGAAATATTGTTTGAGCAGATGAGAATTTTCGTCGCAGAATTTGGGATTTATAAAATGCTCGTGCCGCAGATGAGCAAATTCAAATTTGTACATAGTTTAACCCTTTCACCGCCAATGTCGCAAAAATGCACCACGACAAAAAGTGCAGTCCCAAGGACATCACTTTTTGTCTCAGTCTCTAATTCTTGATCTGTGTTTTATTCCTCTGAATTCTGTATCTATTTATTCCATTTCCTTATTTTACCAATTGATTTTTTGAAAAATGGGTTGCAGACGAAAATTAGAAATTTGGCGCCGAAAATGGTTTAACCCTTTACCTGATAGCGACGTCTGCTGAGTCTTTTGCAGATACAGTAAAACCCCACTAATGCGACCACCAAAAAGGGGCATAATTCACAGTGGCAAAGGCAGGTGGTTGTTTAATGCAGGACGAAAGTTATGCAGAAAGCTCCTATAGGAGCTTTCTGCATAACTTTCGTCCTGCATTAAGCAACCACCTGCTTATGAAAACAGCCATGTTTGTTTAAGTGGTCGCATTAAGTGGTCGCATTAGTGGGGTTTTACTGTACATTTATTTACTATTAGTTTGCAGGCCTACACTGTCATTATTTCTAAGCATTCTGTCCATTATCGAATACAGTTGAACTTCGATATCTCGAACTCGGATAACTCAAACTTTGGTATAACTCGAGTTAACTTAAAGTTTGGTCCTTTAAAAATTCTTCTAAACAAATCACATACGCATGTATAGAAACTACCGTGACAGCTTAATGCAGGTCGAAAGTAATGCTGAAAAACTCGAACTTCTTTTTTTATTTCGAAATAATTTGTATAATCTTTTGAAGTTCGAGATATTGAAGTTCAACTTTACACGTACGATATAATAGCTGAAATCACCTTATATGCAAATTTATTTCAGTCAGTTTTTGTAATAGTTTTAGTTTGCATCAAAACCAGTGCTATGTTCAACAATACACTATCAAATTCAATATTCGAGTTATACAACAGTTTGCTACGAGGTGCAAAAATGAAAACGTTTTGAAATTTTACAACTGTCCCATTGACCAAATTGACCTATCATGAGATGTTTCATCTGTCAAATAGACCTGCCTAAAAGTATTTAAATTCTTCTCTACTATAATTCCGGTTTAGAGGGGTTTTACTGGGGGGGGGGGGGGTTTAGAGGATGTTTAGAGGGCGTTTACTGGGAGTTACTGTACAATAAACCCTCGTTAATCTGTACACTCAAAGAATTAATATAATCGGTCTTGAAGACAGGTGGTATTTTAATGCAAGTTGAAAGTAATGTACGAAGTTCTTTTGGGATATTTCTGCATGTAGCGCCCAGCATTAATATAACCTATTCGCTCATGTTGAGGCCTTTTGACGCCTCTGTAAAAGTCACTTTTTGAAACCATGGTGATAAACAGAGCATTTGCTCCATAGGAGCGAATGCTCTATTTATTATAATGATTTCAGAACTTCACAATTCTAAAATGTTCCATTTCTCTAGTAAATTTTCCTTTTCGGTAGTTTGTTCAAAGAGGTTGGGTCTAAAAATAGCTTATGAGGTAAGGGGTTAAGCAGCCATCTGCCTATAAAATTCTCTTTTACTGAAACTTTCGGATTAGTGGGGCGTTTCTGCAGTACGAAGAATGCATGTATGCCGTTATTCGAAATTTCTACGCCCCCTCTACAAGTAGAAATTCACAGATACGGTAAAACGTCCATACCTTGTACAGTAAGTTTAGTACAGTAAAACCTCTCTATAACTACCACTAAATTATGTTCATTAGTTGGTATTTAGGGCAGGTGGTTGCTTAAAGCAAGGTGAAAGTAAAACAGAGCGCTCCTATAGGAGCGTTCTGTTTTACTTTCACCTTGCTTTAAACAGCCACTTGCCTTTAACACAGACTACATGATGTAATTTCGTGGCCGTTATAGAGAGGTTTTACTGAAATTAAGAATTGAAATGCCTTTTTGAGGAAGTTGACTGCTTAATGCAGGATGAAAAACCATGTAGAAATCTGCTATAGGTGCCTTCCGCATGACTTTCAGTCTGCATTAAGTAGCCACCTGTCTTAAAAGCCAATAATGATACTTGTAGTGTTCGAACTATCAGGGATTTACTATATCTGAAATAGTATATTCTCACATAATGTAAAATATCAGATTTATTTCATTTAGAAACAATTGTAGCCGTATTCGTTTGTACTTCATTCCCGTGGTTTTTATTGGCCAACAAGCGAGCATATGGTACGAAAAAATCGAATTTTATAAATCAAGGAAGGACATATAATAGCACCATTTGCTTTGTGATTATGCAATTTCGATTATTCCCAAATAAAAGCAGCAAATATTATGTATTAAACCCGTAAATAATGCCACGCATTTATCGTTATACTATTTACCATAACTCTTTCGTTGCCAAATCTTGTCGTCTGCAAACTTTGTCGTCTGCTACAATTTTCTTTTTCTTTAATTGTTTTCTTTATTTTGGTTTCAAAAACAGTCACAGTAACAAATAGCCTGGATCCTGATGAGATGCCGAGTTACTCGGCGTTCCATCTGGATCCAAACTGTTTGTATATGTAATCACAGATGCGGTACTGGCAGCGAAAGAGTAAAGTATTCCTACAGATTGCTTGTTTGATTTGTGTCTTCGATAGTCGTAAAGGATAATGAGAAAGTAAGAACTTTCGCTTTCTCTTGCGTTTGTTGCTTATAGAATACATTTATATAGATCAAATCCAATCCACATGGTAATAATATAAACCCTTTCCCTCATATTAACGCCTTTTCATGCATTTGCAAACAGATTAGACACAGTTCAATGGGTCCTATAGGAGCCGTCTGATCATGCTCTGCTCTGTTTGCTTTTGACATTATTTAGATCGGTCGGATTCTACAGTTTTAGTCAAAGCAATGAAATTCCCTTGAAAAGTTTAGATTATAAAACTAACAGCTAATAAATAGTCATGATGTCATTATCTCTATACATAGATATACAATGTATGTCAAGTTGGTTAGCTATTATACGGGTTAGCGTGTTTCTGTCAATTTGGTCAGCTATTATACTGGTAAACGTGTTTCTGTCAAGTTGGTCAGCTATTATACTGGTAAACGTGTTTCTGTCAAGTTGGTTAGCTATTATACTGGTAATCGTGCTCTGTCAAGTTGGTTAGCTACTCTCGTATTATACTCGCGCTTCTGTCAAGTTGGTTAGCTATTATTATTATACCCTTGCAAACGAAGTTTGAGAGAGGGTATATAGGAGTTAGTGTGTTGTCGGTCGGTTGGTCTGTCTGTCCGTGGCACAGCCTGGCGCACATCTTGTTTGAGTTGCGATCAAGGCAGCTGGGTTTTTTCCATCACCTTTAGTGATAGTTCTAGTATTATACTGGTGGTTAGCGTGTTTCTATCAAGTTGGTTAGTTATCGTACTGGTTAGCGTGTTTCTGTCAAGTTGGTTAGCTAGTGTACTGGTTAGCGTGTTTCTGTCAAGTTGGTTAGCTATTGTACCGGTAAGTGTGTTTCTGTCAAGTTGGTTAGTTATTGTACTGGTTAGCGTGTATCTGTCAAGCTGGTTAGCTAGTGTACTGGTTAGCGTGTTTCTGTCAAGTTGGTTAGCTATTGTACTGGTAAACGTAATTCTGTCAAGTCGGTTAGCTATTGTACTAGTTAGCGTGTTTCTGTCAAGTTGGTTAGCTATTGTACTGGTAAACGTAATTCTGTCAAGTTGGTTAGCTATTGTACTGGTTAGCGTGTTTCTGTCAAGTTGGTTAGCTATTGTACTGGTTAGCGTGTTTCTGTCAAGTTGGTTAGCTATTGCTATTGTACTGGTTAGCGTGTTTCTGTCAAGTTGGTTAGCTATTGCTATTGTATTGGTTAGCGTGTTTCTGTCAAGTTGGTTAACTATTGCTATTGTACTGGTTAGCGTGTTTCTGTCAAGTTGGTTAGCTATTGTACTGGTTAGCGTATTTCTGCCAAGTTGGTTATCTATTGTACTGGTTAGCGTGTTTCTATCAAGTTGGTTAGCTATTGTACTGTTAGCGTGTTTCTGTCAAGTTGGTTAGCTATTGTACTGGTTAGCGTGTTTCTGTCAACTTGGTTAGCTGTTGTACTGGTTAGCGTGTATCTGTCAAACTGGTTAGCTATTGTACTGATAAGCGTGTTTCTGTCAAGCTGGTTAGCTAGTGTACTGGTTAGCGTGTTTCTGTCAAGTTGGTTAGCTATTGTACTGGTAAGCGTAATCATGTCAAGTTGGTTAGCTATTGTACTAGTTAGCGTGTTTCTGTCAAGTTGGTTAGCTATTGTACTGGTAAACGTAATTCTGTCAAGTTGGTTAGCTATTGTACTGGTTAGCGTGTTTCTGTCAAGTTGGTTAGCTATTGTACTGGTTAGCGTGTTTCTGTCAAGTTGGTTAGCTATTGCTATTGTACTGGTTAGCGTGTTTCTGTCCAGTTGGTTAGCTATTGCTATTGTACTGGTTAGCGTGTTTCTGTCAAGTTGGTTAACTATTGCTATTGTACTGGTTAGCGTGTTTCTGTCAAGTTGGTTAGCTATTGTACTGGTTAGCGTATTTCTGCCAAGTTGGTTATCTATTGTACTGGTTAGCGTGTTTCTATCAAGTTGGTTAGCTATTGTACTGTTAGCGTGTTTCTGTCAAGTTGGTTAGCTATTATATTGGTTAGCGTGTTTCTGTCAACTTGGTTAGCTGTTGTACTGGTTAGCGTGTATCTGTCAAGCTGGTTAGCTATTGTACTGATAAGTGTGTTTCTGTCAAGTTGGTTAGCTATTGTACTGATAAGCGTGTTTCTGTCAAGTTGGTTAGCTAGTGTACTGTTTAGCGAGTTTATGTCAAATTGGTTAGCTATTGTACTGGTTAGCTTGTTTATGTCAATTTTGTTAGCTATTATACTGAAAAGCGTGCTTATGTCAAGTTGGTTAGCAATTATACTAGTAAGTGTATTTCTGTCAAGCTGGTTAGTTATTATAGCTAGATAGATAGGTATATTCTTTATTGACACAAATGTTAGCTTCTGGTCATGTAAGCATTAACATTACATACATACAGTCAAATGACCACAGATAAATGAAATTTGAAGAAAATATACAACAAGAACAAACAGCAAAACAAATCAAACCTAGTAGATGGTAGTGTCTAGTTTTGAAGTGTCATACACTTAACTAGTTGGAACCGATGGAGTGAACGCAAGTGCAAGATCAACCAACCATTATACTGTTAACGTGCTTCTGTCAATTTGGATTACTATTATACTTGTATGTTTCATTGCATGTTTGCAGTGTGTCTAACCATCCGTCTACGGGCAATTAAATGACCTTCCGCTGGATAATTAAATCAACACGCGGCGTTTTGTTCTGATAAATAATTGAGTACATCCGAACTCTCAAATCGTGATAGTATCTTGAATTACACTACAAACAGCCGCAATCCTGTTTCAATTACTCCTCTTAAATAATGAATGTATGATGAATCGTATTAGCCTCGTTGGCTGTAATTGCTTCTGATGTGACTAGCAAATCTGCAATCCTTACAATACTGGAAACGAGTCGCTAATGCCCTTTGCAAAAAGTGTAGACCGAGGTGAAAGAGTTCCTAGATTATCCTTCTCATCAGGGTCTGCACTGTTTGTCATGTTACACTTTTCTTTTAAAAAAACACAATAAATACCACCATAAGCTTGACCTGTTTGAATTTTGGAAAAGTCCATTTGAAAATTCAGCGCTATAATGGTTAACCTTTAGCCTGCTATGGGCGGATGAGTGAATACCTACGCAAACAGTTTGCACACAGATGAGACGCCGAGTAACTCGGCGTCTCATCAGGATCCAAACTGTTTGACACCCTGGTTGCATTTTGTTAGACACATTGATTATAGGTTGAATTTTGAAAATGTAGTAGGTGAAAAATTATGTAAAAAAAATTTGCTCAACAGATTAAAGGTTAATATTTACCTCGCTGTGAAAACAATAACGTCTGTTCCATTTTGATTATGTGCAATTCTGTCTACTTTCGATTCGATCAAGCTTTTGAGAAACTACCCAGAGAGTGTCAAACAGTTTGGACCCTGGAGAGACGACGCGTCACATATGCATTCAAACTGTTTGCACATGCAACTCCGGATGGGTATAGCAGATAATAGTTAATCACTTAACCCTTTCCCTCATATTGACGACTTTTGACGACTCTGTAAAAGTCACTTTGTGAGACCACTGTGATAAATAGAGCATTTGCTCCTATAGGAGCAAATGCTCTATTTACCACAATGGTTTCAAACTACAAAATTCTAAATGTTTCCTTTTCTCTGGTTAATGCTCCTTTTCGGTACATTTATTCAAAAGATTGTATCTAAAAATAGCCTATGAGGTAATGGGTTAACAAACGAGAAATACAACACACGATATCTCCAGATTAAGAAAGTATAGAACATTGGAGAGGCATTTGTTAACCCTTTCATTCATGACTATTCATTTAACGCTTGCATAGTATTATCACGGATATTCATCAACTTAAATGTTTTATGATATCACTAGAATATGGTTCTTTTATCATGACAGAAACGAGAAATACAACACACGACAACTCCAGATTAACCCGTTCCCTCATATTGACGACTTTTGACGACTCTGTAAAAGTCGCTTTGTGAAACCATTGTGATAAATAGAGCATTTGCTCCTACAGGAGCAAATGCTCTATTTATCACAATGGTTTCCAACTACAAAATTCTAAATGTTTCCTTTTCTGTAGTTAATGCTCCTTTTCGGTAGATTTATTCAAAGATGTTGTATCTAAAATTAGCCTTTGAGGTAACGGGTTAAGAAAGTATGGACAATTGGAAAGGCATTTGTTAACTCTTTCCTTCATGACTATTCATTCAACGCTTGCATAATGATATCACAGATATTCATCACCTTGAATTATATAACATCACTACAAATATGGGTTTTTATCATGACAGAAACGAGAAATACAACTCAAGACAACTCCAGATTAAGAAAGTACGGATCATTGCAGAAGCAATGGTTACGCTTTCCTTCATGACTATTCATTTAACGCTTGCATAATGATATCACGAATACCAATTTACTTAAATTTATAATATCACTACGAACATGGGTTTTTTATCATGACATAAAGTGTAGAATCATACATATATTGTTTCACGAACAAACAGAGCAGATCTTTATCAGACGGCTCCAATAGGAACCGTCTGATCTGGATCTACTCTGTCTGCCAATGCGTAAACAGGTGTTTTATGGAGGAAAGGGTTGAGAAATAATGACAATTTGGAAAAAAATATTTACTAATTTTATATGACAAATGGATTTTGACTCAGATGGCTCCTACAGGAAACATCTGGTCTGCATTTGTTCTGTTTTAAAGGTGTCATTCGTATCTATCAAGTAAAAGATTGGTTCATCTTTATATGAAAAGTCTAAGATGATAAAATAATGTTCTATCTATGTCTACCGGGTCCATAATTACGCAGCTTCGATAGAAGATAAGAGTGTTCCGTAATATTTAAACCTTAACCCTTCGCTTGCTATTCACGTCCATATACCTACCTGTAAATAGTGAAGACCCAGATGAGACAGCTCCTGCAGGAGCTGTCTCATCAGGGTCTGCACTATTTACAAGTTGATTGTGCAACCAGTGCACTCCACAGCAGTGATTGCACACCGAACTACTTGTACACAGTGAATGTATATGTAATTATACCACAGGGCATGGGTAAAGAAGGAGAAATGTATTTTAAAATTCAGCAAGCGAAGGGTTAAGATCGGTCTGACTAAAATTTACAAATAAATTGGATCCAGTCTCATCAGAACCCAAATTATCCCTATGAGACCAGGGGCGTAGCATCAATATATGAGGCGAAATCATTATTATGACCAAACTGGAACAGAACTCGAAGGATGCGGGTGGGTAGACTTTGATAAACGTTCTGTCTTGCCAGATAAACATTAAACCCTTTCCCTCATATCGACGCATTTTGACGCCTCTGTCCTACAGGAGCAAACTCTTGTAATGCTCTATTTATCACAATGGTTTCAAAACCACATAATTCTAAATTTCCCCGAGGGAGCATGCCCCCGGACCCCTATAGCCACTGTGTGTACATTACATTTAGATTCAGCTACGCTCTAGGAGACGATTCTAAAGAGTTGTCACACATAGGGTTTGGTGGAATAATAAGAAAGCTTTTCTTGAAAAGGGTTTAGTTCACTTATTTTATCTGTGCCTACAAACAGTAAAACCTTATATTTTAAGCGGCTATCAAAAGAGGTCTAATTATGGGTTTCTAAAGCAGGTGGTAGCTTAATGCAGGTTGTAGCTTAATGCAGGTCAAAAGTAATGCAGAAAGCTCCTCTATGGTTAACGCTAACTGACTCCTTAAACATATCTAATGTTGCCCTGCATAAAGCAACCACCTGCGTTTTAAGATTACTATGTTCAATCAATGACTGGTCGCTTACTGTACTGTCAAACCTCTCTACAACAACCCGCCTAAAGGAGGTTTAAGCCTTTATTCCATAAATATGCCTTTCTACGCCTTTGCAAACAGAGTAGACCCAGACCAGACGGTTCCTATAGGAGCCGTCTGATCAAGGTCTGCTCTGTTTGCTTGTGATATGATATAGGAGTGAGTATACATTTTCTGCCATGGTCAATATTGCCTGTGTCAATGTGCCGTTATAACAAATTATTGTAATTACTGTAATTTATACATGACGTCATCATTTTTTACATAAATATTCATGGAGGAACTCCTGGTCTTATAGACGGGTAGTTAACCTTTACCCTGTTGAATATTCATATACAATATAATGACATCTTGACTGTTTATTAACTGATTTTTAAAATGGTATATAGGGTATGTACATAGGATGTTTTTGTATTGATAGAAACTGTAGGGAAATTTATTATAATTTCATTAGCAAACAGAACACACCCTTATCAGACGGCTCCTGTATAAGAGCCGTCTGATCTGGGTCTTCTCTGTTTGCAAGAGTGTAAAATTACGTTTCCGTGGGGGAATGATTAAGTGGTTTGATGCAGCACATTGACCATCACTGAAAATAGTAAATTACATTAAGTGCCTTTGACACACAAACTTCACGTTCCATTAATTGCTGAATTAATTACCTGATTTCTAGCATTAAATGCTTTAATACATACAAAAAGTATTAGAGCATTAATTGTCTTGAATAAAATACAAAGAGTATTAATCTGGGTCGCGGTGATCAATTCAATGATAAATAAAAATTAATCAATCTGATAAAACAGATCACAGAGCATCGTTTAATACTAATCGCTATAGTTTATTCATAAACAGTGTTTACGCTAGAAAATGCAAATTCATGCCACATGGATTTACCCTTACTATGAAAAACATTATGCCTACAAAACGTCGTATATGTTGCAAGCAGGCGCGGATTTAGAGGGAGCGAAGCCGGCGTACATTGTACGTCCCCCCCCCCCTAAAATTGCCAAACAAAATTTTTAATAATATTTTAGATCAATATACAGTAAAACCTCTCTATAATGACCACTAAATTGTGTTAATTAGTTGGTATTTAGAGCAGGTGACTGCTTAAAGTAAAATGAAAGTAAAACAGAACGCTCAAATGGGAACGTTCTGTTTTACTTTCACCTTGCTTTAAGCAGTCACCTGCATTTAACACAAACTAAGTGATGTAATTTAGTGGTCGTTATAGTGAGATTTTACTGTATCTACTAAAATCAATAAAACATGTATTACAAACACACTATTTATTTATGTCATCAAACATAAACATCTACCCCCCCCCCATAAAAAAAATTCTAGCCCCCCCCCCCCCCCCCCCCAATCTGAAATACTGCATCCGCACCTGGCAAGGTATCGTATCGTTCAAGCTATTGAAAATCTAACGAGTGAGTGTCTGAGATCACGCGGTTGTGGGGTGCAGGGTGAAAGTCCTACTCCAAGAGGAGCTTTCTGCATGACGTTCATCCTACATTAAGCTGTCACATGTGTTAAAGATCAATAATGGTACACATTTGAGTGTTCGTAGTATCGAGTTTTTACTGTACTCTTCAGCAGAGTAGTCATTTGTGATAAGACCACATCATACAGAAAGATATGCCGCCGATTCCAGAGTTGCAGCAACACTGTTTAAAAAATAAAATGAGCTATATTTTAATACTTTTGTCATCGTTCTCCTTTAAAATAGTTTATACGTATACGCTATAAATTCTAAAAATGGGTGATCCTTCGAAAGCAAAAGTAGAAATGCAAAAAGAGAAAATCGCAGACTCGGTTTTATTGAGTCTGTTCATGAGTAGTAATTAAAAGTGCAACACTACTCACGCTCCCTAGCACCGGCTTACGCAGTATTCAATTTTCAAAACTAATAACATGAAAACTAATGATCCCGAAGGACCAGAAAATATAACAACACGGAGAATGAAGTACGGGGCGACTTTTTACGGCCGCCACACAAGCACTTAACACCTGCTGTTGTGAAGTACATATACATGTATTCTGAAAATGGGTGATCCTTCGAAAGCAAAATATTTTTGTATTACAAAGAGACTATCGATATTGTTCAAACAGACATTCATTGTCTAAAAATACGTCATTCGTATATGCATCTGCAGTAAAACCTCTCTAAACCGGAATTCTAGTAGAGCAGAATTTAGATACGCTCAGGCAGGTGACTGCTTAATGCAGGGTGAAAGTCATGCAGAAAGTTCCTAGAGGAGTTTTCTGCATTACTTTCACCCTGCATTAATCTGACGCCTGTCTCCAAAACCGATATTTATACCAAATTTAACGTCCGATTTAGAGAGGATTTACTACTTATCACTAAAACTCGCTCGAGTTGATTGTGTTTGTAATTTGCTCTAAAGTCATATCGCGTTTACCTAACAGTAACACATTTTCTTTGCAAAACAGAGTAGACCCATATAAAACGGCTCATGTAGGAACTGTCTAATCAGAGTCTACTTTGTTTGCTTATACAATAATATGGGTCTGTTTGTGCGTACAGTTTCTGTCATAGTCACATTCTCTCGTTTATAATGCCAGTATAAAAATTTAGCTGATTAATATTCATACTGTCATTATTTCTTCCATGAATATTCATGAGGGATGTTTATATTTTACGATTGCACTGAAGTTTGATGGGTGCCACCGCACATCTGAACGTTACTGCTGTGTGAATATCAATTTCAACTATCGTTAGTTTGACTCAAAGAAATATAATAATAAATGTCATTTTTGTTGACAGCTATACACTTGAGTATTAATAAAAATGAGAAAAAGTGTAGCATATAGGCAGGTATACATCGTGTTGTCAGCATTCTGTCAAGTTTTCGTTTTCCTGCTATGTCATTTTTACATTTATCAATTTAACCCTTTCACTGCCATTACGCATTTTTACAATGAAATAGGCGTTTGATACACTGGGCTGGTTTATTCGTCTTTTATGCAAATAAGGAGGATTTTAACATTTTCCTCCATGACTATTCATATAAGGAATAATGACGTCATGAACATTAATTAGAATTATTAATTCTGATAATAGCACATGGACACAGAAAAGTTTGGCCGTGGCAGACACTGTACAACCATATCTACATGTACATTATAGCATAAGCTACAAACAGAGAAGTTCCTGGTTAGACGGCTCCAATAGGAGCTATCTGATCTGGATCTACTTTGTTTGCAAAGGAGTAGAAATGTGTATATATGGAGTAAAGGGTTAACACGTGGTGGGTAGGGTATGGACTTGGAAACTTTGGCCACGGTAACTTTGACCTACATGTGCCATGTATGTTAATAGGGAAATGGGTCAACAGAGTATACCCAGATTAGATAGAAGCTGTGATCAGGGTATTTGCCAAGACAGAAACATATTCTAAATACAGTAAACCCTTATTAGACGGTTCCTGCAGGAGCTGTTAGAAATGGGTCTGCTATGTTTGCAAATACGTAAAAAGGCGCAACAATGTGGTAAATTAATGCTAACAGTACGGGATACAAGTCACTAGTGTCCTTTGCAAACAGTGTAGATCCAGATGAGAGGGCTCATAGAGGAGCCCTCTCATCAGGATTTACACTGTTTATCATGTTACACTTTTATTTATAAAAATCCCTAAATGGTCACCGTGAGCTTGAGCTGTTTAGATTTTGAAAAAGTCCGTTTGAAATTTCAGCGTTCTAAGGACTAAGATTAATTAGATTAGATACGTTTGTAGAACTACTCTGTCGTTATTTCGCCAGTCACAGTATAGCCATCAAAATAAGAATTCTGTTCTGGTCCTTCAATAAATTATTGTTCTCAAATGACAATTAAATGCCAAGCAGTCAAAGTTAGTGTTATCTAATTAGACAGGGATACTAATTACAATGAAGGGATGCGACATTGGCAGATTACTGGTCAAATTGATTGCTGGTATAATCAGTATTAACTAAACCATTGTTAAAACAGTATTAACCCTTTCGCTGCCAAACTCTGTCGTCTGTTAACTTTGTCGTCTGCAACAAATTTTCATTCTTTTGATTTTCTTCAATTTTGTTTCAAAAACATAGTAACAGTAACAAACAGTTTGGATCCTGATGAGACGCCGAGTTATCTGGATCCAAACTGTTTGCATAGGTAGTCATAGATCCGGCACTGGCAGCGAAATGGTTAACTTTCTTGAAATTGCAATATTTGGGAAGCTGAAAGCAATCAAAAGTACACAAGCTTGTCAAAGACAATTCAATGCGACGCTCACACTTTCTTGTTATTTGTTTTCTTTTCAACATTTTAATTTATCAACTGAATAACACCGGGTCTTCGATATAAAACACGTGCACGTTTTGTCTTCTTCGGTGTTTATTTGATTGTTTTTTCTTGCGATATGCTTCTTTTCAGCACATAAACAAATGAAGGATGTAATTCTTAGGCAATTTTAAAACGCGTTGCAATTAGTGCCAATCACTTTCAGCTATCACCATTCTTTTACCCTTTCATTCATATAAACACATGTTCACACATTTGCAGAATCCACCCAGGTCAGACAGCTTCTATAGGAACCGTCTGATCTGGGTCTACTGTTTGTCAATGGAATTTATTTACTTTCTAAAATGGCTGCAATGTTGAACCCTCCATATTTCATTATAACTATTTCGTCCATGAATATTCAATAGGTATTTGAAATTTGAAATAATCATAGAACAGGGAAATAGTTACAGTTAAACATCTCTATAACGGCCACTAAATTGTGTTAATTAGTTGGTATTTAGGGCAGGTGGCTGCTTAAAGCAAGGTGAAAGTAAAACAGAACGCTCATATAGGAGGGTTCTGTTTTACTTTCACCATTGCTTTCTGTTTTACTTTCACCTTTAAGTAGCCACCCGCCTTTAACACAAAATACTTGATGTAATTTAGTGGGCGTTATAGAGAGGTTTTACTGTATGTCCAAAGCTAGACTTCTTTGAGTGGCCGTTGTAGAGTGGTTTTACTGTATATCAGCATAAATGCACGGACAATGCGTACAAATAATATCATCTATATTGGACATAGCTTAGGCGCCTCGTCTACATTGCGAGTGGGTTTTACGATTCTATAATCCATAATACGTTTTAGACCGTGTCCTATAAAATAAACCTTTCCATTGGGCCTAGTAAGAGCGATTGGTATACATGTAATGGGTAAAACCGTACTATGCCCTATGGCAGCTGTGAATTGCAAAAACGTTCGTCCTGTACAAATGCGAACTTGAGAGACACGTATTCTTTATCACATGTTGTCTTGACAGCTAGATATTCATTTCTAAACAATGTTGCTATTTTATAGCGCTAGTAGACACTAGCAGCTGATCTGAAACAAAATGTGCAGACCTAGCTCAAACACTGCTCTCCCAACGGAGCGCCATGCCATTGTCAACGCTGAAATGCTCGTGTATCATTTACAAAATCAGTACGCAGCGTGCACCCAAAGTTTGAATTAATGAAAACTAATTTAATATCATGATGCGTAACCAATTAGGTTTGTTACTTCATTTATAACAAAGCAAGAGTAGGCGGAATGAATTTCAGCCTAAATATAATTTGTAATAAATCACAAAGATAATTAAGAATAATTACAAGTACAAATAAGTGTAATCGAATACTTTCGCCAAAGACCTGAACTAACTATCAAAATCATATGTTAATCCTTAACCTGAGTTCTTGTTGTTATCATTTTTATCATTATTATTATTATTATTATTATTATTATTATTACTATTATTATTATTATTATCATTATTATTATTATTGTTATTATTATTATCATTATTATTATTGTTATTATTATTGTTATTATTATTATCATTATTATTATCATTATTATTATTATTATTATTATTATTATTATTATTATTATTATTATTATTATTATTATTATTATATTATTATTATTATTATTATTATTATTATTATTTGTTATTATTATTTTTATTATTATTACAATTATTAGTATCATCATTTATTATTATTATTACTACTACTATTATTATTGTTGTTGTTGTTGTTGGTAGTAGCAGATGAAGAGTCGAATTTGGTGTATTTTGTATTTTTAGACTCAATCTAGCTGATTACGTTCTGCGTCCAACACTTTTAACATTTATCAGATAATGATAAACTTATCCAACGTTTACCAGATACCTCCTACATGAGCGTCTATATCACATAAAGAGTTAACCCATTCCCGCAAATTGACGCCTTTTGGCAAGGCACTTAACCCTTTCCCTCATATAAACGTGTTTTCACGCATCTGCAAACAGGGTAGACCCAGATCAGACGGCTCCTAGAGGAGCCGTCTGATCAGGGTCTGCTCTTTTTGCTAATAGAATTTGATAGCTACATGTATGGTTCTTTACTTTCAAAAATGGCTACAATATTCCACCTTCAATATTTGATTATAATTATTTTCCATGAATATTCAGTAGGTATTGAAATTTGGACTAAATATAAAACAGGGAAAGGGTTAAGAGTCACTTTTTGAAACCATTGTGGTAAATACAGCATTTGCTCCATAGGAGAAAATGCTCTATTTATCAAATTGGTTTCAAAACTACACAATTCTAAAATTGTCCTTTTCTCTAGTAAATGCTCCTTTTCGGTAGATTTATTCAAAGAGGTTGGCGATAAAAATAGCCTGTGAGGGAATGGGCTGCGGCAGGTGGCAGGTAATAGCTCAATGCAGGAAAACGGGTATTACTTTCGTTCATCACGAAGATGTCACCTAGCTTCATAGGCGGTATACTTTTCAATAAGCGACCCCCTGAGAGAGCATTCATAAAGCCATATCAATGTTCATTATTATTTTATTGAAAAACGATGAAATGATAAATGTGCAGTTCCTAATTTTATTCACTTCTCCGATTTGTCTTCCTCAGTTTCAATAAATATTTCAGTATGTGATGGTAAATCATCCGGAAAACGTGAAAAATGAAACATTTTACACCCCATATTCTACGTTTGGTTTGTAACACTACCATAACATAGTTACTTATTTACAATGTCATTCCATTCGCTTCCAATAAACCCATCCTTCACTCTGTCACTCTATGACATATTAGCCTTTTACCTGATAGGGATGTCTAGTGCAACCAGGGTCTATGCTTAAAAAGCTTTCAGTTGAGTCTGAGTATCGTTCTCAAGCTTTTGATTGGTCAGATTTGAGTTCTCAAGCTTTTGATTGGTCAGATTTGAGTTCTCAAGCTTTTGATTGGTCAGATTTGAGCCAAAGGCTCAAATCTGACCCTTTGGCTCAAATCTGACCAATCAAAAACTTGAGAACGAACTCAGACTCAACTAAAAGCTTTATAAGCATGGACCCAGATCAGGGTCTGCTCGGTTGCTTATGTCATAAACAGAGTCTACAGTTTCTGCCATGGCCAAAACAAATCGTGTATTGATATAATATTATAAACATTCATCCAAGTAATATCCATGTTATTATCATTTCTCACATGAATATTCATTAGATAGAGGGTTAATGATCCAGCCAATAAATCTTCCTATAACATCATTAAACCCGTTCACTGTTCTATGTTTATTTCAAATTTCAATACCTACTGAATATTTATGGACAAATAAAAGTTACACTTTATAATGAAATACCGGTCTGGAAGGTGAAACAGTGTAGCCATTTTAGAAACTAAAGAAACAGAACCGTCAAATTCCATTAGCAAACAGAGCAGACCCTGATCAGACGGCTCCTATAGGAGTCTGCTCTGTTTGCAAATGCGTGAAAACACGTTTATACGAAGGAAGGGTTAAAACATAGGGCACGACAAATACCTCACACTTAGACTTGTAGTTATGGTCGTTGCACAGATGACATTATCGAACATATATTGTGATGTACTGTAAAACCCGTCTACTGTTACCGGTTTATGAACATTTGTATTTAAAGCAGGTGGTTGCTTAACCCTTTCCACCATGCATATTCATATAAAAAATAATGATGTCATAAATGTTAATTAGATTGATTTAATATAATAGAACATGGACATAGAAATGTTTAAGTCATGGCAGAAACTGTAGAATCACATCTATATATTATATTATAAGCAAACAGAGCAGACCCTGATCAGACGGCTCCTATAGGTCTGATCTTTGTCTACTCTGTTTACAAATGCATAGAAAGGCGCATTTATGAAACAAAGGGTTTAAGGGTCAAACAATGGGTTTAACCGAAAGGCATGACTCAGCAAAAACTTAAACCGAAAGGCATGACTCAGCAAAAACTTAAACCGAAAGTCATGGCTCGGCAAAAACTCGCCTCTATAAGTACTATACTGGCGGGTTTCCTAAAGATGATGCATGTTTTATAACTTTGTATTCAGAGAAATGTATTCCTATATTAACATGTCAAACTGTCAACACATTTTCTTATTTGTAAAGTCAGACAATAAAATCATTACATTAGTTACACAATATAGGATATCCAGCTATACAACAGAACCTGACGTAAGCGGCCATTCTTTTATTGAACATAAGAGGTTGCTTAATGCAGGGCAAAAGTAATACAGGAAGCTCCTATCATTGCTTATGATATAATATACAGTAAAACCTCTCTATAACGGCCACTAAATTACATCAAATAGTTTGTGTTAAAGACAGGTGGTTGCTTAAAGCAATGTGAAAGTTTAAACAGAACGCTCCTATAGGAGTTTCTGTCATGTAGCCAAAAACTTCAAGCGTCCATGTGGTATTATAACAATTAAATAATCTCATTAATATTCATGATATCATGAATATTCATGTAGTAAAGGGTTAACAGGGATATATGGGAAGACAGTATAGACTCAGATCAGAGGGATCCTGCATGAGTTCTTTGATCAGGGTCCAAGGTTATAAAACTCTGGGTCTGAGTCTGAGATCATTCTCAAGTATCTGATTGGTCAGATGCTTGAGAATGATCTCAGGCTCAAGCAAAACGTTTTATAACCTCGGGGCCTGGACATTCACGGTTTGCTTCACAAATTATTTTTCGACGATCACATCGGTCCAAATTTCATGCAGAAACTCCCCTTCAAATGAAAATTAAATTGATACATAACACAAATAACGATCAGTTCCACCAGTAGGAAAAAATGATACTGAAATATGTGAACAATGACCGTTAACCCTTTATATTCTGGAAACAAATGTATTAGTCATTTACAAACAGTGTAGACCCAGATAAGAGGACTCCTTTATGAGCCCTCTGATCAGGGTCTGCACTGTTTGCCATTTAACTCATATTGTGCAATGGAAATGTTTTCTTGGTGGTTTGATACACTGATATATTTATTTCGGTAAAAAATGTACATTGCATGGCAATAACAACAAGGTGCATCAAAGAAAACGCCATGAAATGCACACTATTACCAAGGATAACACGAAAAAGGAAAAACAACGTTTTCCTTATTTCCATCATTGTTCTCATTATGCCCTTCCATTAAGGTCAATTTTCTCAGCAATGTCTGATCTGAATGAATGCAACTTTCTTTCTGTATTACTACATATATTGTAGTTTACGAACATAAAAGAGACGTTTTTGTTGCAATTAGTCCGAGACATGATGCTATGCAAGGTTTCGTTTATCAGCCTATTACTAAATGTATTAGTGGCATTAGTGTCGTGGTTTGCTTTATAAATATTCGTAGAGGGAAGAGTCCAATAGAACAATTCAGCATACATGGGTTAAAAGGAATCATGTAAGCGTAATAGGATTCTTCCAAATCTCTAGCTTGTTGCTAATAGTCTTCAAAACTAGTTGTCGTTTTATTATTCAAATCGATAACGCGCACTCGTATTTGGCTACAACTTGAACGGATGTTGGATAAAACGTCTTCCTAGAAAACCGACATTTTTACGTATATATTCCTTCTTATTGTTGTTTTTTGTTGTTTTTACGGGGTATGGGGAGTAAAAATGTAAACAATACTTAGAAAAAAACTTATTATATATATTTAATTACATGTACATGTATTTGAAAAAGGGCCAAGAATGACCAAAGTATTAAAGTTTAAGCAAGACGTGTTGTCTATTTATCTCATTCCCTTCATGAAATGTTTTGATTTCAGTGTATATCAATTAATATGTTGAAGGTTCATGTAGAAACAATACAGAAAGAACCACTTCGTCTCCAACCTCTCCTAAAGGAATATAACAGTTTACAATCAAATTCAGAACGAGGCTTTAACACGTGTGCTCCCACAGAGAAACTTCGTTGGTTGGGGTAGAAACCCACGTTTCATGGAAGTTTATTGACATTAAATTGTTTTAAATGATTACGTCTTAACAACTTTCCCATTACCATACAACTGGAAAACGTGCAATACCGTAGAACCTGCCTTAAGCGGCCATCAAAAAGATTATGGATCTATAAGGCAGGTGGTAGCTAAATGCAGGTTACAAGTAATGCAGAAAGCACATATAGGACCTTTCTGCATTACTTTTACCCTGCATTAAGTAACTACCTGCCTTTTAAGACTCCTGTCTTCAATAAATGAATGGTCGCTTAAGGCAGGCTCTACTTCGAGATCTCGAACTCCAAGGGACTATACAAATTAGTTCGAGATAACAGAAGTTCGAGTTAGCATATTTATAATGTGGACACTTTCTCGAGTTGACAGCTTAATGCATGTGTAAAGTAATGCTGACAGCTTAATGCAGAAGTAAATTAAAGCTGATCGCTCCTGCAGGAGCATTCAGCATTACTTTACGCCTGCATTAAGCTGTCATGTTTTTAGATATCCGTAGTTATCTTTTAGATATCTTTTAGTTCGAGTTATCCGAGTTCGAGATATCGAAGTTCAACTGTATGTACCTGAAAGAGACTCCTTTTGACTCCTTTGCAAACAGAGAAGATCCAGATCAGACCGATGCGGTAGGAGCCGTCTGATCAGGATTTGTTCTGTTTGATTATGCAATTGTATAGATTTGCTTCTACAGTTTAGAAAGATGGCGGAACCTAGAAATTCACTTCCGACTTAGCTTACCATCGAATTCGGCAGAGGTCTTACAGCTGAGCAATGCTCATTGTTTGAATTTGTGAATAGATTATTATCGACCTATGTCGAACAGTTTCGAAACTAAAACGCAACCCGAATAAGTACTAATACATTGGCGAATAACATCGGGTCTTCGATATCAATCACGTGAAAGTTTTTTCTTCAGCTTCTACTTTATTGGTTTTCTTGCGGTAATGATTTGTGTAATTTTTAAAACGTGTTGCAGGTAGAGATTATCACTTTAACTTGATAAAATAGTGTAAAATCTGACAGACCCCCAATTTCGTATGTAAAAATGTATATGTCCTCTAGTCTCGACACTATCTGTATGGTGACTATATTACATAACATTTATTTCACCAAACTGCAAGAGTATTACAAAACTGGATCAAACGAAATTGCACCACCACTGGAATCGTAATATGGGACTCGTGATACTGTGCAAATATTACATTTTAATACGTTTCGGGGTATACTCGTTTGTGATTTCCCTAGACCACAATAATCAATTCACAATCGCCATTAACAGATCATAAAAAATCCACCCAAAGGGCTTCAGCTGTATATATTTACAGATGAAGGTTGTTTAATTGTCAAAGTTCATCTTTTATTACCATACTTAACCCTTTACTCCATAAATACGCCTTTCTATGCCTTTGCAAACAGAGTAGACCCAGATCAAACGGCTCCTGTAGGAGCCGTCTGATCTGGGTCTACTCTGTTTGCTTATAAAATAATGTAGACACGGCACTACAGTTGCTGTCATTTCCAAAACTACCTGTGTACATATGTCTATATGACATTTCATCTAATAAATATTCATGATGTCATTATGTCTTACATGACTATTCATAGAGTACAGGGATAAAATGCTAAAATCCTGTTAAACCTTCACCTCATAGAGACGCAGTTCTGCTTACCTCATTCAATTTGAACAGACTTTATTTTGCCATAGCAATGTAAGATGCTTTCATCTAGTAATAATCTCTGATCTTACGTCATTTTACGTCGTTGCAACCATAGAAGACCCAGATCCGACAGCGTCCATTAACTCTTTCGCTGCCAATGTCGCATCTGGGATTACCTATGCAAACAGTTTGGACCCAGATGAGACGCTGAGTAACTCGGCGTCTCATCAGGATCCAAACTGTTTGTTACTGTTATTGTTTCTTGAAACAAAAATGAAGAAAATTAAAAATGCAAAATTGTAGCAGACGACAAGGTTTGCAGACGAAAACATTTGGCAGCGAAATATTTAATAGGGTCTGTTCTGTTTACTTATGCAATATACATGTGTTTCTATAGTTTCTGACATTACCAAGTTCACCCATAGGCTATTTTTAGATACAACCTTTTTTACTAAATCTACCGAAAAGGAACAGTAACTAGAGAAAAGGAACATTTTAGAACTGTGTAGTTTGAAACCATTGTGATAAATAGAGCATTTGCTCCTATAGGAGCAACTGCTCTATTTATCACAATGGTTTCTCAAAGTGACTTTTACAAATTCGTCAAAAGTCGTCACTATGAGGGAATGGGTTTTAATGATGTATTGTAAAAACTCGACTAATTAACATTCATAAAGTATATTCCATTACTATTCCTCAAGCATATGTTTAAAGTTTTAAACTATGCAACCTAAATTGGTTAGAGAATAGAATAAATACAAAATTCCCTGTAAACCTTTACTCCATGAATATATATGTAAGAAATGACGTCATGAATATTAATTAGATATTTTTCTTATAATGGCACATAGACACAGGAATGTTTGGCCATGGCAGATCATGTAGCATCATATCTATACCGTAGAACACCTCCAATGCGACCACTTAATAAACATAGGTGTCTTTATAAGCAGGTGGTTGCTTAATGCAGGACAAAAGTTTGTACCTGATTTACCAATACAGTAGACCCCCTCTAATGCGACCACTTAATGAATAAAAGCATTAAGCTACTACCTGCATCTAACACCCAGAAATATACCTCTTTTAGATGGTCGCATTAGCGGGGTTTTACAGTATTATGGCATAAGCACATAGATCATACCCTGATCAGACGGCTCCTATAGGAACGTTCACCAAGTATTTAACCCTTTACCTATTCAAAATTCATGTAAGAAATAGTGACATCATGATTATCCATGAGCTAATTTTTTATAATGGTACATACATTTAGGGTGTTTTACAGGGGCAGAAAATGCAGAACCATATATATACAATTCCTATAAATCCCTATAGGAGCCGTCTGATCTGGGTCTACTCTGTTTGCAAATGCGTGAAAAGTTGTTTACATGGGGTAAATGGTTAATCTGTCGCAACGTTGGAATGATGCATCTGCATAGGATATACATGTACAAACACTGAAATGGTAGTGGGCTAAATGATGCAGTTTCTGATTATCAACAACAGTGTTTAACCGATCTGACGGTACGCTGGCCGCAGGAGCAAGCCTTGGTCTACTTAGAATCATAAATAAATGGACATGTCGCAAATACAGTAGTTATTTCCCTATCAAACTCTATGTTGTGACATATGGTTTGACAGAGATATAAAGGAGCTGTTCTTCAGAAACTACATCCTATCTACGTTGCTTGTCTACCCTGTCTGTAACTATCTGGGTGGCACTCTTAGTGACAAAGAGGCATTTATCACAAGTCCAGAATAGATGCGTAAATTTTAAACATTTTCAAGAATAGCTCCTTTATTTCTCTATCTTTGAGACGATTCTAAAGAGTGGTCGCAGTATAGGGTTTGGTGGAGAAATGATGATTTTAAGATTTGAGTAGGCCTACGCACCTTTGATTTATAATACCACACCAACCTTTCTAGAGATTCACAACGATTTAATTCTGAGATATCTAACAATTAACCCGGTAAAACATCGACTTCTTCCAATGTCTGCTCAAGAATGTTATCATGGCCTTCAAATAAGAAGAATCCGTTAAATTTGGCCCCTTTCAAAAACAGCGGGAACCAGTGCTTGTCGTCTGGCCACATCTGTGAGTATGGTATGCTATTAATCGGGAACCACTGTGGTTTCATTTCTGAAAATGTAAAGAAACTGTTAAAGTGATAGCTTCTACTTGCAATGTGTTTAACCCTTTCACCGCCAATGTCTTCAAAATGCACGACAAATAGATCAGTCCCATATCAGACGCCGCCTTTTCAAGGCCTTTTCAGGGACTTCACTTTTTGACTCTATCTCTAGTTCTCGATCTGTGTTTTATTCCTTTGAATTCTGTATTTATTTATTCAATTTCCTTTTTTCACTGAATGTTTTAATAAAATTGAGTTACAGACGACAATTAAAAAATTGGCGCCGAAAGAGTTAATCATGCAAGAAATATTGAGCATTAATTAGCCGAGTAGTTATAATGCCTAGTAACACTGAATGGAAACATCTTCAATTTACACATATTCATTTCTATCATTTTTATAACATAAAGTATAAAAGAAAAATAGAAAGGAAAGGCCACAAAATGGAGCAGACCAACCTGTAGTGTTGTTGTCTGATCTGGGTCTGTTCTGTATACAAGAGCCAAAATACCCCTCTATCTAATGAAGGGTTAAAATAAAAAAAAATGTTTTACGTTTTGTAAAGTATTGAATGTACAAAATGTATTCTATCCACGCATATTGTCAATTATATCATTTAAACCGTTACTCCATAAACATGCCTTTCTACGCCTTTGTAAACAGAGCAGATTAATTAGACGGCTCCTATAGGAGTCGTCTGATCTGGGTCTACTCTGTTTGCTTCTAAAATAAATTAGATAATGATTTCGAAAGGTTCTGCCATGGCCAAACTTTCCTGTGACCATGTGTCATTATGAAAAGTATTCTAATTAGTATTCATGATATTTTTATTACTTTAACCCTTTCACCGCCGCAGTCGCATAAATGCACCATGACAAATAGTGCAGTCCCAGATCAGACGCCGCTTTTTCAACGCGGCGTCTGATCGGGGGACTTCACTATTTGTCTCAATCACTATGTCTGTATATGTGCTTCATTCCTTTGAAATTTGCATTTATTTATCTCATTTCCTTATTTTACTGAATGATTTAACAAACTTGGATTGCAGACGACACTTAGAAATTTGGCGCCGAAAGGGTTAATGGATATCCATGGAGTAACGGGTTAAGGAGAAAAAACTGGGTCGATGCAAAACATAATCCACCTATAATACCCACGACAGTGAATTTACCATTTGTTTCTATGGGAGTTCCGGTAAAAGTTGATCCGGTAAACACGTGCACCTCGAGTTTCTGTGGTTCGCCTACAAACTCGAACTCGAGCCTGCCGACTTCCTTCAGCATCTGTGCCTGAATGCCACACTCCTCTTCAAGCTCACTACAAAGTTAGAAACAAGTTAGAAATAAGTTATGTATAGCACACTCCTTGCTCTGATTGTTACTTGCGCAGTGTTCTTGCGAGGGCGAGAAATTGGGGCATTCTCCCCTCAAAATGAGAAATGTTCCCATAGTTTTACTGTTAGTGGGACAAATGTCTCAAAAATTGTCAGTCCATACCAGAATAGTCCAAAGAAGACAGATCAGATTGATATCTGATCAAACTGTGAATACAATCACTTCAATCAGGGAAATCATTTACATGTTAAAGAAATCAGTCATAGATCCTCAGATTCATAAACACTATACCGTTTTCCCAATGAATAATGGTTTAAAAAATATTTTCACACTAGTCTGTCTCACAGATTTTGAACCCTGCTCGCGTTAAGAAGTCATCTGTTTGTAACTCTTTGCATGCTACGGTTATATACAGTGAAACCCCGCTAATGCGACCACTTAATAAACAGCCACTGATGTCGTCTAAAGCAGGTGGTTGCTTAATGCAGGACGAAAGTTATGCAGAAAGCTCCTATAGGAGCTTTCTGCATAACTTTCATCCTGCATTAAGCTACCACCTGCCTCAGCCACCCAGAATTGTGCCCCTTTTTGGTGGTCGCATTAGCGGGGTTTTACTGTATATGTTATTAACCCTTTACCTCAGGAATATTCATGTAAGAAATAAATACATCATGAATATTAATAACTGAATTATCACAGTCAAGAAAGACAGAAACTGTAGAATAAGATATGTATTATTCCATAGGCACACAGAGCAAATCATACAGGAATCATCTGATCTTGGTCTACACTGTTTGAAACGTCGCTAAGATGCAAATACATGTAATGTGTCAAACAGTTTGGGCCCTAATGAGACGCCGAGTAACTTGGCGCCATCTGGATCCAAACTGTTTGCGAAAGCAGCCACGGACCCGCCTGCAGCAGGATGATGGTTCAAAGGTTATGGTGTATCAAATAGACATAGTATTCCACAAATTCTAATAGGTACTGTAAAACCTCTCTTTAACGGCCACAAAATTGTATTAATTATTTGGTATTTAGGGAAGGTGGCTGCTTAAAGCAAGGTGGAAGTAAAACAGAACGCTCCTATAGGAGTGTTGCTTAAAGCAAGGTGAAAGTAAAACAGAACGCTCCTATAGGAGTGTTCTGTTTTATTTTCACCTTGCTTTAAGCAGCCACCTGCCTTTAACACAAAATACCGCTGGTGTAATTTAGTGGCCGTTATAGAGAGGTTTCACTGTACTTTTGATAACAGGCTAGTGCAAACCAACAATACAGTAAAACCGCTCTAAACCGGAAGTTCTATTTAGTATAAACATCAGTCTTGGAGGCAGGTGGCAGCTTAATGCAGAATGAAAATCATACAGAAAGCCCCTAGAGTAGCTTTCTGCATGATTCACATTGCATTAAGCAGCCACCTGTCTCTCTCTAATAGACTCCTGTTCAGAGGGGTTTTACTGTAGATAGACAAACGGACTGACCACCTCGAGGGTAAAACCAAGAATATGTGGACGGAATACATGATGAAATGTTGTATTACTATGTACAGTGTTCTATTTCAATATTTAATAAAATAAATAATATGCCTTGGCGAGATGACCCGCATCTGGATAAATAATTTGTCTGCTTTCATTCGTCTTTTTTCAAACCTTACCGTGCTGCGCCTTCTATAATAGTCTCTCCTTTCTCTACTTTCCCACCAAACCCGTTCCACCGTCCCTGGCCAAATCCTCGCTTTTTCAAGCCTAACAAAACTCGTGTTTGTTCGCGGATCAAGACCAGAGTCAAAACTTTGTTCGCCACCATGTTTAACAAGCTCAACCTAAACAAAGAAAAGGTTTCACTTAGCTTTTGCATGACACTTTCTAAAATAATTCTTAAAAGATGAGAGTGATAGTAGTATAAGTAATAAATGTAGCAGTGGCGACAGGAACAGTGGTAGTAGCAGTAGTAGCAGTAGTAGTAGTAGCAGTAGTCCTAGTAGTTTAGTAGTAGTAGCAGTACCAGTGCTAGTATTAGCATAAATAGTAGTAATAGCAATAGTAGTCGTCATCTAGTAGTAGTAGTAGTAGTAGCAGTAGTAGCATCAGTAGTAGCAGTAGTAGTAGTCTAGTAATAGTAGTAGAAGCAGTAGTAGCAGTAGTAGTAGTCTAGTAATAGTAGTAGAAGCAGTAGTAGTAGTAGTAGTACTAGCAGTAGTAGTACTAGTAGTAATAATAGTAGTAGCAGTAGTAGAAGTAGTATAGTAGTAGCAGTAGCAGTAGTATTAGTAGAAGTAGTAGCAGTAGTAGCAGTAGCAACATCAGTAGTAGCAGTAGTAGTAGTCTAGTAATAGTAGTAGTAGGAGGAGTAGTAGTAGTAGTAGTAGTAGTAGTAGTAGTAGTAGTAGTAGTAGTAGCAGTAGCAGTAGTAGTAGTAGTAGTAGTAGTAGTAGTAGTAGTAGTAGTAGCAGTAGTAGTAGTAGCCGTAGTAGTACATAAATGTAGCAGTAGCAGTAACAGAAGTAGTAATGGTAGCAGCAGCAGTAGTAGTAACAGCAGTAGTAGCAGCAGCAGCAGTAGTAGTAATAGTAGTAGTAGTAGTAGTAGTAACAGCAGTAGTAGCAGTAGCAGCAGCAGTAGTAGTAGTAGTAGTAGTAGTAGTAGTAGTAACAATAGTAGTAGTAACAATAGTAGTAGTAACAGCAGCAGCAGTTGTAACAGCAGCAGCAGCAGCAGTAGTAGTAGTAGTAGTATGATGAGTATTAGTAGCAGCAGTAGTATAAATAGCAACAGCAGAAATATTAATAACAGTAGGCTAGTATAACTAGCAGAGGCAGTAGAGTAGCCTAGCATGAGTAGTTTATGAATAGCGGCAGTAAGAATGAATGGTAGCAGCATCAGTAGTATTAATTAAGTAGCAGCAGCAGCAGTAGAACATATATTAGTAGCAATAGCAGTAAGAGTGGCAGTACTAGCAGCAGGAGTAGCTTCTAACATTAGTTTGTGAATATAACATGTAAGGCCTATTTATAGTTCGATTTTGACCCGTGAGCTGTGACCTTTAGGACGAGTCCACCCGTAGAGGTAAAACGCGTCACAAACCATGTATTTGTTCCGGAGTTATAGTCAAACAACTAGGTCTGACGGGTCACGGGTTCGCCGAGTCCATTTTTAAGGGAGATCAGCATTTCGGATATCCACGTGCCATTTATAAAAGAAAATGTTTAGTTATAGGTATAAAGAATAAGCGCATTAGTTATCGGAAATATAGCGTAGTGGATAAGACGTAGGACCATAAAGAAGTATATGATCGGCGAACATTTTATTAGGCGCAGGTTCGAGTCTCGCATCAACCTAAAATGTTTTTTTTGCTAAAAATATTAAGGAAAGTCCCCTTAAGAGCATTAGTTTTGTTGTGCATTAAGAAGCCACTTGTACAAGACATTTGCTAAAACTTATATTGATATTCATATTTTAGCATCGATTTATTATTGAAAATATGGCTAATATAGGACTCGAACTCAAACAAAGGCACCCTTCCATAACATAGACGAACATGTGCATAAATGGCCATTGCAAGTATACAATATGACATAAAATAATACTCTACTATTCATTAAACATTAAAAAAAAGCTTAAGGTCCACACGGGATTCGAACCCACGCTCAATAAAAACTACTCTCGCAATGTCTTCTGCGTACCTAGACTTTACCCACTGCGCTAAACTGCTGACAACAATTCCGCCTTCAATTTTATCTTATATACTAAACTCGTCTGTTTAAAAGAAATGACCCGAGAACATGCTGATCTCCCTAAAAAATGGACTCGGCTGACCTTTGACACGTCAGACCTAGTTGTTTGACTATACCTGTGGTTATACAGACAAGTAATAAGCATATACAGTAAAACCTCTCTATAACGGCCGCTAAATTGTGTTAATTAGTTGGTATTTAGGACAGGTGGCTGCTTAAAGCAAGGTGAACGTAAAACAGAACGCTCCTATAGGAGCGTTCTATTTTACTTGCACCTTGCTTTAAGCAGCCACCTGCCTTTAACACAAAATACGTGATGTAATTTAGTGGCCGTTATAGAGAGGTTTTACTGTATATACTAATACTGCACGATTACTACGAGCTTCTTGTGACAACCATTGTCCACTTACCCATAAATTAGAATGGTTGCAACTTCTATAAATAGAAAAGTGCAGTCACGGCTTAGCACTCGAAATTGAACTATAGTACGTAGCAGTTGTTATTTTGTTGTCAATCATGAAGTTATTTAGATTTTCTATTTTTTTTAATAACATCAATTAGTAATGACTGTAGTTCAACATAACACCATCAACAATAACCCTGCATGTCCACCCATTCAGAAATGTAGGAGGGTTTTGTCCTAAACACGGGAAATCCCATATTTTTAAATAGATAGTTTACATACGTACATGCTGATAGGTCTATAAATAGAACATTTCAGTTGACTGTCGCACACATAATTATGATGTCCGTTTACATAAGGTCTAAAACGTATTCAGTTGTAAATGGATATTGATCCTGCGATACTTATTTAAATGTTCAACAATGAGGTCGCCCTTACTGTATATTGCATGTGTGATAAAGTAGAGGCCGTTTGACCACATGGGCGTACATGTATATAACTAGCTATATAGATCTACACGTAGGTTCATTTTCTAAGGTCATTTAGGTGTTTAAGAAAATGACATGCTGTATTCTTACCTAGCTTGACAGGTCACGCCGATCAGAGAATTCAAAGAATTTGTATTACGCACAGATTTACAGGTAGATCGTAACAATCATACAATCGATTTATGTTTACAGTAAATAATTTCTGCGCCAAAAATGATGTTTTGTGGTTTTCTCTACTGGAGAGCGAACCACAGGTGCTAGGCGTGTGGCCATTTCACAAATACTGCTTATAAATACCTTCAAATACGTTTAGACATCATAACTTGACATTATAAAAAAAAGAAGAAAAAATGAAAAAAAAAAATTTTTTCGTATAATATATTACTATATAAAGGTATGTAACTAAATGGTCCAAAGTGGCAGAAAAAATGCACCAACTACATTCCGCGTCTTGTTACGACGTCAATTTCCGCTCGATTTCAATCAAATATGAGTCAATGCACGCAGAAATGTCCAGTCTTTCAAATATACACCATTGATTGCCGATCATAAGCCGAAAAATTACTGTTTTGAGACGATAAACTCCAGCTTAGATTTAGTCGACCGAGTCACTACCGACACATACATGCACATTTTCACCACTGATGACATCGAAAGTCACACTAGATCTCATAATATGGTCCGTTTTCCACTCTCATTCAATAAAACTAACATAACTATTCAACTTACTGTCGATGTCAACCTCAAAGTTACTACCGGTTCTACGAAACTGAAGAGTTTTCGAAACAACCCGCGGCTGTCAACATTCGGCCAGCCATGATTTTTCGTGACCCGGAAATGCTTGAAGCGAAGAAGCGACTGGTGCCCGGCAGACCATTTGACTACTATAAAGCAGGTAACAAGTGCCCTGTAAACTGCTGATTATGTTCGCCCAAAATTTAGATTTTCTATTCTAATAAGACTGAAAAAAAGAGAGAACTAGCTCTATTTAAAATTTAATGACAGCCTTCATTTCATATATATATATTAGGAACAATGACTATAGTTACTTGGTAATTATACTGATTATTTTATAATCGTTTGCTCAAAGACCTATGATAACACATGTGTTATCATAGGTCTTTGGTTTGCTTTCTAATATATGTGTTAATTTATTTTTCATATATAGTGTCCAGCACATGACTGAAAAATGTATACGTCGACTGCATTTTATTTTCCAGTTAACATTTCCCTGTTCAATAATCATGTAAGAAAAAGTAACACCATGAATATTTATTAGATTAATTTTTATCATTTTCAAGAGCATGTTTGCTTCGACGAATGGTATAGAATTATATCTATATATCATGGCACAAATGGAGTAGATCCTGGTCTTCTACGAGCTATCTGATTTGGGTCTATACTGTTTTCAAATGCGTGAAAAGGTGTTTATAGGAGGGAAAGGGTTAACAGGGTGTTTTATACAGAAACCGGGCACCAGTAATCATGTTTACAGGGCACTTGTTACCTGCTTCATAGTAGTCAAATGGTCTGCCGGGCACCAGTCGCTTCTTCGCTTCAAGCATTTCCGGGTCACGAAAATCATGGCTGGCCGAATGTTGACAGCCGCGGGTTGTTTCGAAAACTCTTCAGTTTCGTAGAACCGGTAGTAACTTTGAGGTTGACATCGACAGTAAGTTGAATGGTTATGTTAGTTTTATTGAATGAGAGTGGAAAACGGACCATATTATGAGATCTAGTGTGACTTTCGATGTCATCAGTGGTGAAAATGTGCATGTATGTGTCGGTAGTGACTCGGTCGACTAAATCTAAGCTGGAGTTTATCGTCTCAAAACAGTATTTTTTCGGCTTATGATCGACAATCAATGGTGTATATTTGAAAGACTGGACATTTCTGCGTGCATTGACTCATATTTGATTGGAATCGAGCGGAAATTGACGTCGTAACAAGACGCGGAATGTAGTTGATGCATTTTTTCTGCCACTTTGGACCATTTAGTTACATACCTTTATATAGTAATATATTATACGAAAAAAAATTTTTTTTTCATTTTTTCTTCTTTTTTTTATAATGTCAAGTTATGATGTCTAAACGTATTTGAAGGTATTTATAAGCAGTATTTGTGAAATGGCCACACGCCTAGCACCTGTGGAGCGAACCCTTAACTTCTACCCCGCTGTAAAACATGATAACAATATCCTGTTAAATTTTGGATCTGGGGGAATTTTTGACAGCTGCCGATTCGATCAAGCTTTTAAGAAACTATAGACGGAGTGTCAAACAGCTTGAATACTGAAACGCGGTGTTTCATCTCGATCCAAGTTGTTTACAGCTGCCAGTTGTCACACACGCAGCGAAAGAACGGTTAACTCCCTTGGACACAAAGCGCAAGGATCTACTAAAAGCGTCGCCTGCTTATAAATCAATGACAATTTATAAACTGACGAACAAGCAAACATGTTCATGTAAGCTGTTGTCTCCGTCTATATATTATATTTCCATATGTCTGTTTCTCGGTTGCTATTGGATTAATTAGTCCTCTATCTTTTTAACATTGTCCAGTTTCCTCCACTGGAAAAATCTTTTCTGTTTCTCTTCCACTTGTCTTGTTTTTTCTGTCTTCTGTCTGTCGGTCTGTATGTCTTTTTGTCTATTTTCTTGTTGTCTATTTATTTGTCTGCCTATGTGTCTATCAATCTGTTTGTCTATTTAATTTTGTATATACATCTAGATCTGTCTTAAAGCTCATTCCGTATAGATCCTTTATCTATCCCCCACCGTCCTGTCTACTCCCATTTGTCTGTATATATGTCATTTTGCCTTTCTTTCTATTTGTATGTCCGTTTCTCTGTATTTCTCTCTGTTTGTCTGTGTCTTATCTACCAATCCTTCAGTCTGAGTTTCGGTCATACATTTTGTAAAATTAAAGGAGAACCTTTGGTATATTCCACTGGCAGATCAGCTATAGAACGAAACACAGTGAACATCCGCTAATCCGAACAACCAAATACTGTTGAACTTCAATATCTCGAACCCGGATAACTCGAACTATTGGATAACTCGACCTAAAAGTTCATCCCTTCCAAAACTTACAATACAGAATTGCTCTAAAATGTACGCATATCTAGAAACAGATTAATGCAGATCTAAAGTAATGCTGAACTTTCAGCATTACTTTAGACTTGCATTAAGCTGTGAACTTAAGCAATTGTCCTGATAAGAAAACGGATAAGTATAATTATCGATTTTAAGGCAGAGGGAAGGTTTTAAAAAAAAAAAAAGGTCGGAAGTCATACTGGGATCTTTCTAAATGCTTCTCTCATTTCTGTTTTTTTTTTTTCTTATTTTTTTCTTTTTTTTTTTTTTGCTTTACATTAAGCAGTCGCCTGTCTAGATAGGGCTTATTCAACTTTTAATTAAAAGTTCTGATCAGCGAGATTTTACTGTATATATGTATACAAGACGCGACGCATACAGAAAAAAAATCGCAAACGCTAGTTCCAACATGATTACACGAACAAATTCAATATATTCACTGGTTTCCTTCTTTCATTGTATAATTTGACTCTGCATTATAGCGGCGATTTTTTTGTTAATACGATTTTTTGTGATGCATTTAATCCTTTACCCCATGAAAATTCATGAGAAATAATGACGTCATGAATATTAATTGGATTGTCTTTTTATATAATGACACGTTTTTCGCCCTGACAGAAAATGAAGAATTATATCTATATTACTTCATAAACAAACCTAGTAGACCCTGATTAGATGGCTCCTATAGGAGCCATCTGATCTGGGTCTACTCTGTTTGCAAGAGCGTATAAAGGCGTATCTATGGAGTAAAGGATTAGGCTAGTTTCAACAGGATTACAAGAACAAAGTTAATGTTTTATCACTTGTTTCTTGTCATTTTTTTCTCTGTTGCATTATTTAATTAGTGTCATGCTAGCAGCATGCTATTGTTTTGTTAAGCTTTGTTTTACATAAATTGTACCGTTTCAGATAGTTTGGATGATTCAGTTCAGACACCAAGGTCCAAAATATATGTCACTTTAATCATAGGTTTGAAAACAAATTACAGCTAAAAATGTCTTTCAAAATTGAGGCAGGCGGCATTTTGTTCCCATGACAATTTCTGAGAGTGCAAAAGAGTTAAAATTTAAAAACAAAATCAATCTTATTACTACCATCACTATGGATACTGCAAATTAATCCAAGGGAAAAAAAGAGGAAATGTTCATGGTCTTCAATTTGTACCTGACGTTGAAATTCTCCATCCACTAAAACTTGGCTAATAACAATGAGTGCTCGTTGATTCTTGGTGAAATTCAATCATGAAATTTACACAGCATCTGTTAAACATCAAAATGATCTTAACCTTTAGCCTGCTGAGCAAATTATTTTTCCGGAATGTTTCACTCATTACATTTTCAAAAGTCAAGCTATGATTCATTTGTCTACCAAGATGCAATCAGGATGTCAAACAGTTTGGATCCTGATGAGACGCCGAACTACCCGGCGTCTCATCTGTATTCAAACGGTTTGCAAAAGTATTCACTCATCCGCCCATAGCAGGCTAAAGGTTAACCTTAGATTTGAATTGTAACAACTTTGTCTGCTCAAACTCCGACATGCTTCAATTTTTCCTTACTTCCTATTCGTTAAAGCTTTTTGATAACTTGCTTACAAAGTGTCAAACAGTTTGGAACCTGATGAGACGCCGAGTTACTCGGCGTCTCATCTAGATCGAAGTTGTTTGCAAATGACCGCCAGGCCGCGTTTAGTACTATAAGTGCTAACACTCACTCCTTATTCACTTTTAATACACGTTTGCAATTAACTCAATCCTTTCCTTCATGTCGCCGACTTCAAGCGATTTCCACTATTTGGACAGCGTATCTAGAGTCAACGTAATATAGTTTTTATTTAACAATCAAACCTACAGCTGCGTTTATGTCGTACCTATATCGCACAAGTCAAATATTATTCTATATTAAATGTAGGTTATAACTGCACGTGAAAGTCGTCTAAAGTTAAATTTTGAATACCGAGTGTCACCTTATTTAACGTTTACCACGCTTTTCACGACATAACTTGCAATTGCAAACAGCTTGGATCCAGATGAGACGCCGAGAAACTCGACGTCTCATCTGGTTCCAAACTGCTTGACTTTCGTTAAATAGTTCCTCAAAAGCTTGATCGAATCGGAAGTAATCCAAATTGTGCTTGATCCAAAATTGTGCAATAAATACTTTGGGGGTTTTTTTCACAGCGGGAGAAAATGATAATGGGCGTTGTTTAATTACAGACGGGCAAATTGCCATGCACAGTTTCAGCCATTAACCCTTCGCTTGCTATTCGCGTCAATATACCTACCTGTAAATAGTGAAGACCCAGAGCTGTCTCATCAGGGCCTGCACTATTTACAAGTTGATTGTGCAACCAGTGCACTCCACAGCAGTGATTGCACAGCGAAATACTTGTACACAGTGAAGATATATGTAATTATACAACAGGGCATGGGTAAAGAAGGAGAAATGTATTTTAAAATTCAGCAAGAGAAGGGTTAATAATGTGTTGGCCTTTATCGTGCTAATTAACATGCAAATAGTTTGCTTTAATCGAAATCGAAAGCCCAGTACATCCAATATGATTTTTATAACTACATGTAATTCAATATTTCTGTTACCGTGTAGTTATTGTCTCCTAACATTGAGAAAGAAAAGATGAAGTGGGGAAACATCACTCTATACTTAAACAGTCAATTAGTTTTTGACAGAAATAAGGATCGGGAAATGTTTATTTCTCACATTTTGGTTGTTTTAAATCAGATGACAAACATCGGGGAAATATTGTTCCCACTTGAATTAAATAATCAACTTTAACCACAAAGCTGTTCAAATTAATTGAGGACAGATACAAGTTACATGTAATATTGAACAATGCCAATTCAATTGTAATATCTTATAAAGTTTTGAGTACAGCAAAACTCCTTTCAACCGGACGTTAAATTGGGTATAAATATCGTTCTTGCAGACAGGTGGCAGCTTAATGCAGAGTAAAAGTCATACAGAAAGCTCCTAGATGAGCCTTCTGCATAACTGTCACTTTGCATTAAGCAGCTACCTGCCTAAAAGTATCTAATTTCTTCTCTACTAGAATGTCGGTTTATAGAGTGGTTTCATTGTACGTTACGCTGGTGGTTTAATCCGCCGATCTTAAAGAAGAATTGAGAATATTTCAGGCAAGTGACTGCTTAACCCTTTTCTTCATACAGACGCCTTTTCACGCATTTGCAAACAGAGACGTTATAATAGATCTAACTCTTCGGGTTATACCAATACCAAAAACATCTTGTACATATATGACATTACAAACATCCAGCTAATTTCGCCGCAGCCACCCTTTGACGAAGATTCAAAATGACCATGATTTACTGTGAGACTAGTTTTTAGATTTACACTCCAGATCAATTACAGCTGCAATATTTTTCACTGTGCTCACTTAGCCTCACTAATGCCCAAGAACTCTTTGATATTTGATGTGTTGTTATCATTATGAAGGTCATTTGCGGGTCATTTGCTGCCCAGCATAATGTACTCCAAATACCTTCTGCACTCTGAGCAATTAATATCTGCAAATATTGTCATCTGCTGTAATTTTTTTATTCCATATATTTTCAAAAACAAATGCCATAGTGACACAGTTTGGACACTGGTGAGGTGCCAAGTTACTCGGCGTCTCATCTGGATCCAGACTGTTTACAAAGATATTATAAATGCTAACAACCAAAGCAATAGCAGCTGGAACAAAACGCATACCTGTTTAGAGGAACAGTTGCTTATTTCAGAAGTCAGTTGATCGTCTTTGGTCAGTAATTGGTATGTCCTTGCATAACATTTCTTATAAATATGTATATCAAGAGAAAGGTTTTGTATCAGAGATAAGAAAAGACCCTGTAATCGCAGCTATTCGCCTTAAAAGACGTTTCAAAGCATGCTTTAACTGACACCTTTCAAATTGACTGTCAAAAGGTCTTATCAGTGCCTGAATCATTACATGAGAACTTTGTATTTCTGGGTTTCCAAATGTTCACATTCCCCTCTTTAAGTGTTTAAAATATCGTTTTCAGCAAATTGATGTCTCTTAACCCTTTCCCTCATAGAAACGTATTTTCACGCATTTAAACAGAGTAGACCCAGATCAGACGGCTCCTATAGGAGCCGTCTTATCAGGGTCTGCTCTGTTTGCTAACGGAATTGGACAGGTCTGTTTATTTACCTTCTACAATGTTCCACCTCCCATACTTCATTATAACTATTTTGTCCATGAATACTTAGTTGGTATTGAAATTTGGAATAAACATTGACCAGGGAAAGGGATGAAAAGCGTTTTCCTCATTCTGCAATCATTTTAAAAATTCCCCATGTATCTCTTAATCAAAATTACTAAATAATATTGCTGCCTGTTTTATCTTCTATCCTGCTTAAACATGTTCTACGCAGCCATTTTACGCTTGCGTAAAACCTCGCTTGTTATATCTTACATGAGTACAGTAAAACCTCTCTAAACCGGAATTATAGTAAACAAGAATTTAGATTCTTAAGGTAGGTGGCTGCTTATTGCAGTGTGACAGTCATGCAGAAAGCTTTCAGAGGAGTTTTCTACATGACTTTCACCCTGCATTAAGCCGCCACCTGTCTTACAGATCGGTATTTATACTTAATTGATCGTCCGGTTTAGAGGGGTTTTCCTGTATTGACCCATTTGCTCTCAGTTGATTCTTCCATGCTTATATATTGGATTAGTCCATTTTTTATCTAAGGGTTGCCTGGTCAAAATTTTCAATATCGTTTTGTTTGATATTGAAATTCCTATCAGCAAACAGTGTTATGCGGCGTCTGATCAGAGTCTACACTGTTTGCCTAAGTCCCATATATGGGATCGTGGGAGCAAATGGGTTATTAAACAGGGAAATGATTAATGAGTGGAAGCCGTTTTGCTGCCGCCTGTCTTAGAACCTGATAATGGTATTCATTTGAGTGTTCCGATATAGGCGAATGGCTCTTAATGGCCAGGGGAGTAAATGTACAATCGGCTGAGCGGTCATTCGGACTGAAAGTAGACTATAACTGGGTACTTCACTTTAGAATTGGATATATATAGTACCATAAGCAAACAGAGCAGACCCTGGTCAGATGGCTGTTGTATCATATATATTTATTTGCTGAATTTTGTAATGGTATATGTACACATAGTGTTTTGAATTTGGTAGAAACTGTAGAAATATATCTATTGTAATTTCATTAGCAAACAGAGCAGATCCTAATTTCTTTTATATGAAGGAAAGGTTTAAAGAAATGTACCATAATTGATGTCGCAGAATTAACAAATTACATTCACGAAACACCTAAACATGCTAAAACATTACTATAGCAACAAAACTGTATTGTGAAATGTAAGGTTATCAAAGTTCAACTCTTTAATTAACCCTGTCGGCGCCAAATTTCTAATTGTCGTCTGCTGTCCAATTTTGTTAAATCATTCGGAAAAATAAGGAAATTAGATAAATAAATGCAACTTTCAAAGGAATAAAGCACAAATCTAGAACTAGAGATTCAGACAAAAAGTGAAGTCCCTGATCAGACGCCGCCTTGAAAAGTCGGCATCTGATCTGGGACTGCACTATTTCTGGTGGTGCATTTATGCGACATTGGTTGGTTTACGTCATGAATTCAAGTGCGAGAAATCTAACTGGAAACCCGCTATATGGCGATGCGCTAGTATCGCGCGCCGGATTTCTCCGCCCTTGATTTTGTTTTGGCCGAGACAAAAATTAGATATATCCAAATCTTATATATTATAATCAACTTTAGAGAGATATTAGTAATGTTTTAGCAAGCTTATGCGCCTCTTGAATGTATTAGATACAGTAAAATGTTTCAAATCAATCGCCTATGTCTACTATTAACCCATTATCTCATAGGCTATTTTTAGATCCAAACTATTTGAATAAATCTAATGAAAGGGATTTTTTAGAATTGTTTTGTTTTGAAGCCATTGTGATAAATAGAGCGTTTGCTCCTATGGAGAAAATGCTCTATCTATCACAATGGTTTCCAAAAGTGACTTTTACAGAGGCGTCAAAAGGCGTCAACAAGAGGGAATGGGTAAAAAATCGTCAATATGAGGGAATGGGTCAAAAAGCGTCAATACGAGGGAATGGGTCAAAAAGCGTCAATATGAGGGAATATGTTAAAGAAACAACGAAAACAGAACAAACCAGACCAGAATAGACACTTTATTGAAACAATTTACATAGTATATCTTACATTCACGTGCACAATTTCAAAGTACAGTAAATAAAAACAACCTCTAAGCCGGAATTCTAGTAGAGAAGAATTTAGGTACTTTTATACAGGTTGCTGCTTAATACAAGGTGAAACACAAGCAGACAGCTCCTAGAGGAGCTTTCTGCATGACTTTCACCCTGCATTAAGCTGCCACCTGTCTAAAAGTGAACAACAGAAAAACCCATCTAAACTGCAATTTTAGCTGAGACGAATTTAGATACTTTTTAAGAAGGTGGTTGCTTAATTTATGGTTAAACTCATACAAAAAAGTTCAAAGAGGAGCTTTCTGCATGACTTTCATCCTGCATTAAGCTGCCACCTGTCTCCAATGCCGATACTAATACAAAATTAACGTCCGGTTCAGAAGGCTTTAACTGCATAATTAACCCTTCTATTGCTGAATTTTAAAATACATTTCTCCTTCTTCACCCATGCCCTGTTCTATAAGTATATATATCTTCACTGTGTACACGTATTTCGTTGTGCAATCACTTCTGTGGAGTGCACTGGTTGCACAATCAACTTGTAAATAGTGCAGACCCTAATGAGACAGCTCCTGAAGGAGCTGTCTCATCTGGGTCTTCACTATTTACAGGTAGGTATATTGACGTGAATAGCAAGCGAAGGGTTAACTACAAATCTTGCCATCACCGGCATACAATATAGGCAAGGAGACTAAAGAGCAAACCATACTATTGACGTCATGGGATATCTGGTACCAGAACATACATGTATGGGCACCGTGTAGTTGCAGATCAGGTACCACTTTAAAACATTGTATCTGATCAAGGTCTATATTATTCGCTACTCGTAGGAATCTACCATATTTTGTACATTGCGTGAAGATAGCAAAGTCACAAGCCTCGGTGTTACATGTATCAAACATCGAAGTTTGAATTTAATCTAAAGGATCTGGTAGGTCATATTTTGAGTTTTACTCAAAATGTGACCAATCTGATGGCTGAAAATGAAATAAAAATATAGTGCTATCTCTTTCAACAGTAGGTAATTTTCGTTTTGCAAAATACAGTATAACCTGTCTTAAGTGGCCATTCATTGATTTAACCCTTTCGCTGTCAAACTCTGTCGTCTGCTAACTTTGTTGTCTGCTCCAAATTTTCATTCTTTTGATTTTCTTCATTTTTGTTTCAAAAACATAGTAACAGTAACTAACAGTTTGGATCCTGATGAGACGCCGAGTTACTCGGCGTCTCATCTGGATCCAAACTGTTTGCATAGGTAATCACAGATCCGGCATTGGCAGCGAAAGGGTTAACATAGACGTGTGAAAAAGCAGGTGGCTGCTTCATGCAGGGCAAAAGTAAGGCAGAAAACTCCTACAGGATATACTCATGCTGGTAAAAGGATTGCAAACCCTGACCCTTCTTTCATGGACTCTCTGATCTGGATCTACACTGCTTGAATATGTACAATGTACTAGATCATTGGAGTGTATGGGTTAAAGATATAAGTTCTGTTTTTGGATTGTATATTTGAACATATCTTTTGTGGAATTTACAAAATGAAGTTTCGAACGGACAAAACTTAGGAGCCTCCAGCATTACTTTCGACCTGCATCAAGCTGTCACGTGTGTTTCTTCATATATATATTGATATAGTTGTTAATAATTCTGTATTGTAAAGTTTGGAAGAACCGAACGTTTACTTCCAGTTATCCCGAAGTTGAGTTATATCGAAGTTCAACTGTACGCAAATCCACACACTTCTCTCACCACACGAACATACTCACAAGCATACATAGAACAACAGATAAACATGCTTACAGTACCCCCCCCCCCCCTATAACGACCACTAAATTGTGTTAATTAGTTGGTAATTGGGGTAGGTGGTTGCTTAAAGCAAGGTGAAAGTAAACACAGAACGTTCCTATAGGAGCGTTCTGTTTTACTTTCACCTTACTTTAAGCACCACCCTGCCTTTAACACAAAATACTTGATGTAATTTAGTGGTCGTTATGGAGAGGTTTTGCTGTACTCAAAAAAACTAAAATCATTTCTCTTCCAAAACCTATGTTATAACTACTCTTTAGAATCGTCTCGAAGAGATGGTTCTAAAGAGTGACCGCAACATAGGGTTTGGTGGAGAAATGAAGGAGATGCTCTTGAAAATGTTTTATTTTACGCATCTTATCTGGACATCTGATACCTGTACATGTAGAATACGAAACATTTCTCGGATGACTCGAACCTATGTTATCTTGAAGTCATTTGTATGATCAATTGAAGTTCGAGATATCGAAGTTCAACCGTAAGTCTCCGGTAATACCAAGTAACTCAATCATATATGTACATTGCAACCAATGTGACGGAAACCCATTTTCAAAATGTATCAAGAACAATCACCGTTTGTCTAGTGTCTGCACTGGTTGCAGAACAGGGTTGTAACGCAGAGAATTATTTAACCCTTTCCTCCAGAAATACGCCTTTCTATGCCTCTGTAAAAATCACCCGTTGAAACCATTGTGATAAATAAAGCATTTGCTCTTATAGGAGCAAATGCTCTATTTATCACAGTGGTTTCAAACTACAAAATTCTGAAGTTTTCCTTTTCTCTAGTAAATGTTCCTTTTGGGTAGATTCATTCAAAGAGGTTGGGTCTAAATATAGCCTATGGAGGAAAGGGTTAACCATTTACCTGTAAAATATTCATGTAAGAAATAATGACATCATTAATATTTATTAGCTGATTATTTTCATAATAGCATATGTACACAGGGTTGTTTGGTATTGGTAGAAACTGTAGAATCAAATCTATATTATTCCTTAAGCAAACAGAGCAGACCAAGATGTTACAACAATCGTCTAATCTGGGTCGTCTTCTCTGTTTGCCAAGGCGTGAAAAGGCCTTTATATGAAGGAATGGGTTAAGAATATAAATTAACATTTTTTTGTGGGGGGTTTTCTCCGCCACATCCTATCTTGCGGGTACTCATTAGAAACTCATCGGACATATGATTCTAACGAGGACCAATAAGATGGCGGTCTGGCGGAGAAATAAAAGATTGCGGATATATAGGACCTCTGTCACGAGTTTTCATTTGAGATTAACTTTTCTTAAACAAGCCTAGAAAATAAAGTTATTAAGTGAGCCTTTAGAAAGCTTAATAACTTTTTTTCTTAACGAGTTTAAGAAAAGTTTTTTCTCAAATGAAAACTAGTGTCCGATTCTTTTTATCACATAACTTCAACGCCTTTGATGGGGGAATGTATTAAAACTTACATGACAAGACAAAACTATGGATGTTACCTACATGCGCTAGCTACGCCCATGATTAATTGTTCATTAGTGGCAGAGTCATATTTAAATTGTTTCATATGCAAACAGAGCAGTCCCTGATCAGACGGCTCCTACGGGAGCCGTCTGATCTGGGTCTACTCTGTTTGCAAAATGTGTAGAAAAGGCGTGTACATGGAGTAAAGGGTTAAAGCGACTTAAAACCCGATACAAAAAAAAACATACATAAACTTAATGTACAACACTTGGACACAAACTTATTTCTGCAATCACTACCGTAATACAAAAAGGCAAACGTATATAGATATAGTACATCCTCTCTATAGTGGCCAAGTAATTAGTTAGTTTGAGTGTCGTTCCTTAACTCTTTCCCTGATGAGTATTCATGTAGGAAATAATGACGTCATGGATATTAATAAGATTATTTTTTAATAATGGCATATGAACACAGGATATTTTGGCTCAGGCAGAAGCTGTAGAATCAAATCTATATTTCACCATTAGCAAACAGAGCAGACCCTCCTACAGGAACCGTCTGATCTGGGTCTACTCTGTTTGCAGATGCGTCAAAATGAGCTTACATAAGGGAAATGGTTAACTCTTTCGCTGCCAAGTATTGTCGTCTACAAACTCTGTCGTCTGCTACCGTTTGTTTAAGCCCCCCCCCCCTTTTCTTTAATAAACAAGAGATCCATGGTGATCCTGTTTCGCTTACCTGGTTTGATATATTTCACGTGACTTACTACTCATGCAACGGACTGGAAAGATTTATACAAATCTGATAGGGCTTCAGCTACAAATAATTCTTCTGACAATTGTGACAATCCAGTCAGTGGTTTAGGTGAAGTGTTTTGTTAAAATACATTTTTAGCTTGTGTGACCTAAATATGCAATGGTCGGGAGCGATTTATATAATGTTCATGGATGGTCAACTGAAGTTAATTAACCCTTTCCTCCATAGGTTATTTTTAGACCCAACCTCTGTGATTAAAGCTACCGGAAAGGAAATATTTACTAGAGAAAAGGAACATTTTAGAATTGTGTTGTTTATAAACTATTGTGATAAATAGATCATTTGCTCCTGAACATTTTAAAATTGTGTTGTTTAGAAACCATTGTGATAAATAAAGCATTTGCTTTATTTATCACAATGGTTTCAACAAATGACTTTGACAGAGGCGTAGAAAGGTTAAAGTGAATGTTGGCTGCAATCTATTCTGTAGGTTAGATGTTTAAAGGAATTGGCCATTAAAATATATTTTACCTCGTGTGACCTACTTATGCGATCGACCGGATATTGTTTTACTTTTATAGTGGGTCACCGAAGATCATGGTCGAAATCGATTCAGCAGTTTATGAGGAGATGTCATTTTTAAAGGAACGGCTCATTAAAATCTATTTTCAACTGGTGTGACCTTCCTAAGCAATTCATATAACTTTCATGGTCACCTGAAGAACAGTTCTGTGAAATTTGGCTGAAATTTTTTAATCTGGTTAACCCTTTCGCTGCCAAATTCTGTCGTCTGCTAACTTTGTCGTCTGCTACAAAATTTCTCTTTTTTTTTCATTTTTTTTTCATATTTGTTCCAAAAACATAGTAACAGTAACAAACAGTTTGGACCCTGATGAGACGCCGAGTTACTCGGCGTCTCATCTGGATCCAAACTGTTTGCATAGGGAATCACAGATCCGGCATTGGCAGCGAAAGGGTTAAGGAGGAGATGCCATTTATTTGCCATATATATCATTCGTAAAATTAAAATCTATTTATAGCTCCTGTGACCTACTTATCGAATCGATCGGAGCCGTTATGGAATTGCACCTGAAGATAATTTCTGCTAAATTTGGTTGAAATCCTTTCACTGGTTTGGGAGGAGTTGTCATTTAAACAAATTATCCGTAAAAATCTATTTTTAGCTGATGTAACCTACTTATGCATTGGACCGGAACGATTTATATAACTTTATGAAGATACTGCGAAATTTTGCTGAAATCAATTCATCCGCTTAGGAGATGTCGTTCAAAGAAATTATTCGTTAAAATCTATTTTTAGTTCGCGTGAACTATTTAATAAATCAACCGAAAAGAATTATATAATGTTCATGGTGGTCGACTGAAGATCATTTCTGTGAAATTTGGTTGAAATATAGTTCGTGGTTTAGATGTCATTACATGTAATTAAATTATTCTTTAAAACTATTTTAGCTCCTTGACCTACTATTTCCAGCTGGCTTGCGGTAGGTCGATGGTTCTACCCGGATGTTCTTCTGTGCACGAAACAATGCAATTTGTTCCGTGCAAAGAAGAAACTCTGGAGTCTTCCTCCACCTGTAAATTAGGTGGACGTCGCGGTATGACTGAAATACTGTTAACCATTTCCTCCATAAATACGCCTTTCTACGCCTCTGTAATAACCAATTTCTTGAAACCATTGTGATAAATAAAGCATTTGCTCCTATAGGAGCAAATGCTCTATTTATCACAATGGTTTCAAACTACAAAATTCTAAAAGTTTACTTTTCTCTAGTAAATGCTCCTTTTGGGTAGATTCATTCAAAGAGGTTGGGTCTAAAAATAGCCTATGAAGGAACGGGTTAAGCGCCGTTAAACCCGATAAAAACAAAAACAAACATTGACCTTCTAATGCAGTGGACCGGAATAATTTGTACAACTTTCGTGGAGGGTCAGGTCATTCCAGTAAAATCTGGTGAAAATCCGTCAGTGGTTAAGGAGGAGATGCCTTTTAAAGAAATTGTTCACGACGGACGACGCACAACGCACGACGGACGATGGACGATGACGGACGACGGACACAGGGTGATCCCAGTGATCTCACACTGGTACTGCCAGGTGAGCTAAAACATTACCACAGCTATAACAAACAGTTTGGATCCTGATACTACTCAGCCTCTCATCAGGATCCAAACAATTTGTATAATACAGACACTGTAGAACCAGATCACTGTTATTCTATAAGCAAATAAAGAAGACTCTGGTTAGATAGCCCCTATTAGATGTCCGATTTGGATCTACTGTGTTGGCATGTCTCTTTCTCAAGAAAAGGGTTTATAACCCTTTATGCCCAGTGTCCCTTAAAAGGGGTGTAAGCAAACAGTGTAGACCCAGATCAGAGGGATCCTTCAGGGGCCCTCTGATCAGGATCTACACTGTTTGCTGAAGCCACCGATGTCAGTGGCTTATTTCAATAAATAGTGTGTTAGCTGTGTCCCCCTCAACATGAAAAATGAAGGCTTTCCACAATGAAATTTGGACGAGTTTTCTTCAAATAATGTGGGAATAAATGGGAAAAACAAGGGAATCTGTACAATCTGGTGGCTGCTTACTGGAGAACGAAAGCAATACAGAAATATCTTTGGAAAGCTTGTAACAGTAGCCTTGACCTGCATTAAGCTACTACCGGTCTTAACGTATTCCCTCATAGACTATTATAGACCCATTCCCTCATGGCTATTTTTAGACCCGACCTCTATGAATAAATTTACTGAAAAGGAGCACCTACTAAAGGAAATATTTTTTTTAGAATAGTTTTAAAAGCAATGCGATAAATAGAGCATTTTCTCATATGAAGCAAATGCTCTATTTATCACAAAGGTTCAAAAAGGTGATGTTTACAGAGGCATCAAAATGAGGGAATGTGTTAAACCCGACACATTAGACTGGCATGTTAGTGGCCATTTAATAGAGACTTTCACTGTATATCCGTTAATATTGAAAGAATGATAAACAGTCTGGACATTTTAGAACGCCCTTCCAGGAAACCTCAACCAGTCCGACTTTTATATTAACACTTGTCGAAAATTTCCTCTTCTTTCCATTCGTTGACCGGCATTTTCAGGAAGGACATGGCCAAATCTTTATTGTCGACGCCCGACATATCTAAAAAGATACACACACTAAAAGTTCTACAAGTGATCCTTCACTCATTCCCTCCAACTGAAGCCTTTTCATGCCTCTTCTAAAGTAATGTTTTGAAACCATTGTGATAAATAGAGCATTTGCTCCATAGGATCAAATGCTCTATTTATCACAGTGGTTTAAAAACTACACAATTCTAAAATAAAATCCTTTTCTCTAGTAAATGCTTATATTCAGTAGATTTATTCAAAGAGGTTAAATCTAAAAATAGCTAAGGAGAGAATAGGGGTTAACATGCTTAACTCTTTTGGCGCCCAATTTCTTATTGTCGTCTGCAACCCAATTTTGTTAAATCATTTGGTACAATAAGGAAATGAGATAAATAAATGCAAATTTAAAAGGAATAAGGCACGTGCATAGAAATCGAGATTGAGACACAAAGTGACGTCCCTTATCAGACGCCGTCTTGGAAAGGCGGCGTCTGATCTGGGACTGCGCTATTTTTCGTGGCGCATAAAGGCGACATTGGTGGTGAAAGGGTTAAACGTATTTCATTAGAGGGTTAATACACGTTTTTTCGGGCAATAACATCTGCAGTGTCCCGAGGGACTGTTGTTGGCCCGAGCCCGAAGGGCTAGGGCAACAACATTCCCGAGGGACACTGCAGATGTTATTGCCCGAATACAAACGTGTATTAACGTTATTCTTGCATAAAACCCATTTTCTGCTTTCCTGCATCAATTTAATTCTTCCAAATACAAGCAAAACTATACACTTCTTTCACACACTTCGTTCGATTTAAATGCTGTTTCCGGGCCACTGTTTTCTTTCTGACGTCATTTCATGACGTCAAATTTTATACCGTTTACACGGAATTTCATTCAATATGTCTATCACTACAGTAGTATTGTCCTGTTTTATTAACCTGTCAAATTTGAATATTCCTACGTCACTGAAAGGATATATTTAGCTTGGGTAAACCTGTGTTTCAAACGTTTTTCACGAGATTCACAAATAAATATACAGGTACTTGAATAAGCCAAGTAAGAAAGCTTTTATTAGCGGAAACTATCGATATCAACCGAAGCTATATATGGCGTGTTCAGCAAGCGTATAATTTGACAGGTTAATAAAACAGGACACTACAACGATCAGATGGCGTTGTTTACAAAACAGTACGTATGTAAACACAGAAAATTAAAGATAAATTAAACTGCGACATGTTGTATAGGTTAATCCAGGTCTAACAGCATAACCACTACACCACTGCTTCCTATCCTGATATACATGCCACAGTTGTATTGTCCTGTTTTATTAACCTGTCAAAATTTAAATAATTATACGCTTGCTGAACACGCCATATATGGCTTCGGTTGATATCGATTGTTTCCGCTGATAAAAGCTTTCCTACTTGGCTCATTCGAGTACTTGTACATTTATTGTGAATCTCGTGAAAAACGTTTGAAACACAGGTTTACCAAAACTAAATATATCCTTTCGGTGACGTAGGAATATTCACATTTTGACAGGTCAATGACAATAAAACAGGACAATACTTATCGTTAATTTTCTGTGTTTACATATGCTTAGGCCATAACGCTATATTAATAATAGCATTCGCGTCCATTGTTTACCTTAGGCACCGAATAGGTATAGTCAAACAACTAGGTCTGACGTGTCAAAGGCCAGCCGAGTCCATTTTTTAGGGAGATCAGCGTTCCGCATGTTCTCGGACCATTTTCTTAAACAGACGAGTTTAGTATATAAGATAAAATTGAAGGCAGAAATGTTGTCAGCAGTTTAGCGCAGTGGGTAAAGTCTAGGTACGCAGAAGACATTGCGAGACTAGTTTTTTTTATTGAGCGTGGGTTCGAATCCCGTGTCGACCTTAATTTTTTTTTTTTAATTTTGAATGAATAGTTGAGTATTATTTTATGTCATATTGTAAAATTGTAATGGCCATTTATGCACATGTTCGTCTCTGTATCTGTATCTCTATAAGTACGTTGACGCTACCAATACTGGCTTTAATTCAACGGGAACGGGGTGCGCTTAGTAAGAGTTTGTTAACAGCGATTTGAAGCACTCGATAGATTCCGCTTCTACGATGTTATCACTCAGCTTATTCCAATCCAATGTTGTTCTCACAAAGAATGAGTGTCTAAAGTTCACTGTATTTGCGAATATAGGGGCAAAGCACTGTTTATTATTATTAACACTGTTTTCGACGATGTTTTTTTGGATATAGTCTTCGTATTTCTTTGCCCTAATTGTTCTTTTTGGCCTTAATGGTTTGAGATAGTGCTCAATGTTGATAGCCGGCACGTGCCCTTTCACCACCTTGTACAGTAGTACATCTATGTTAGGGAAAGGTGCCTTTGTTTGAGTTCGAGTCCTATATTAGCCATATTTTCAATAATAAATCGATGCTAAAATATGAATATCAAAATAAGTTTTAGCAAATGTCTTGTACAAGTGGCTTCTTAATGCACAACAAAATTATTAATGCTCTTAAGGGGACTTTCCTTAATATTTTAGCAAAAAAAATAAATATTTTAGGTTGATGCGAGACTCGAACCTGCGCCTAAAAAAATGTTCGCCGATCATATACTTCTTTATGGTCCTATGACTTATCCACTACGCTATATTTCCGATAACTAATGCGCTTATTCTTTATAGCTGTAACTAAACATTTTCTTTTATAAATGGCACGTGGATATCCGAAATGCTGATCTCCCTTAAAATGAACTCGGCGAACCCGTGACCCGTCAGACCTAGTTGTTTGACTATATAATTAAAACCGGTCAACAACAGCGCGTGAGCACGAGAATCGCCTTGTTAATACATGGTCTAGCGGGACTACAACAGCACGTTTTGTGCAAGAATAGAGGGTTAATACACGTTTTTTCGGGCAATAACATCTGCAGTGGTCCGAGGAACTGTTGTTGGCCCGAGCCCGAAGGGCTAGGGCGACAACATTCCCGAGGGACACTGCAGATGTTATTGCCCGAAAACAAACGTGTATTAACGCTATTCTTGCATAAAACCCATTTTCTGCTTTCCTGTATCAGTTTAATTCTTCCAAATACAAGCAAAACTATACACTTCTTTGACACACTTCGTTCGATTTATGCTGTTTCCGGACCACTGTTTTCATGCTGACGTCATTTCATGATTGTATCAAATACCGTTTACACGGAATTTCATTCAATATGTCTATCACTAAAACAGTTCATTGTCGGTGCCCCAGAAATACTCGCACCGTTCACCTAGCTTAGGCCAAAACGCTATATAGCATTCGCGTCCATTGTTTACCTTAGGCCCCGAATAGGTATAATTAAAACCGGTCAACAACAGCGCGTGAGCACGAGAATCGCCTTGTTAATACATGGTCTAGCGGGACTACAACAGCACGTTTTGTGCAAGAATATATTTTTGAGTTTGGAAACTAGTGGTATTATTACTCGGTAGTTTTATCTCTTTCCCTGTTCTGTGTTTAATCCAAATCTTATTACCTACTGCATATTCATGTTCAAAATAATCATAATAAAATATGGAAGGTGGAACATTGTAGCCATTATAGGAAGTAAAGAAACAACTTTATCAAATTCCATTAGCAAACAGAGCAGACCCTTATCAGACAGCTCCAATGGGAGCCGTCCGATTTTGGCCTACTCTGTTTGCAAATGTGTGAAAATGTGTTTATATGAAGGAAAAGGTTAATAACTCTGATCACAATTTGAAACAAAATAATGTCTGATCAAATTTGGATCGGGTGCAGTCTTCCGAATCACATGTATATAACTTCATAGGCAAACTGAACAGAACCTGATCAGACATCTTCTCCAAAAGCTGTCTGAGCTGGGTCTACTTTGTTTGCAAAGGCGTTATAATGTGGTGTGTTTGGTAAATTTGACCAAAATAGCTACAGAATTTGGGAACGCTTGCGTCTCAAACATGTATGATTCGATAAAATCAGGCGTACTATAGATATAGTAAATCCCGCTAATGCGACCACCTAAAAGAGGTATAATTCTGGGTGCTAGATGCAAGTGGTAGCTTAATGCAGGACAAACGTAATGCAGAAAGCTCCTTTCTGCATTACTTTTGCCCTGTATTAAACAACCACCTGCTTATAGATACACCCATGTTCCTTCATTAAGTGGTCGTATTAGAGGGGTTTTATTGTATTTCCTTTGTCAAACGTCACATTAACAAATACAGCATTTGATTTTGACAGTCTCAAAAGAGCGCTTTGCAGAGCTGCCCTGTCTTATGTTTGTTTGCTGCAAGTTTAGCCCTTTCCATGTTCATTATTCATGTAAGACATAATTACATCATGGATATTTATTAGCTCAATTTTCATAATGTAAACTTTTCAAGGGATTTGTTTTCCTTTGAAAGCAAACAAAACAGACCCTGTTCAGACGTCTAACCCGAAACTACTCGGTTTACAAATGCGTGAACGTGCGTTTATATGAAGGAAATGGTTAAGGAAATGGTTAAGGAAATGGTTAAGGAATTTCTCTAAAACGAGTTTTAGGTATTGACAATATCAGGCATCACTGAAAATCTAGGTCCAAAGGTACACAACTCTGAAACAATGAGGTTGACAGATACAAAAAGCTTTCTGCATGACTTTAATCCTGCATTTAGCAGCCACCTGTCTAAAAAACGGACAAAGATACTATCTGAGTATTAGAATTAACGAAGCTTTACTTGAACCATCTATCCATTCAGATCTTATTGACATTATCTTCCCAGAGTTATCGTTCTTTTTACAGTGTTTTCGAAGAGAGTAGCGCGAACGACAACTCTAGATGAGTGTAAAACGAACGACAATTCTGGGTAGAGACAGGCTTACCAGATGCATTACTTTGGAAAGAAGCCCTGCGTATGTCCATGTCCCTACCAAACTTGTGGATTTCCTTTTTTAAGTCGTCGTCCAATGATCCGCAGCGTTCTGCCGGGTCGTTGTTGCCACTGTCAAACTCATTCTTGTCTAGGAGCCAGTATGTTGAAACCTTACCTCGCCCCTAAAACAGACAGACATTTGATTATTCCTTTGCCTGCATGTTCAAGCATTTGCGAACAGAATAGACCCAGATCAGACGGCTCCTATAGTAACTATCTGATAAGGATATACTGTGTTTGCTAAATCTGAGTCAACAGTTTTTGTCAAAGCAAAACAAATCCGTGAAAAATAAAAAAAATAAACAAACTTTCAATTAATAAATATTCATGATGTCATTATTTCTTGAATGAATATTGACTAGGGAAAGGGTTAATCTCTTACGTCCTTAATATTCATACAAGACTCCGCCTTTTGTGAATATTAATTAGCTTTATTAATGTATCAAATATATGAAGTACATGTAAGGCAAATTATTGCAATGGTTATAGAGAATAAAAATTGCTAACTCTGCTCGGGGTCTACTCTATTTACAAAGGCGTGAAAAGGTTTTAATCATTAAACTTTGCAAAACCCTACTTAGATAATCAAGCCAGAACGCATATTGAATTCACATTTCCTAAACGACCGTGTCTAAACTTCTAAATTTCTAAATTTATCTTTTTTCTAATGCTTGCCAACATTTTTATGTCCACCTTTTCTTTCTTTACATACTAGTTTGCCTCCGAACAAAGTCATTCTCATTTGATGGTATGTATAATCAATCACCGTTATATACATTGTATATTCATGTCGCTTCATAATATCATGCAGCTGTTCATTTTAGTGTTAACTGTATATTTCTATACTGATCGTGTTTGACGTACTTTGTAAAATATACCCGTATATACTACCCGGTGTAATATTTCGCAGCTTTTGAAAATATCTGTATGATAGTGGTAAAGACTATGACATACTTCATACATTGGTATATTGTACTACTTTATACTCATGATATATTCATGAGAAGTAGTTATGCCATATCTTTTGTAACATACTGTATCAAGGAAATGATCTATATAAGCTGTTAACTTTTGATCCAATCCGTTTTCTCAAATGCTGATGTAATTTCTGAATTATATATCATTGAAAGAAATGAAATATGTTTAACCCTTTCACCGCCAATGCCGCACAAATGTACCACGACAAATAGTGCAGTCCAAGATCAGAATGACGCCTTTTCAAGACTTCACTTTTGTCTCGGTTTTTATTTCCGTATCTGTGCTTTATTCCTTTGAAATGTGCATTTATTTATCTCATTTCCTTATTGTACCGAATGATTTAACAAATTTGGATTGCAGACGACAATTAGAAATTTTGCGCCGAAACAGTTAAACTGAAGTCGTAAAACGGCGGGATTATGAAGTAAGTGATAATAATATGACACGAGCTTAGCGAGTTATAATAAACGAGATTAATAAAAACAATATGTAATAACCACGAATATAATACTTTATTTATCACATAATCCTTAATAAGAACCATTGACGGTGTAACAGTCTACGCTGTTTGCAAATGATAGAAAGGTCGTTAATAGATCCAGCACGCTAAAGGTGGATATTTACCTTAATGTCTACAGCACCTCTCAGTTTCATTTTAAACTTTCCGCATTTCTTCAGATGAGCTACCACTTTGTCCGAGATGTGGATTTTGTTAGCTGAAAATATATACCATGTATAACCTCTCTTAACCGGAATTCTAGTCGATTATAATTTAGATACTTTTAGGCAGGTGGCTGCTTAATGCAGGGTGAAAGTCATGCAGAAAGCTCCTCTAGGAGCTTTCTGCATGACTTTCACCCTGCATTAAGTTGCCACCTGTCTCCAAGACCGATATTCATAGTAAATTTAACTGCCGGTTAAGAGAGGTTTTACTGTACCATGTATACAGTAAATACTCTTCTCACCAATACAGAAGCGTAGCAAGCGATACGCACTTACGCACGTGCATAACATCGGTCTGAAAGGAGAAAACATTATTATGGCCAAAATGATAAGCTTTTAACCCATTCTCTCATATTGACGCCTTTTGACGCCTCTGTAAAAGTCACCATTTGAAACTACACAATTCTAAATTTCCTTGGAGGATAATGCCCCCGAACCCATATAGCAACGGTGGGTACATTACATTCAGCTACGCTCCTGATTTGCCTTATGAATATTCATGTACGGCATAATAACTGTATGACTATTCACTAGCTGATTTTCGTAAATTACATCATGAACAAAAATATTTGTACCGTAACAGAAAGTGTAGAATTATAGAATCTGTCTGAAGCGGCCAATCATTTATTGAACACATGAGTCTTAAAAACAGATGGTTGATTAATGCAGGCAAAAGTAATTCAGAAAGCTTTCTTTTGATCTGCATTAAGCTACCACCTGCCTTTCAGACCCATAATTAGACCTGTTTTAGATGGCTGCTTAAGACAGGTTCTACTGTACTGCTCATACACAAACAGAGCAGTCAATAAAAAAAAACTGCTTCTACTGGAGCTATCTCATGTGTCTCTACAGAGGTCGTGATAAGATGCGTAAATTTAAACATTTTCAAGAATAGCTCCTTTATTTCTTCACCAAACCCTATACTCTGACCACTCTTTAGAATCGTCTCTTCGAGTGGTCACAGTATAGGGTTTGGTGGAGGAATGACGATTTTAGTATTTGGGTACGCACCTTTATAATTATGTAGCTCTGTAGACTCTGTTTAGACTGCAAATGCGTAAAAATGCGTACAGTAAACCCCTCTAATGCGACCACCTAAAGGATGTATAATTCTGGGTGGTAGAGGCAGGTGGTAGCTTAATGCAGGACAAAAGTAATGCAGAAAGCTCCTATAAGAGCTTTCTGCATTACTTTTGTCCAGCATTAAGCAACCGCCTGCTTATAACGGCAACCATGTTTATTCATTAAGTGGTCGCATTAGAGGGATTCTACTGTATCTATCAGGCAAAGCATTAACTCTTAGCGTGATGAATGAAAATGAGTTCTATTCAAACTTTGATCTGCTTTTTTTTCTTACTTTCGAATCGTTCAAGGCTTCACGGAACTATTGTTTGAGTGGGAAATCGTTTGGATCATAATGAGTCATCGAGCAACTCGGTGTATCATCTGGATCCAGACTAATGCAAATGTCGGTGAGGTATTGCTCAGCAGGCAAATGAATACTCGACAACTCACATAAAGTCTAAATTTGTGGCTTAAAACTGATGGTAGCTTAAAGTTGGATGTCAATTGCACAAGAAGCTTCCGGGGGAGCTTTCATCACTACTGTTATCACTAATTAACCATTTTACTCTAGAAATACGTCTTTTAACGACAGTAGTCCTTTATCAGACGGCTCATTTTATTCATTAACCCATTTATTCCCACGTTATTTGAAGCAAACTCGTCCAAATATCATTGTGGAAGGTTCCATTTTTCATGTTGATGGAGCACAGGTAACACAATTTTGTTGAAATAAGCCATTGACATTGGTGGTTTCAGCAAACAGTGCAGACCCTGATCAGAGGGATCTGATCTGGGTCTACACTGTTTGCCTCCGTCTCTTTTAACCCGTTCCTCCATAAATAGGCCTTTCTAAGCCTGTTGAAACCATTGTGATAAATAGAGCATTTGCTCCTATAGGAGCAAATGCTCTCTTTATCACAATGGTTTCCAACTACAAAATTCTAAAATGTTCCTTTTCTCTAGTTAATGCTCCTTTTCGGTAGATTTATTCAAAGAGATTTGATACAAAACTAGCCTATGAGCGAATGGGTTAAGGGACACTAGGCACAAATGGGTTAATTAAGAAGACGCTAAGAAGAGGTTATATTGTGCTAGTAGTAACCGTGACAAGATACGTTGCATTTTAGGTCATAATAGGTCTTTAAGACAGGCGGCAGGACAAATGGCATGCAGAATCTCCTAGAGGAGTTTTCTGCATGAATTCAACCCTGCATTAAGCAGCCACCTGCTTAAATGTATCTAAAATTATTCTCTACTAGAATTACGTGGCTTAGAGAGGTTTTGATATACTCAAAGGTCATCAACCCGTACGATGATGAAATTTCAAAATGAAATGGTCCCTCAGTTTTTAATATATAGAATACATACAGTATGAAATGGTAAAATGCTAGATGTTGTTTGATAGTAAACAGTGCAGACCCTGACCAGAGACTCATCTAGGACCCCTAGGTGTACACTGTTAGTAAACCCATTGCCCACACTCAAATGGCTAATTAAAAGCCACATCTAAGTGCATGACCAACGTTATCAACAGTCTGCATTACTTTAATTCTGTATTATCCATTCCCTCCTACTGACGCCTTTTGAAGCCTCTGTAAAAGTCATTTTTGAAATCATTGTGATAAATAGAGTATTTGCTCCATAGGAGCAAATGCTCTATTTATCGCATTGGTTTCAAACGTATACAATTCTAAAAAAACAATTATTTCTAGTAAATGCTACTTTTCAGTAGATTTATTCAAAGTGGTTGTTTCTAAGATAGTCTAGGAGGAAATGGTTTAAGCAACCACCAACACGGAGATACATCCATGAGTATTAATTAAGCGGTTGTCATAGAGACGATTTACTGATGGTCTAAGTTTCTTTTTTTTCCATAACTTACGCAGTCCTGTAGACTTCATTCTACTGGCTATAAACACTGTTTCTCCAAAGAGACAGTACTTCAACATGACGGTGCCGACAATACCAGCCAAACACGAACCTGTGTAAAAGAAAAACAAATTAAAATACGTACAAGTATGTAGTATCGAAACCGGTCTGTAAGACAGGTGGCAGTTTAATGCAGGATGAACGTCATGTTGAAAGATCTCAAAGGAGCTTTCTGTATTACGTTCATCCTGCATTAAGCAACCACCTGCCTAAAGAGACATGAATTAATATTTAATAAAATTCCGGTTTCGGCTGTATCATTACAGTCATCAGTCTATTCGACAGGTGGCAGCATAATGCAGGATGAAAGTCACACAGAAAGCTCCTCTGAGAGCTTTCTGTGTGACTTTCATCATGTATTTTAACCCATTACTCCATAAATACGCCTTTCTGCGCATTTGCAGACAGAGTAGATCCAGATCGTGTAAGATCAGGGTCTGCACTGTTTGCTTATGATATAATATTGACAAGATTCTACAGTTTCTGCCTTGGCCAAAATATTTCTTGTCCATGCGCTAATATAACAATTAATCTAATTAATATTCATAATGTCATTCCCTCTTATTGACGCCCATTGGCGCCCCTGTAAAGTCATATTTTGAAATCATTATGATACAGGAAATGCTCTATTTATCACAATGGTTTCAATACCACACAATTCTTAAATTTCCTGGGGGAGCATGCCCCGGACATAGGATCTTTGGCCATTTACTTCAACTTAAAAGGAAAGAGAGAAATGGATAAATTTACTCATACTGAAGGTCAGCATTGACCTGTGAATGGATACATAGACAGAGCAACAGACAAAGCGTACTGTCTTTAGAATCGTCCCGAAGAGACCATTCTAAAAGGATTGTCACAGCACGGGGTTTGGTGGAGAAATAAAGAAGTTATTCTTGAAAATATTTTAACTTATGAATCTTATCTGGAGCCCTGTATAGAGGAGCTGTATGTGAATTATGCGTCATTCACGTATAACCTATCTTAAGCGATCATAAAAAGATATCTAATTATGGATATGTAAGGCATGTGGTAGCTTAATGCAGGTTAAAAGTAATACATAAAGCTCCAATAGGAGCCTTTTGCATTACTTTTACACTGCATTAAGCAACAACCTCTTTGTTAAGATTTCTGTCTTCAATGAATGAAATACCGCTTAGGACAAGTTTTATTGAATAAATGTTCGCTGGTTTCCTAGTCATGTTGTAGCATATGTTGCCTGCCTGTCTGTCTGCCTGTCTGTCTGTCTGCCCCTGAAAACCACACTTTCCTGATCTCATTTTCTAGCCTGCGTTTTGCGCCCATTCTACATAGTCTCCTAGACTCTTACTCTATGTATAAAGCGATGGATGATCTGGTTCTACACTGTTTGCAAGGCTTAAGGTTGTTTTTTGTATACATGTAGTGGGAGTCAGTTTGTTACTGAGCAAGGACGCAGTAAAACCCTTATAAACTGGACATTAAGTTAAATATCGGTATTGGAGACAGATGGAAGCTTAATGCAGGGTGAAAGTCAGGCAGAAAGCTCCCCCTGGGAGCTTTCTGCCTGACTTTTACCCTGCATTAATCAGCCACCTGCCTAAAAGTATCTAAATTCTTCTCTACTAGAATTCCGGTTTAGAGGGGTTCTACTCTACCTGTATGTATCCCTATGCGGATGTTTAAACCCCTCGTGTGAGGTGCTGCGAACGTCATGTGGTTCATCAGGTGTAACAGATCCAACGCCAACGTCCCAATTTCCGTCACGTGATTTTCTCCATTCCGATTTGGGACACCTAGAAATTGACATCGAGTAAAACATGTTTTTGAGGGAAAAAAATATTGATTCTTTATTTTTTTCTTTCTTATATGTACTATAATTAGAATTATGGGATAGCAAATTGATTTTTGTAACCACGGATTTCATTGGCTCGTATGTATACCGGCGCTTCGTATTTCTGCGCTATACACTACAAGGATATATTTCAGTAAATTAATCACATTTTAATTCTTCTATTTACTCTAATCACTTTAAAACAACACGTTATATTCCCTAAAACATCAATTTCTTCTTGGATGGTTCCTTCCTGGATACTGCGAGCTGCCATATTGGAACATACGAGCCAATGTTACAAGATCAATATTCTGCTATCCAACAATTCTAATTATAGTCCATATAAATAATTATTTTTAAGAATCAATATATATTTTTTACCACACAAATATTTTTTAGTCCATATAAATATTTTATCACAATTATTTTTTTTGTCAATTGTTTTTACCACATTAATATATTTTAAGAACATAATTATTTTTTGGAGATTGAATAAATATATTATTTATTGAATTTTTTTTTATTGAATAAATATTTAAAAATTTTGGATCAATATTTTTTTACTGAACAAATATTTTTCTTTATACAATATTGCAACACTCCACACGCCATAAATGAGACTGTGTATTTTACTTATACGAATATTCGGACATCAATATAGGCCAAATTGGAATCAAACGAATTTAAAGTATAAATATAGGCCATAATAAGTAGACATTTCACCCCTGATTGACACAGAGGTCGAACGTACACAGTGTTATTTTGGTGTCAGTATAAATCTCTACTCCTATTTTCTACAGTTCTAGATATATTTAGATAGATTTGTACTAATACTACATACAACTCTAGTTAGAATTAGATAAATCTGTACTCCTATTTTCTACAGTTCTAGATAGATTTAGATAGAGTTGTACTAAGATAGAAATAAGATAGATTTAGATAGAGTTGTACAATAACTTTCATTTCAAGTGTTTGTACATTCTGCCATTTATGTTTATATGTACCATGGCAATGGACATGTCATGTTTATGCCAATAAAATATCTGTTCTGTTCTGTACTAATACTACCTACAACTCTAATTAGATTTAGATAAATATGTACTCCTAGTTTCTACAGTTCTAGATAGATTTAGATAGAGTTGTACAATAACTTTCATTTCAAGTGTTTGTACATTCTGTCATTTATGTTTATATGTACCAGGGCAATGGACATGTCATGTTTATGCCAATAAAATATCTGTTCTGTTCTGTGCTAATACTACCTACAACTCTAATTAGATTTAGATAAATATGTACTCCTAGTTTCTACAGTTCTAGATAGATTTAGATAGATCTGTACTAGAACTACCTACAACTATAGTTAGATTTAGATAAATCTCTACTCCATTGTCTCAGCTCTAGATAGATTTAGATAGATCCGTACTCCTATTATCTAGAGCCCCATTAAGATTTAGACAGATTTAGATTTAGACTCATACCGGAAGCTACCATGTAACAGTCGTTGATAGTTTCCACTTTGTAGGCGTCGTAAGTCTGGATCCGCTCTTCAAACATGTCCTGCAGGTTGTTAAGGAAGGACACAAGCTGCCTCGGAGACCAGTCTCTTGTGGTTTGGGTGAATCCAAACAGGTCAGTGAACATGATGGTACAAATCTTGAAGAAATCTGACTCAGTGTACGTGCATTGTGCCTTCAGCTTCTTTGCAATTGATTTTGGTACCATCTAAGTTGATACAAATACAGTTAAACCCTTCTAAAGTGACCTCCAAAAAGATACATACAGTAAAACCCCTCTAGTGCGACCACTTAATGAAAAAACATGGGTGTCGTTATAAGCAGGTGGTTGCTTAATGCAGGACAAGAGTCATGCAGAAAGCTCCTCTAGGAGCTTTATGCATAACTTTTGTTCTGCATTAAGTTACCACCTGTCTCTACCACCCAGAATAATACCTCTTTTAGGTGGCCACATTAGAGGGGTTTTACTGCAGTTTTATGTCTTGACCTTTTCACACATATAAAGGTGCTTCACGAATTTGCAAACAGAGTAGACCAATATCAGACGGTTCCTATAAGAGCCGTCTGATCAGGATCTGTTCTGTCTGCCAATGGAATTTGATAGATCTGTTTCTTTACTTTCTAAGTTGGCCATCAATTTTCCGCCTTCCATATTTCATTATAACTATTTTGTCCATGAATATACAGTAGGTATTGAAATTTGGAATAAATAAAGAACAGGGAAAGAGTTAAGGACAGGCGGTAGCCCAGTGCAGGAGCTTTCTGCATTACTTTTAGTCCTGCATTAAGCAGACATCTGCTTTTAAAGACACCTATGATTATTCATAAAATACTTTAGAAATGAATCCTCTGGATCCAGACTATTTGCATAGATAATCAAAGATGCGACATCGATGTTATAGAGTTAAAAACAGATTGTATATATACATGAATAGTAAAATAATAGTGTGCTGTATTTTGCTATTCCGAAAGCACAGACGGTTTGTTTCATATTTCGTTGAGAAAACAGGAATTGAAACACCCATACTCGATACAGGAATACGTGTGTGTTGTAAAAGTTTGCCCAACAATCAAACTACCGTGTTGTAATAAGACATGCGGTTATGCAGGAATATTTTTCCAGATATACAGATAAGAAATATTTCGGAAATGTATTTGAAATCTTCACCGAACCCTATTTTGCTAATACTCATTGTGTTTAGGCCAGTGCAACACTTACTTACAGTACAGGCGGCCATTAATTTATTGAACATGGAAGTCTTAAAACGCATATATTTGCTTAATGCAGGGCAAAAGAAATGCAGAAAGCTCCTCTGGGAGCTTTCTGTATTACTTTTGACCTGCATTAAGCTACCACTTGCCTGATTACACCTCTTTATGATGGCCGCTATGACAGGTTATGCTGTACATACATATACAATGAAACATCACTACATCGACCACCCCTTTTTGATGACAGCTTAAGACAAGTTCTAATATATAACATATTTACATAAACCTCTTATAAAATGTTTTAAGGATAGTCCATTACCTGAAACAACAGCGTATTGGCCTTGTGTTTTTCTATGTTTAATTCCGTTGTCTTGGCAACCAGTGTTTGCGTGTATCGTTGAATGTCGCTCGCAAGGGCCTCCGAGGAGAACATGATAATTGGGCACATCCCAATCACCACGACAACTAGCACAGCATAAACGACAACCTGAAGATACAAACATAACAATTTTACTTAAATCCTTTACCTGCTATGAAAACGAGGCCTATTTAACGCTTTTAACGCCTTTATAAACGCCTTTCCATGCATTTGCAAACAGAGCAGACCCAGATCAGATGGCTCCTATAGGATCCATCTGATCAGGGTCTGCTCTGTTCGCTAATGAATTTTATAGATCTGTTTCTTTACTTTCGGAAATGGCTACAATGTCCCACCTTCCATATTTCATTATAGCCATTTCTTTTGCCCTGCATTAAACAAGCAACTGCTTTTTAACCAATTCCTTCATATAAATGCCTTTTCACGCATCTGCAAACAGACCAGACCCAGATCATATGAGCCGTCTGATCAGGGTCTGCTCTGTTTGCTAATGGAAGTTGATAGATCTGTTTCTTTAGTTTCTAAAATGGCTACAACGTTCCATATTTCATTATAACTATTTTGTTCATGAATATTCAGTAGGTAATGAGATTCGGAATAAGCATAGAACAGCTTTCTGTATTAAGTGTGCCCTATGTTAAGCAACTACCTGTTTTTAAGACTCCAGTGATCAATAAATGAATGGCCGCTTAAGACAGATTCTACTTTAGTCCAGTGTTAACACAAACATAAAACATACCTTGAACAGGACTGATGCGAGCACTTCGTCGACCTCCTCCGAGATCCTGTGGGCGACTTCTTCCTGTATACCTAGCAAGGAGTCTAGATATTCGGTCATGTTGTCGAAGAACCACTTCGCCTTCTCGTTGGAGGTATAGTTCTTAATGGGGTCGTGGTACTGAATCTCACCCCTGAACCGTAAGACATACTATATGTACAGTGAAATATGTCTAAACCGAATATTCGAACACGTATTAACCCTTTCCCTCATATTGACGACTTTTGACGACTCTGTAAAAGTCACTTTGTGAAACCATTGTGATAAATAGAGCATTTGCTCCTATAGGAGAAAATGCTCTATTTATCACAATGGTTTCAAACTACAAAATTCTAAATTTTCCTTTTCTCTAGTTAATGCTCCTTTTCAGGAGATTTATTCAAAGTGGTTGGATCTAAAAAATAGCCTATGAGGGAATGGATCAATGCCGGGCTTAAACATTTTCCCACTTGAACAGTATTCAAAAGTTCATGACCTTGTGAAAAATCATTAACAGAACTTTATAATGAACATGGACAGGAGTTATTTTTTACCAAAGATGAAACTATATAAACATATCTATCAAATACCACTAGCAAACAGAGCAGAGCCTGGCCAGACAGTTCCTATAGGAGCTGTCCGATCTGGGTCTACCCTATTCAAGCTACGATTTACTGTCTAAAACTCTAAATGACATGATGTCATTTTCTTGATTACAGTAGGCACGTGAGTTGTAGATATCAAAAGGCATTGAATTAGTTCCACGAAAATCGTATAACCGTACTTAATTGCACCGCATTTTGGTATAATTACACAAAATATACTGACAAACAAATCATAAATCACTGTTAATTTCATGCACAATGCGTCTAAATCAGCTTAAATTCAGAAGTTTTGCTAGAATTCTTGACAATGTGACAGTGGTGAACGAGGAGACCCAATGTACTTTATGTAGAAAGGGTTACAGTAAAACCGCTCTAAACCGAATTTTCATCAAAGAACAATTCAAGACTTTTTAGGCAGGTGGCTGCTTAATGCAGGTTGAAAGTCAAACAGAAAGCTCCTTTTGGAGCTTTCTGTATGACTTTCAACCTGCATTAAGCTGCCACCTGTCTGAAAGACCGGTTTCGACACTAAGTTTTACGTTTAGATGGTTTTTACTGTATATTATTGGTTAAATAATGGGATAACCAGAGTTAAAGATAAAGATACGTACCCAAATACTAGAATCGCCATTTTCTCCATATGCACCAACCCCGTATAATGTGACTACTCTTTAGAATCATGTCTTCGAGACGATTCTAAAGAGCGGTCATGATTAAGGGTTTGGTGGAGAAATAAAGGAACTAGTCTTGAAAATGTTTAAATTTACACATCTCACCTTGATCCCTGTATAACTAAAACAAACTATTGCCTGACCTGTAAGTGTTGATGATGGCTGTTATGTTTAGACCAGAAGACTTGATCTCCTTCACCTCCTCCGTGTGCAGCGGCACGACGATAGCGGAGTAGAACACAGCCGTCTTGTAGTTATACTTGAAGTCATGGATCTTCTCGTTGTAGAACTCAAAGTCGCCCCATGACGGAAATCCTAAACATGGGAACGTTGTCATTTATTACTAAGCAGACACACAACTTCGTTTCAACAATGATTTCACGTTGAACTGACGTTAAGACCGTCATTTGAAACATTGAATCAACGTTGAAACAACATTGCGTGTTACCTAGGTTACATCGATTATCGCGCAATATCATTTTTTCGACACAAATTATTACTAGCAGGGAGAAGGACAATATCGATGACTAAGACCCTTTATTTTCTTTAACCCTCTACTCGATGAAATTTATGAACGAAATAATGATATCATGAATATTAACTGATGTTTATAATGACATTTTAACAAGGGAATTTTTATCCTGACAGAATCAGTTATCTCATAAGCATATGTTATCATATATTATCTCTCTTATATATATGAGCCGTCTGATATGGGTCTACTCATTTTGCAAAGGCGTAAAAGGCGTATTTAAGGAGGAAAGGATTTAAGAACTGCTCCAAAACCTATATTGTGACGGCTATTTAAACTCGTAGGGTTTGGTGGAGAAATAAAGGAGATATTCTTGAAAATGTTTTAATTACGCATCTTACCTGAGGAAGGGTCACATTAAAGGGTATGGTGGGGAAATGAACATTTTGGTATCATGGTCATTAGTTTTATTACCTTCAAATTGGTTTCAACTGTATGCCTTGACATATATACATGTACAGAACTACAGATAAAATACTAAAATCGCCATTTCTCCACCAAACCCTATACTGTGACCACTCTTTGGAATCGTCTCTTAGAGAGGATTCTAAAGAGAGGTCACAGTATAGGGTTTGGTGGAGAAATAAAGGAGTTAATTTTGAAAATGTTTAAATTTACACATCTTATCTGGATCTCTGATATAGATGAGTATCGTTATCATTTTCAGCAAAATAAAGTTCGTCTTAACATTATCCAAATTATCAACAAAGAAAATATTATTGTTAACCCTTCGCTTGCTATTCGCGTCAATATACCTACCTGTAAATAGTGAAGACCCAGATGAGACAGCTCCTGCAGGAGCTGCCTCGTCAGGGGCGGCACTATTTACAAGTTGATTGTGCAACCAGTGCACTCCACAGCAGTGATTGCACAGCGAAATACGTGTACACAGTGAAGATATATGTAATTATACAACAGGGCATGGGTAAAGAAGGAGAAATGTATTTTAAATTCAGCAAGAGAAGGGCTAATACATAATGTTATATTTAAATAAAAATCAAGATATATAATTTAGAAAATATATTAAAATACATAACCTTTTTGAAAGAAGTGGTTTTCGGCTTGGAATTTAGTGCTTACGTACTAAGATTTCCAGAAAACTGGATGATAAAGAATAATGGGTACATGGTGAGGGGGTGGGGATGAAGGTTGGGGTCCGTACACATTTTATGAAATCACATAGGACAGGGCCAGTTAACTTACCCCCATACGCATAGAACATAGCACCGTAAGCCCTTTCCACCCCTATGTTTTCTTTGCATCTCGTTATTTTCTGGTAGGCCACAAGTGTCTTCCATGTCGATCCAAATCCAGACCCCTTTATGTTCTCTACCAGCCATTCAAGGAATTCCCTTAAAAGCAAATAATCACTATGCTTACGATCTGAGGAAAATACGATGTTCAACAGAAAAGCCACCGTCCGGAATTTTAGTCTGTAATTTCACAGTCATATAAGCCCTTACTTCATTAATATTCATGCAAGACACTGCCGAATATCAACATTAATCTATTTAATTCTTGCATTAACCCTTTCCTCCATAAATACGCCTTTATACGCCTCTGTAAAAATCTCCTGTTGAAACCATTGTGATAAATAGAGCATTTGCTCCTATAGGAGCAAATGCTCTATTTATCACAATGGTTCCAAACTACAAAATTCTAAAAATGTTCCCTTTCCCTAGTTAATGCTCCTTTTCGGTAGATTTATTCAAAGTGGTTGAATCTAAAAATAGCATATGAGGTAATGGGTTAAAGACATAAACTATGGAAAATTATTTCCATGGCAAAGAGCAGAGGGTCGGATATTTTACATATAAGCAAACATATCACACATCTCCTACAAGAGCTATCTGATCTGGGTCTACATTGTTTGCAAAGACATATAAGGCATACAGGGCGTGGTTATCAAGTAAAAAGATAATCCTTATTATACATGTACAGTAAAACATCTCTATAACGGCCACTAAATTGTGTTAATTATTTGGTATTTAGGGCAGGTGGCTGCTTAAAGTAAGGTGACAGTCAAACAGAACGCTCCTATAGGAGCGTTCTGTTTTACTTTCATCTTGCTTTAAGCAGTCACCTGCCTTTAACACAAAATACTTGATGTAATTTAGTGGCCGTTATAGAGATGTTTTACTGTATGTATACTGCAGGACATTTCTAATTTATGCCTGTACTGGGGTGATTTGCAAACGTATACTGACCTATAACCTGTCTGTTCCAATTGTTATGTCTGTCCGAATTCTGATCTGACGCATTTTACTTACATTTAATTCTTTCAAGCTTTTTGGGAAACAACTGACCAGTTTATATCCTAATGCAACACAGATCCATTTTTTCAGCTGTCAGCAATGTTACGTTTTACATGATAATTTCCATGTTCTATGTGTATTTCAAATTTCAATACCTACTGAATATTCATGGACAAAATAGTAATAATGAAACACGGAAGGTTGAACAATATAGCCATTTTAGAAAGTAAAGAAACATATCTATCAATTTCCATTCGCAAACAGAGTATATCCTGATCAGACGGCTCCTATAGGAACCATCTAATCTGGCTCTATTCTGTTTGCAAATGCGTGAAAACACGTTTATACTAAGGAAAGGGTTAAATGAAACAGAGATTCACTTATGAAGACAACCTTTAATTGAAAATACTGCTGATCGGGGTCTGAACTGTTTGCCACACATCATTAATGTCTACTGCTACAAATGGTATAAACCTTGATTAGACACCGATTCTTTACTCATTCCCACATAGGCCATTTTAGACCTATTCCACCATAGGCTATTTTTAAACCCAACCAACCTCTTTAAATAAATAAACCGAAAAGGAGCATTTACTAGAGAAACGGAAACTTTTAGAATTGTGTAGTTTTGAAAACCTGTGGAGCAAATACTCTATTTATCACAATGGTTCCAAACAGAGATTTTTAAAGAGGCGTCAAAAGGCGTCAATATGAGGGAATGATTTAAATACGTTTCCGTTTTACATGCAAAAAGTCAAACTCCTCACAGTGATCTCCCTTGTCACTACGTACGGTGATTAGCGATTAGGGGAGATTACTGCGTTGGAGGTTGGCAAAAAGTGACTTTTACATGGGCGTCAAAAGGCGTCAATATGAGGGAATGGGTTAACCCTTATTCTGTCGAATAACTTATAGCTGTTTGTTTAACCATAAACCCGCAATCTGCATATCTGCACCCTGACTTACATGTACACTTGCCAACAGCTTGGATCCAGAGTTAACGCCGATTAACTCTTTCACCGCCAATTTTGCATTTATTTATCTCATTTCCTTATTGTACCGAATGATTTAACAAACTTGGATTGCAGACGACAATTAGAATTTTGGCGCCGAAAGGGTTAAAGCTTGATCGAATCGAAAGTATTGAGAATTGCACTAGATCCAAATCTGAGCAGATATGAAAACAGTTTTTTGTCCTTGGGCTTATGATAAAATGTCACCAAAATCCTGAGGCGTAGCTAGCGATATACACTTACGCACGTTACGCACGTGCGTGATATCAATCTAAAAGGGGAGAAACATTATTATGGCCAAAATGAAATACAATTCAAAGGCTAAAAGGACCGTCTTGTCATGTAAGCTTAAACCCGTTCCTCATATTGACGCCTTTTGATGCCTCTGTAGAAGTCACATTTTGAAACCATTGTGATAAATATAGCATTTGTTCCTATAAGAGCAAATGGTATAGGAGCAAATGCTTTATTTATAGGACCAAATGCTATATTCATCACAATGGTTTCAAAACTACACAATTCTAAATTTCCTCGGAGAAGCATGCCCCGGGACTCTATAGCCACCGGGAATACATTACATTTCGATTCAGCTACAACCCTGAGATCACACCGTACCTGGTAATGGAACTGTAGAAGTTGATCTCCACGTACAGGTCCACCGTAGCGGGGTTCAGTGAGTTCCGGTGCTGGGAAATGTATGTCATCAGGTTCGCCTTACTGCGGAACTCCTCTCGGGGACTCGTCTTGAGCTCACCTGTATTAGAAAGAGCTCCAGATATAATAGGGCATATTGACGAATTTTAAGAAAAGAAAAAAAACTTCTATATTTTCTCCCCAAAAACCCTGTCTAGTTGGTACTCATTATTCGGGTCGGTTTTTATCCGGATTTTACACCGCTTTAATGGTACAGTAAAACCTCTCTATAACGGCCACTAAATTATGTTAATTAGTTGGTATTTAGGGCAGGTGGCTGCTTAAAGCAAGGTAAAAGTAAGACAGAACGCTCCTATAGGAGCGTTCTGTTTTACTTTCACCTTGCTTTAAGCAGCCACCTGCTTTTAACACAAAATACTTGATGTAATTTAGTGGCCGTTATAGAGAGGTTTTACTGTATATCATATCGAGTCACCCAACTAATCTTATGTGGAGGCAGGCCCCAGAGGTTTCGTGTATGGAAGAACATCCGGACAGAAACACTGACCTACCGCAATACTGTTGGAAGTACGCTTGAACTTCGATATCTCGAACACCAAGGGACCATGTCAAATACTGCAAGATAACAGAAGTCCGAGTCATCCGATTTGTAATCTGAAATTTCTCAAATTCACAGATTAATGAAGGTCTAAAGTAATGTTGAAAGCCCCTGTATGAGCTTTCAGCATTTCTTTTCGACCTGCATTAATCTGTCACGTGTTTCTAGATATGCGTAGTAATGTATTTGTGAATAACTCTGTATTGTAACTTTTGGATGGACCGAACTTTTACTTCGAGTTGTCCCGTGTTCGAATTATCCGAGTTCGAGATATCGAAGTTCCACGCTACTCATTAGAACCAACTCTCTAAATGCAATTCTAATAAGTACAAATAAGATAGGTATTGATTGAGAAATAAGAAATTCCAATAGATCAACAGGCCTTTTAACTACAAATGTAGAGCGTACTCAGATACTAAAATCGCCATTTCTCCAACAAACCCTATGTTGTGACCACTCTTTAGAATCGTCTGTCTCGAAGGTTCTGAAGACGAAGAGACTATTCAGATTCTAAAGGTTCGAAGAGAATATTCTAAAGAGTGAGCACAACATAGAATGGTGGAGAGTTATTTTTGAAAATGTTTTAATTTAATCATCTTATCCGGACATCTTTTAGCTATAACAGCTCTGTTTGTGTGATTGACTTAAAACTTACCACGCAATAGATATGACCAAAATGCTGAAACATCTTTCAGTGTTTATTTATAAATAATGCAATTAACAGTAACTCTTTTCTTAAGAAACTATTACTTTAATGAACACAGAAATCTTAAAAGCAGGCATAGCAAAAGTAATGAAGAAAACTCTTATTGGAGCTTTCTGTATTACCTTTGACCTCCATTAACCCATTCCCTCATATTGACGACTTTTGACGACTCTGTAGAAGTTACTTTGTGAAACCAAATGGTTTCAAACTACAAAAATCTATTTTTTTCTTTTGTTCTAGTCAATGCTCCTTTTCGGTAGATTAATCCAAAGAGGTTGTATCTAAAAATAGCCTATGAGGTAATGGGTTAATATACCATCTGCCATGAAGACCAATAATTAGGGATGTTTTATATGTTCGCTAAAGACAGGATTTACTGTAACGTGACGCATGTATGTGATCGCACATAAGACATGTTTATAGTGTACACATAATTGCAAGGACGTTTGATGCCAAAAAGTGTTATTCAAAGAATAAAATGACAGACTGGGGTGTTTTAACCCTTTTACTGTGAGACTATTTTTTACCTTTTTGAATAAACCTACTGAAAACCAGAATTTTCCAGAAAAAAAGGATTTTTTAGACTCGTATACGTTTTTAACCAATGTCATAAATAGAGCATTTGCTCCTATGGAGCAAATGCCCTATTTATCACAATGGTTTCAAAAGAATGACCTTTACATCTAGTCATCAAACGGCGTCAGTATGGGGAATGGGTAAAACGTTTAAGTGAGCTTTGTCTCCACTGACTATATACCTGGCCAGACTGACAGTTTCTGTAAGGCATCATCAGTGGCTATGTATTCGGCAAGCAGAAAGGTCTTGGTACCCGGTCCGAGGTCACTCAAGTACAGCACGCTCATATCGCGTTCACGTTGAAGCCGGTGAATAAGTCTTCCTAGCATCACTACTATTGTCATAGAGCGTTTCGCCTTCAAGGAAAAAGCAATTACAAAATGTACTAAAAGTCTTCATAATTTCACCAAGCCTTTACCTGGTGAATATTCATGAAAGAAATAGTGACATCATGAATAGTTGTTAGCTAATGTTTTATAGATAAATAGTTTATTCATACACAAGGCCATAGGCCCAACAGTACACAAGCATACAAACATACAATACATATATGGTCAACGGCATACAGTATATTATGCTAAATACTAGAAATTATTCTCAACATTAGCATTGATTATCTAAATAATAAGAAGTACCCATCTTTACGAGGGGAAATGATAAAACCATATCTATCATTGTATACATACATCGTATAAAATGCATACAGTTACATGTAACCTTGTCTTAAGCGGGCATTCATTTATTGAAGCTATGAGTCTTAAAAAGCAAGTGATTGCTTAAAACGGGGCAATATATAGAGATGCAGAAAGCTCCTGTAGGAGCTTGGTGTTTCAGGTATCAGATTATCAGATGGATTTAAAGTGAATCGGGTTTGAAGGCTGATATAAAGTCGTATTCATAAATGAATGACTGTATAGTAAACGTGTCTTAAACAGTCAGCAAACAAAAAGAGGCCTCATTATGGGTCTGTAAGGCAGGCATAAAGTAATACAGAAAGTTACTATAGGAGTGTGCTGCATTACTTTTATTCTGCAATAAGCAACCACCTGTTTTTTAACCCTATCATAACCCTTTCCCTCATAAGCTATTTTAAGACCCAACCTCTTTGAATTAATCTACCGAAAAGAAGCATTTACTAGAGAAAAGGAAAATGTTAGATGTGTGTAGTATTGAGATCATTGTGATAAATAGAGCATTTGCTCCTTAGGAGCAAATGCTCTATTTATCACAATGGTTTGAAGAAGCGACTATTACAGAGGCGTAGAAAGGCGTAATTATGGAGGAAAGGGTTAAGGCACATATGTTTAATAAATGAATGGCAGCTTAAGATAGGTTCTAGTGTAAATAGTCCCTGTTCTATAAGGTGTCTATAAACCCAGGCGTCTATAGATCAGTGTATTGATGGTCTCCCGTGATGACAATACAGTGTATATGGTCGTCTCCTGGTGCGGATCCAGGATTTCAGATTAGTTGTGGCATACATTTTTAAAAGTTGGATGACATCACTAGTGCCTTTGTAATGGATGATGAGAAAGAACGTAATTGACAGTTAGGCAGTTTAATATCTTGATAAGTTTGCAAAACTCAGATTACTCGTAACTCGTAAATCACGGTTTTGTTGATTTTTATTAGATCTAGATCTAGTAAAATTATTCAAAAAAGTCTGTTTGGGAAATTTTAGTGGGGACGTACGCCGGCTCCGCCCCTCTTAATCCGCGCCTGGTCTCTAACACAGCATTTTGGTTGTGTTTCACGCCATATCCCTTGTTTGATAACATGTTTTCTTACCTAGCACAAACTGCTGAATGTGTGAATAACACTAAATACGTCTATTGATCCATGTATATAACTTATGTGAGTATAACACTAATCAATATTCTAAGTAAAATATATTCTCAACTTTTATTAAATCGACTAACATTCTGGTCACAAAAGCACTCCAAGATAAATCAAAACCAGTTTGGCTTCCAAAAGGGAAAATCGACAACAGACTGTATTTTCATTCTGCATGCAATCATATCAAAATTACTAAATGAAAAGAAGAAACTCTATTGTATATTTTTGGATTTTGAAAAGGCATTTGATACTCTAAACAGAACACTTATATTACAAAAACTCATAAACGAGAACGTTAGCTCTAAGATGATAATTGCAATAAAAAATATGTACAATGTAGTGAAAGCATGTGTGAGATATCAAGGTAAAAACTCGCGATATTTTGATTCAAATATAGGGATCAAACAAGGGGACCCGAGCTCCAGTCTTATGTTCTTATTTTTCATTAATGATATTACACAATATGTTAACCAAGACTTAGATGGAATTTTAACTTTCGATGAACTTAAGCTCTTCATGGTATTATTCGCGGACGACGGAATACTATTCAGCTACAAACCAGAAAACTTACAATTAATGCTAAATGATATACAAAATTACTGCGATATATGGGGGTTAAAAATTAACGAAACTAAAACAAAAGTCATGGTATTTGAAAAAGGGAGACACACAAGATATGAATTTTACATAAACAACATTCCAATACAAATAGTTACTTCATTTAAATATCTAGGAGTGCACTTCTTTAAAAATGGTAACTGGCATATGACACAGAAACGAATAGCACAACATGCGTCATTTTCGCTACATAATTTGTTCACTGTATTAAACCAGGTAGAATTATCCACATCCGAAAAATGCAGACTATTTGATAGTCTAGTAGCACCTACATTAAATTATTGTGCTGAAGTATGGGGCAATCATCCCGCAAAAGATATAGAACTAATACACAACAAATTTTGTAGAAAAATTCTATGCGTTAAAACATCAACAAATCTCGATTGTTTATACGGCGAACTTGGTCGTGTTCCTATGAGTGTTATGAGAAAAATCATTATGATTCGTTATTGGATAAAAATAATAAACTCCGGACATACGTCACTGTTATTTAAAATATACTCTTCGCTTAAGCGTGATGCAGATAATAATAACAGCTACAGCGGTTCGAACTGGGCTCACCAGATAAAAACGATTTTAGACTCTATCGGCATGTCACATGTTTGGATGAATCAATCTGAAACTCGCATCTCAATTCAGAAGATAAAAGCAAGAATTCTCGAAATTTATAAACAAACCTGGTACTCAAATATCAATAATGCAACAAAACTAGAAACATATTGTTTGTTTAAACATGATTTCTTCTTAGAACCTTACTTGGACTTTATAAAGGAGAAAAGGTATAGAATTTCACTGACAAAAGTTAGGCTTTCCTCACATCAGTTAGCGATCGAAACTGGCCGATACACTAAGACTAATAGAGACGATAGAAAATGTAAGCAATGTAATATGAATGTTATAGAAAACGAATTCCATTTTATGTTAGTGTGTCCCACATTTCGACATTTAAGAAATAGATATTTAAAAAGATATTATTGCCAATGGCCAACTTTACAAAAATTGCAAAATCTATTTTCAGAAAAATCAAAACGAGTCGTCTTAAATATTGCTAAGTACGTATATTTTGCCATGAAAAATAGATTAGTAGAATAACGATTTATATTGTTTATATACAATGTATGTCATCATAAGTTTAGACATTTTTATGTGTGCTGATTATGGACCTGACGGCACGTTAGTTCCTCAGTAAAACGATAGGTGTATGAGTTATGTATTTACTACTGTGTATACATTATGTTTGCTATGAGCATTCTATGATGCTGAATGCAATAAATGATTGATTGATTGATTGATTACAAGTTGATATACAGTGTATAATGAAAATGTCTATAAAGCGACCATCAATACATCATCGCCATTTACAAATATACTCACCGTCACTTACAGATATAATATAATTGCTTTTGAACGCACATATCCTGTGTGAAAAGAGCGCTATATAAATGTGGTATAATCATAATAAATAATATACTCATTGTCATTTATAAATATACCCACCGTCACCTACAGATATACTCATCGTCATTTATAAATATACTCACCGTCACTTACAGATATACTCATCGTCATTTATAAATATACTCACCGTCACTTACAGATACATGTATACCCGTCGTCATTTATAAATATACTCACCGTCACTTACAGATATACTCATCGTCATTTATAAATATACTCACCGTCACTTACAGATATACTCATCGTCATCGTCATTTATAATTATACTCACCGTCACTTACAGATATACTAATCGTCATTTACAAATAATTATACCCACCATCACCTGCAGATATACTCATCGTCATTTACTAATAAACTCACAGTCACTTAAAGTACAATTTTGACAACTGTACTGGTAGACAGACAGAAAATTACATAGAAGCAAGGTACATACTGCCAACTATATGTACAACGGTATTTTGTATACCGAAAGGAACGAATGCAGAAGGCATGTAAACACTGTCAGCTACATGTGCAACTGTACCTGCAAACAAACATCAAATAGTGCAGCAGACATGTACATGTATGTAACGTTTGTTACATGTACAACTGTATTTGTAGACAGACAGTGAACAGCACAACTTCCAGGTAAGTGCTGTCACTTGCGTGTACAGATGTATTTGTAGACAGACAGTAAAGAGCACAACAACCAGGTATGTGCTGTCAGTTACATGTACAACTGTATTTGTAGACAGCAAAACCACGACAGACATAGACGTAATGTCAGTTACATATACAAATGTATTTGTAGACAGACAGTAAAGGGTACACGTGTGTCAGTTACATGTACAACTGCACGTGTATGCCATCAATAAAGAACATCGAGAGCTTACCGTTTCTATGTCGGTCTTGCTTTTGACGCTGTCGGACAATGAGTACATGGTAAAACCCCAAACACCCAGGATGGGGATCACGGTCAAACAGAGGATCTTGATCAACTGGAACCGCTTCCCTCTGTTTGTCAGCGGGTTCACCTGGCACAGGGGACCTGAAAATTGACCCGATAGAACCTCTATAGCGACCACTTAATGAATAACTATCAGTGTACTACACATGTACAACTGTCTTTAACCCATTCCCCCATGGGCTATTTTTAGATTCAACCTCTTTGAATAAATCTACCGAAAAGAAGCACTACCTGGAGCAAAGGCATTTTTTAGTAATTTGAAACCATTGTGATAAATAGAGCATTTATAGGAGCAAATGCTCTTATTTATCACAATGGTTTCAACAGGTGACTTTTACAGGGGCGTAGAAAGGCGTGTTTATGGAGGAAAGGGTTAAAGACATGCGATCGCTTAGCCCTTTCCGCTATATATACTCTCTTCTACACTTTTGCAAACAGGGTAGACCCAGATCAGATGATTACTGTACGAGCCATTTGATCAGAGTCTGCTTTCTTTGCTTGGGGAATGCTATACATGAAGACCTGATTCTAGACTTTATGTCATGATAAGGATTCTGTGTTCGTAGTAATATTATAAAATTTCAGTTAATTAATATTCAAGATATCGTTACTTATTGCATGAACACTCATGAAGTAAAGGGTTAACCTTTTCCTTCATACAAACGCCTTTTCACGCACCTGCAAACGGAGTAGACCCAGATCTGGGTCCCTGCTTATAAAGCTTTTAGTTGAGTCTGAGATCGTTCTCAAGCTTTTGATTGGTCAGATTTGAGCCTTTGGCTCAAATCTGACCAATCAAAAGCTTGAGAACTCAAATCTGACCAATCAAAAGCCTGAGAACGAAACTCAGACTCAACTAAAAGCTTTATAAGCATGGACCCAGACGTCTGATAATTGTGTTTGATTGTGGAGTTAGACATCTTTCTTTAGTTTCTAGAATGACTACAATGGTCCACCTTCCAGATTGTATTACAATTATGTTGTTCATGAATATGTAGTAGGTATTGACATTTGTAATAAACATAGAACAGGGAGAGGGTTAGCACAGGATGACAATAATGACGTATACGCCTACGGGACCTTGCAACATAATTTGTGTCCATCATTAACCCTTAATCTGACAAATATTAATGTAAGAAATAATGACTTTGTGGGTCCAGATAAGATGTCGTAGATCAAAACATTTTAAAGAATAATTTCCTTTTTTCTCCACCAAACCATATGTTGTGACCACTCTTTAGATTCGTCTCTAAAGAGTGATCAAAACAAAGGGTTTGGTAGAGAAAGGACGATTTTAGTATTTCAGAATGCACATTTATCTGTTGCTATGGTGAATATGTATTAGCTAATATTTTCATAATGGTAAATGAGGGGAAAAAAGATTGACCTTGACATACACTGTAGATTCAGATCTATATCATTGTTCTTAAGCAAACAGAACAGACCCTGGTCAGACAGCTTCTGCAGAATCCGTCTGATCGGTGTCTACTCTGTTTGCAAAGGCATCGAAAGGTAACACATTAAATAGAACAGCATGTCTTAAAACCCTTATCCTGCCAATAAATATTATCTGCGTAACCTGTTCCCATTTCTTATATTGGCATATGAACATGGGATAGTTTTACATGTACTCATGCAGAAGCTGTAAAATCAGATCTTTTTTGTACCATTAGCAAACAGAGTCTTCTCTCTTTGCTAATACGTGAAGGAAAGATTATATCAACGAAAGATTTAAACTATTATATGAATCAAGTTTTATTTCCTTGCGATTCGTTCAGGCTTGTAAGAAATTTGGAACCGAGTGTGAGATGAGTCTCGAGTTTTTGTCTCAACTTGATATCTCACGTGGGCGTCTGAACTTGATATCTCAAGTGGGAGTCTAAACTTGATGTTTCAAGTGGGCGTCTAAACTTGATGTCTCAAGTGGGTGTCTAAATTTGATATCTCAAGTGGGCGTCTAAACTTAATGTCATAAGTGGGCGTCTAAACTGGGCGTCTAAACTTAATGTCATAAGTGGGCGTCTAAACTTAATGTCTCAAGTGGGGGTCTAAACTAACTAAATGTCTCTACTTTTTGTCTCAATTTCGCGTCTCAATTTGTCTCAAATGGGCATCTCAATTTTGTGTCTCAGCTGGACGCCTCAACTTGGCGTCTTATCTAGACATCTCAACTGAAGGTTTCAATTGGACCAAGCCTGTTTGATTTCAGACTACATTTCACATCGAAAGACAATATGACTTGAGTGTTATATGTTCTTAGCATGACATGAGTCAATGGTGAATAACCTGGCCCACCCATGGTTACAATGTCAGTAAACTCGAGTGATTATCCATAGAAACCGATGACATATTGCAACATGAATCACCAGTTTCATAACGCTAGTGAATAACACGAACTTAACCTTAACCGTAAGCATGCTGGGTAAAAATAAATATTGATCAATAGAAAATGTCGTCTTCTTTTTAACCCTTTCCACAATGGATATTCATGGGAGAAATAATGACCTCATAAATATTAATTAGATTAATGGTTATAATAGCACTTGAATGTAGGAATGTTTGGCCATGGAAGAAACTGTATACTCATATCTATATTATATCAAAAGCAAACAGAGGTGACACTGATCACACAGCTCAGGCACAGACAAAGGCACAGAATTTCGTATTTGTGGAGTAAAGGGTTAAAAAATGCAATTAAAGTTTCAAACAGTTTGATCCAGATGAGACACCGGGTTATTCGGCGTCTCATCTGGATCCAAACTGTTTGCAAAGATTATCATGAAGCTACCCTTATATTAGGTTAAATATTATAATATACGTTATGACAATGGCTTTTGCAAAACAGTATCGCTGTTTATTTCATTTCTTTTCACTACTTCTAGCACACCGTCAACCAGTTTGGATCTTAATGTGGTCTTTATTCAATGGGATTTTATTTCAACTCTTTCGCTGCCAGTGTCGCATCTGTGATTACCAACGCAAACAGTTTCGATCCAGATGAGACGACTAGTAACTCTGTGCCTCATCTGGATCCAAATTGGTTGTTGTTGTGATTATGTTTTTGAAACAAAAATGAAGAAAATTAAAAAACGAAAATTGTAGCAGACGACAATGTTAGCAGACGACAAAAACATGGCAGCGAATGAATTAAAGACACTGTTTATTTCATTTCTTTTACTACACCATCAATGAGTGTGGGCACTGGTGTGATCTTTATTTAACCGGAGCTCATTTCTATTTATTACTACGCTATCAACCACATTGGGTCTTGTTGTGTGATCTTTATATCTAATGGTGGGTTTCATCCCAGCCGTTTACACGTGCCATCAGTTATTCTTCCGTAGTATGTTTTATATTTTTGCAACCCTTTAACTGCGAGAAACGAGTATAAAGGCGTTTGCAAACAATGTAGACCCAGATTATAGGGTTCCTCTGATCAGAGTCTGCATTGTTTGTCATTCAAGTTTATCTCGTTAATCATGCCCTTTCATACGTAATGGACTATCATTAAACACCGATGGACAATTCCACTTTGATAATTCAGCCTTCAAAGGTTTAAGTAAAAACCCCGGTACATTAATGTTAACTCGTTCATTGGAAAGAAAAGCTTTCGAGTTTCTGAATCGATTACAGTAGAACCTGTCTTAACTCATTCCCTCCTAGACTATTTTTAGACCAGACATCTTTAAATTAATCTAACGAAAGGGAGCATTAACTATAGAAAAGGAGAATTTTAGAATTGTGTAGTTTTGAAACCATTGTGATAAATAGAGCATTTGCTCCTATGGAGCAAATGCTCTGTTTATCACAATGGCTTCAATAAATGAGTTTTAATGGGGCGCAAAAAAGGCGTCAGTAGGAGAGAATGGGTTAAGTGTTAATCCAGTCATTGAAAAAGCAGGTAGTTGCTTAATGCAGGGCAAAACTAATACAGAAAGCTCCTATAGGAGCTTTTTGCATTGCTTTTGACCTGAATTAAGCTACCACCTGCCTTACAGACCCATAATTGGACCTCTTTTTTGATGACCACTTAAGACAGGTTCTACTGTATACTGTAAGATGTATCTGTAATGATGTTAGAGCTAATCTATAACTCTGACAACCACATATTGCTACGTGTTGCACGACTTGTCACATGTTGATACATCCTAATGCATTCTATTGGTCTGAAACATGTAACCTGTAGCACGCTGAGAAAACTCCTACCCCACGGCCGTTTACTCCATAAATACACTTTGCGCGTTGTTTTCAGAATTCAGTGTAGACCCAGATCAGAGGGCTCCTACAGGAGCTGTCTGATCCGGGTCTGCACTGTTTGCAATCAGAATTTTTGGGTCTGCGTTTATCTTGCCTTTTATAGAAATGATTGCCAAATATGTACATTTCAGATACTAATTGAGGTCATAAATATGCGAAGAAGGTGCAGTGTAAATCGTACATATTCATTGGATAAAAATCAGAGCAACAGATAAAGGTGCGTACTCAAATACTAAAATCGATATTTCTCCACCATCCTCTATGTTGTGATCACTCTTTAGAATCGTCTCGAAGAGACGATTCTAAAGAGTGGTCACAACATAGGGTTTGGTCGAGAAATAAAGAAACTCTTCTTGAAAATGTTTTAATTTACGCATCTTTTCTGGACCTCTGGTAAATGGTCAAACCAATGTCTGGCTTCATATCTTAAAACCTGTTGCAGTAACATCTGATGTAAGCGACCACTTTCTGATTAACGCTTACTCCATGAATATTCATGTACGAGATGATTACATAATTAAAATGAATTACATGTATATTATTTTTTAAAATAGCACATGAACATAAGAACTGTTTGGTCATGGCAGAAATTGAATCATAATTATCTATATTATTCCATAAGCAAACAGAGTAGACCCTGCCAAGACGTACCCTATAGGAGTCGTCTGATCTTTGTCTACGCTGTAATGGAGTAAAAGGTTAAGAAAAACAACCACTACTTTCAAAAACATTTATAACAAGAAATATCTTTTAAAAAGATATTCATCGGCATTCAAATATTGGCACAATGTACAAAACAATCTCTGCAATATTTATTTCAATGTTTGGAGATTCTACTAGTACAGAGAACTAGATCTATGAAGGGTTGCATGTTATTATACTAGCAGAGAAGCATGCAATGAAAATGAATTGGGAGTAGAAGAAGCATTTATTGAAATATTTCAAGTTGCTTTTATAGGAAATCACTTTTAAAATGTACGATGTCAAAGTAATGTTTTAAAACTATCTCAAGTTAGTTCTTTAGTTTACCTTTTATAAATGTACATGAAAGCGCTTATATTTGTATTGATATGAAGATCAGAAATTGAATGCACTTTAAAGCATAAAGTTTTTGTTTGTGCAGAGTCTGTAATTCCATAAAGAACTGTATTTATTTAGCCTAGATCAACGCTTTAATCGACTTGTGTGCATCATCATTAATGACATCATTAACTGAATCTACATGTATTTTTAAAACAATATAACCTACTCTATGAGCCCAAGCCCCATGTGATAGAGCCATAGTAATAGCCTTCAGTAAGTAGCTTTATATCAAAGAGAGCCAACAACCAGAGTCTCGGTGCTTTGGTCGGGGATAGTAATTAATACTATTTATACCACTACTCTAATATACTAAACAACCCTTCTTCTTTATTTCCTATAGCACTGCCTGTGAATTATGGTGGTTTCGGCAAACTACCTGTTCGTCAAAGTGGATTTATGATCAAATGTTGTATTAATTGATAGCAAAATGATAGTAAAGATTTGAAAGTTTAATAGAGGTTTCGACAAACTGGTAATATTGCTCAGCAACCATTACCATGAGGTGATAAATATCAGTACATCAGTACTTTGATTTTATGGGAATTTCCAGGTCTTAAAATCTATTTTAAGAACAGAACTTTCGACAGTCGACAGTCTTCGGTCCCATGCTAAATATCTGCGTAAATAATTACTTTCTGTACTATATGGCGTTTTGACTGAACTCTAAGACGTTTATAGAACATGTCTGTGTAACATGGTGCCTTACATGTGTTGTGATTATGTTAATTATTGCATTGAATTCAATTTGCGAGGCCGAAGCAGCTAATTATCATAAAACATGGTGTTTGAAATAACTGCAATATCGTAATAATTACCCCAGGAAATTCGACACGTTAGTAGACTGTATATCAGAATTTTACATAGTTTCGGAATGTGTAGAGGCATATAAAAAGGTTGTATGCCAGTCAAGGTATTCACTAATGAAAATACAGTTTACTACTAGGTCATATGCAAATTACAATGTAACAGTTTCTCATTGGTGGAAAACTAGAACAAAAGTGAAAATAGACAGCTAGCCGCTGAAAAACAATTTGGATTCAGTACATCCACTTCTCCTGTAGCAAACTGACCAACCAAAAAAACACGATTTCTCCTGCTGGTTCAAACTGACGAACAACATACATGTACATGACTTTCAACCTGCATTAAGCACACACCTGTCTAAAAGACCTGAATTGTTCTTTATTAAAATTTCGGTTCATGAGAGTTTAACTGTATACAGTAGAACCTGTCTTAAGCGACCGTCAAAAATAGATCTAGTGTATGGGTCTGTAAGGCAGGTGGTAGCTTAATGCTATAGGAGCTTTCTGTATTACTTTTGACATGCATTAAGCAACCACCTGCTTTTTAAGATTCCTGTGTCCAATCATTATAAGGTTGCTTAAGACAGGTTCTACTGTATACATGTATGATGTACGCATTGTAAGAGTGCAGTCATTAAATATTCATCAAGGGTTAGGTTGCATATTCTTGAAGTAAAAGGTTAAATAAAGTTTGGATCCTGGTTATTTGGCACATCACCTGGATCCT